>JABMCL010003860.1:160000-167500 GCA_018857735.1 Alviniconcha marisindica
TGTTCGTTTAACCTCCTCTAAGCACACGAGAAGTTTAGCCGCTGATGATGATGATGAAGTGATGCTTTATGTCCTCAGATGTCAGTTGACATAGTTAGGGACAAGTTGTGACCAATGCCGAAGCACGGTGCAATAAATCTTTACGTCCACGGAAACCAGAAGGCTCGTTAGGACGGACAGTCCAGGACGTCCACCTCGACTCTCACACAGCTCCTGAACCATGAAGTTTAGCCGCTGACGGAGAGTTCCTTTAATAGGTATATAAAAATCGTATAAGAAGTCATTTAAAAGCCGTGACTGACGGGTGTAGGCTACTGACACGCCAGTGTTCACGGGTATGAAGGAGCGAGCCAGAAACTCATCGTTATCTCTACGATCGTCTCGTTTGCGCTAGGGAGTGTGTGGTTTCAGGTCACGGTGACCTAACCTTCCAGGTGTGTTTATTTGCATGGCTGGTTGTTTGATGATGTGTGTGTTTGTGTGTGTGTGTGTGTGTGTGTGTGTGTGTGTGTGTGTGTGTGTGTGTGTATGTTTGTGTGTGTGTGTGTGCTATTGCTTCCTGTCTAGCTAGCTTGGCAAAAGTTGCGATGGATCTCTCTTCCTCCCTCTCTCCTCTCTCTCTCTCTCTCTCTCTCTCTCTCTCTCTCTCTCTCTCTCTCTAGTTTTTTGTTTCGTTCTTAAGATGTATTTCAGTTTGCCCCAGTTATTTGTATTGTTTGACGCATTGAGTGTTGCTGTGTGTATCATGAGGGACACATCTGTTTAAAAAAGAAAGAAAAAAGGCCGACTTGTGCTTAAATCTTTATCTTTGTTGTGTAATAATGTATTCTCTCTCTTCTCTCTCTCTCTCTCTCTCTCTCTCTCTCTCTCTCTCTCTCTCTCTTATATAGATAGATAGATATAGATATATACCTCCCGCTGGGTCAAAGATATATAGATATTTCTCCGTCTCTCTTCCTCTCTCTCTCCCCCCTCTCTCTCCCCCCTCTCTCTCCCCCCTCTCTCTACATTAATCAGTTGTTTACTCTTGCTAATAATATATATATGTTTGTAGTATTGTCGTGCTTATGTACTGGCTGTTAGGTCCAAATGCTGCTATCCTTGAGTATTACAGTTTTCGGGTTCTCTCTCTCTCTCTCTCTCTCTCTCTCTCTCTCTCTCTCTCTCTCTCTCTCTCCTCTCTCTCTCATCTCTCTGATGTTTTCTGGTTTTTGTGTACTGTGTGTGTGTGTGTGTGTGTGTGTGTGTGTGTGTGTGTGTGTGTGTGCGTGCGTGCGTGCGTGCGTGCGTGCGTGCGTGCGTGCGTGCGTGCGTGCGTTGCAAGTGATGACTCAAATCAGGTGGTCCGGTCTTCTTCTTTTTTAAACAAAATACATTGGACCAGTACCACCCCCGTCCAGACTGTGTGTCTGTGTCATAATAAATAAGCGTTATTTTGAATCTTTTATGTGTTTGGATCGTGTTTTGGAACGCTAGCAGTCAATCATATTTCTGATTTTTTTGATTTTTTTCCCCCCCGAAGGAACTAGACTTTAGCGGTGAGCATGAGAAAATTAATTATATCCTTGCAAGGGTTGGGGGTCCTGTCAATACTAGGTGCAGCAGAAAATAAATTACACCGCTCGCGCTTTTAGTTAGCGGAAAATCACCCAAACCCATGGTGTAAGCTGCATGTCCACACAGTCAGAAGAGCCAGTTTGCTGAATTCTATCAATTATTGCTATCTAACAATTCTATGAGTCCTACAAATTCAAGACTCGCTAGATGCAGCAAAAATAATTTACACCGTTTGTGTTTTTAGTTAGCGGGAAATCACCCAAACCCATGGTGTAAGCTGCATGTCCACACAGTCAGAAGTGCCAGTTTGCTGAATTTTCTCAATTGTTGCTACTTATCAGTTGTACCAGTCCTGTCAGTTCAAGACTCTCTAGGTGCAGCAAAAATAATTTACAACGCTCGTGTTTTCAGTTAGCGGGAAACCACTGGCACCACCCAAACCCATTGTGTAAGATATAATATGTTCACACAGCCAGAAGTGCCAGTTTGCTGAACTTTCTCAATTGTTGCTACTTATCAGTTTTACCAGTCCTATCAGTTCAAGACTCTCTAGGTGCAGCAAAAATAAATTACACCGCTCGTGTTTTCAGTCAGCGGGAAATCACCCAAACCCATGGTGTAAGCTGCATGTCCACACAGCCAGAAGTGCCAGTTTGCTGAATTTTAGCAACACTTCGCGTCACCGATTACGTCGTTTGCTGGTAAGCGTCGGAATGAAAAGCCAGGCACGGTACCGACGCAGGTTCGATTCCCCGGTGTGGCAAAGGCATTTTTTTTCTCCCAGTCAGTTTTCAGTGCAGACTCTTCTTCTTCTTTTCTCGTTTAAAGTCTTTTCACATAAGTAGTATTAGACTGATCTTACAATTATCGTGCTAACAACATGTATCAGCATTGAAGTTGCACCAGTAGCAATTTATGTTTAAAAAAAATAATATATATATATATATCTATTCAAAAAACTAACTGACCTTAGTTGCAGTTAACAAACAACCATACATACATTTGTGTCTTTATCAGTGCAGACTCTCTTACGATGTCCGTACAGCCCCCGTGTGCAATCGCTTGCATCAACATCTGTGTGCACGTTAACAATCTCAAACACTGGCAGCTGTACGAGTGTTCGGACACACGAAAATACTGTACACACTGACAGGAATGGGTACAGCTGTACGAGTGTTCGGACACACGAAAATACTGCACACACTGACAGGAATGGGTACAGCTGTACGAGTGTTCGGACACACGAAAATACTGTACACACTGACAGGAATGGGTACAGCTGTACGAGTGTTCGGACACACGAAAATACTGTACACACTGACAGGAATGGGTACAGCTGTACGAGTGTTCGGACACACGAAAATACTGTACACACTGACAGGAATGGGTACAGCTGTACGAGTGTTCGGACACACGAAAATACTGTACACACTGACAGGAATGGGTACAGCTGTACGAGTGTTCGGACACACGAAAATACTGTACACACTGACAGGAATGGGTACAGCTGTTCCTGCGGCTGCTGTAGCCTTGCCCATGTAGGGTAGAACTTCCCGCATTAAGGTATTAAGTGTGTGTATAGAATAAGTATTGTCGCATTAAGGTATTAAGTGTGTGTATATAATAAATATTGGGGCATTAAGGTATTAAGTGTGTGTGTGTGTGTGTGTGTGTGTGTGTGTGTGTGTGTGTGTGTGTGTGTATGTATAGAATAAGTATTGTCGCATTACGGTATTAAGTGTGTGTATAGAATAAGTATTGTCGCATTAAGGTATTAAGTGTATGTATAGAATAAGTATTGTCGCATTAGGTATTAAGTGTGTGTATAGAATAAATATTGTCGCATTAAGGTATTAAGTGTATGTATAGAATAAGTATTGTCGCATTACGGTATTAAGTGTGTGTATAGAATAAGTATTGTCGCATTAAGTTATAAAGTGTGTGTATAGAATAAGTATTGTCGCATTAAGGTATTAAGTGTGTGTGTATAATAAGTATTGTCGCATTAAGGTATTAAGTTGTGTATAAAATAAGTATTGTCGCATTAAGGTATTAAGTGTGTGTATAGAATAAGTAATATTGCTCGTCTTATCCCGTACGCTACCTCCAACGCTGCTGTCGTCTTGAACTCGTCTCGTTGACGAGTGTGTGGCAGTGGTCCAAAAAAGTGATTGAACGATCAGTCAGTGTATTGATGATTGATTGTTGATGATACTTATATAGCGAGCTATTTCCGTCCATTGACAGTATCACGCTCGCATGTGTCACATGAGTGACAAGTATTATCGCAATTCCACCGAAGTGTATTAAGTGGATGGTGTGCATATGAACTGCAAGCATTGGGGCAAGTTCGTGTATATCAACATGCAGTCTTGATGTTGGTGTATGTAAAGAATAAGTATTGTGCATTACGTGTTTACTGTAACTGCTGCACCTTGGCAGAATAACGGGATTGTCGCATAGCGTATTACACGTGGGTGAACGGATACCGAATTAGAGTCGCACAGACGTTGTCGTGTTATCCATGTCAGAAATCAGAAGATTCTGTCGAGGATGCAGTCTGTAAAATCTCTGTCGGAAATCAAGATGATGCAGTTTTTAGTATCTATGTCAAAAATCAAATAGGTATTAATAGTCGCTGGACTATGTCGTTAGTCTGTCATAAGTATTGTTGTGTTTTAAGAATAAGTATTGTCGCATTAAGGTATTAAGTGTGTGTGATAGAATAAGTAATATTGCCGTCTTATCCCGTACGCTACCTCCAACGCTGCTGTCGTCTTGAACTCGTCTCGTTGACGAGTGTGTGGCAGTGGTCCAAAAAAGTGATTGAACGATCAGTCAGTCGATTGATTGATTGATTGATGATCACTTATATAGCGAGCGCTATTCTCCGCTCTCTTGAGCAGACTCACTGCGCTCGCATGTGGTTCGACATGAGTGACAAGCTTTTTATGCGCTTTTTTGAAATCCACCGAAGTGACTTACGCGCTGGCATGGCTGGTGCCCATGAAAATGGGGCCCTCTCGGCCAAGTTTTTTTATCCATACACCATGCCCTGTCACTTCATGCAAAGCCACTATAAAATGTATGCGTGTTGCTGTAACCTGCCACCTGCACCTTTGGCAGAATAACCGGGATCTTACGTGCTACTGCGGTAACACGGGGGTGGAACGGATACCGAAATTAGAGTCAGCACAGACGTTGTCGTGTTATCCATGTCAGAAATCAGAAGATTCTGTCGAGGATGCAGTCTGTAAAATCTCTGTCGGAAATCAAGATGATGCAGTTTTTAGTATCAATGTCAAAAATCAAATAGGTATTAATAGTCGCTGGATTATGTCGTTAGTGCTGTCTACGTCAGATTTGTTTTTGTTTTTAATTAAAGGAACTATCTTTATTGAAACATGATTTGCATAGCAGGTGCAAGATGTCAAACTAAGAATTTCAATGTCAACCGCCCCGCCTACCCACCAGCTCTCTCTCTCTCTCTCTCTCTCTCTCTCTCTCTCTCGATATTGCAAACACCAATTTCGTCAGCCACGGTTAAGGGAATCGGATGTACAAAACATTGCCAAAGGTCAGAGCTGACAGCTGCCAAGACCTCTTTGGCGTTTGGCGACAGGAGCACGCACTTCTTGTGCTGAACATCAAAGAGGCCGCGGCGTGCGACAGGCGAGCTAGGACACCGGACACGAGTCTCGCCTACCTATTGGACACAACAGGTATCGAGACCTCGTTCCTTTAATACGCATTTGCCGTGCATCTCTCTATCTCTCTCTCTCTCTCTCTCTCTCTCTCTCTCTCCTCTCTCTCTCTCTCTCTCTCTCTCTCTCTCTCTCTCTCTCTCTCACACACACACACACACACACACACACACACACACACACACACACACACTCTCTCTCTCTCTCTCTCTCACACACACATAACACACCCTCTCTCTCTGTCTCTCTCTCTCTCTCTCTCTCTCTCTCTCTCTCTCTCTCTCTCTCTCTCTCTCTCTCACACACACACACACACACACCACACACACACACACACACAACACACCACCCTCTCTCTCTCCTCTCTCTCTCTCTCTCTCTCTCTCCCTCCCTCCCTCCCTCTCCCCTCCCTCTCTCTCTCACTCTCCCTCTCCCTCCCCCCTCCCTCCCTCTCTCTCTCCCACCTCCCTCCCTCTCTCTCTCCCTCTCCCTCTCCTTTGTATATATTTTTGACGCGATCCTGTCATATTTCTAAAGGCGAAAGCTGGTCGGCACGAGCGGCTGGTAAGCACTGAAATACGAGAGACGTCTTTAATATCCCAGTGCTTGTAAGCCAGAGTTTCGCTCTTCTTCTTCGGCAGAAAGGGAGTGGGGGTGTCATAGGAGACCATTGGGAACTGTTGAAGCTTGTGAAGTACTGAACAAGTGGTGTGAAAGAGCTTGCCGACAGGTGTAAACGGGCCTCTTTAACCTCTGGCGTGTCAACACAAATGCTCACTGACTTCGCCCCGCGACCGTTTTACCGCTGTGACTTGCGCCGCGCCCCCCCCCCCCCCCCCCCCCCCCCCATTCTCAACCTATTCTCAACAACACCGCGCATGATGCTGACGGGTACCTGACCTTTAACACTCCGCTTGGCGGTGACGGGGTACCTGATCTTTAACACTCCGCTTGGCGGTGACGGGTACCTGACCTTTAACACTCCGCTTGGCGGTGACGAGTACCTGACCTTTAGCACCATCCGCTTGGCGGTGACGGGTACCTGACCTTTAGCACCACACTTGATGGTGATACCCGTCACCATCAAGTGGGACGTTAAAGGTCAGGTCAGACGTTAAAGGTCAGGTACCATCAAGTGGTGACGGGTACCTGACCTTTAACACCACGCTTGATGGTGACGGGTACCTGACCTTTAACACTCCGCTTGGCGGTGACGGGTACCTGACCTTTAACACTCCGCTTGATGGTGACGGGTACCTGACCTTTAACACTCCGCTTGATAGTGACGGGTACCTGACCTTTAACACCACACTTGAAGATGACGGGTACCTGACCTTTAACACCACACCTGCCCTTTAACACTCCGCTTGATGGTGACGGGTACCTGCCCTTTAACACCACACTTGATGATGACGGGTACATGACACATTTGATGGTGACGGGTACCTAACCTTTTACGCCACACTTGATGGTGACGGGTACCTGACCTTTAACACCACACTTGAAGACGACTGGTACCTGACCTTTAACACCACACCTGACCTTTAACACTCCACTTGATGGTGACGGGTACCTGACCTTTAACACTCCACTTGATGGTGACGGGTACCTGACCTTTAACACTCCACTTGCTGGTGACGGGTACTTGACCTTTAACACTCCACTTGATTGATGGTGACGGGTACCTGACTTTTAGCACCACACTTGATGGTGACCGGTACCTGCCCTTTAACACCACACTTGATGATGACGGGTACCTGACACACTTGATGGTGACGGGTACCTTCCCTTTAACACCACACTTGATGGTGACGGGTACCTGACACACTTGATGGTGACGGGTACTTGACCTTTAACACCACACTTGATGATGACGGGTACCTGACACACTTGATGGTGACGGGTACCTTCCCTTTAACATCACACTTGATGGTGACGGGTACCTGACACACTTGATGGTGACGGGTACCTGACCTTTAACACCACACTTGAAGATGACGGGTACCTGACCTTTAACACCACACCTGCCCTTTAACACTCCGCTTGATGGTGACGGGTACCTGACCTTTAACACGACACTTGATGGTGACGGGTACCTGACCTTTAAGACTCCACTTGATGGTGACGGGTACCTGACCTTTAATGCCAGACTTGATGGTGACGGGTACCTGATCTGAACATGAATGTGTGGTGTTATTTGTTTAGAAGGTTTAGCTTGCAGTCACCAGTTTTTCGCTCA
>JABMCL010003860.1:170000-182500 GCA_018857735.1 Alviniconcha marisindica
GTGTGTGTGTGTGTGTGTGAGGCGTGTGAGTGTGTGTGTGTGTGTGTGTGTGTGTGTGTGTGTGTGTGTGTGTGTGTGATGCTAAGTGCTGTGTGGTGTGTGTTGTGTGTGTGTGTGTGTGTGTGTGTGTGTGTGTGTGTGTGTGTGTGTGTGTGTGTGTGATGTAGGGGTGGAGGTGGCGGCAGTGTGGTGTGTGTGTGTGTGTGTGTGTGTGTGTGTGTGTGTGTGTGTGTGTGTAATGCTAACGGCAGTGTGTGTGTGTGTGTGTGTGTGTGTGTGTGTGTGTGTGTGTGATGCTAACGGGAGAGTATGTGTGTGAAGGGGGAAGGGGGGGAACAATGTGAGTTTTTTAACACGTACTTTCTGGCGATGAAATTTTTGCCTTACGCTGAGGTAAAACGTACAGCCATCCTGACGCTAAGAGGTTTTTGTCTCAACAAAAAGTGCAATCCTTCTGACCATAAGCGTTTTTCTCCTCCTGAGACCCCCCCCCCCCCCCCTAAAAAAAAAAAAAATGCTATCATTCTGACGCATAGGTTTTCCCGTCTCGAGACAAAGACTAGTCATTCTGACGATGAAATGTCTTCTCGTGCGTGCTTGTGGAAAGACTAGCCAGCCTGTCCTTGCTGCGGCATGAACACAGCAGCGGCGGGCACGCACACATAAACAGCATGCGTCAAATTGAAGTGGGCGGCATCAGCTGTCTGGCGGTTTGAAACGGCGGGCGGATCGAGTGGTGTGGTTTGTGATTGTAAGGGGCACTTAACTGTGTGGTCCGATTGCGTGAAAAGCGATGGGCTCGGGGAGGGTTTGTGTGGCCATTGTCCCGAGTCTGCTTACTGCGTCGCGTTGACCTTGACCCAGTTGCTTTACGTCCACAGAAACCATAACGCTTATTAGGGACGGGGAGAAGGGGGTATGGAGGTGGGGGGGAAAAGAGAGAGATTATATACCTATCGCTACGCTGTCACCACCAGGATGATTCCTGCATTAAGATGGGCAGCGGTGAGAGCCATTTTAATGTTTCAGTAGAAAGTGATGGACAGAGTCACAAGACAGTGTCCATAAACCACAACCTTTTGAAGAGAAAGGAGAGCCGAAGCGGTATCGAACCGAGGTCCTTCCGCTTACCAGCCTAACGCCTTACCGCTAGGCCAAACCGGCTCACGTTGACCTTGACCATGTTGCTTTACGTCCACAGAAGCGAGGTTGCGTATTAGGGACGAGGACATGGGTGGAGGGGTGGGGTGGGGGGGGGGAGAGAGGACGAAAGAGTAAAGGCTCGACCGCGGATACCGCCCGAAAAAGACCGGAGAGACCGTGGACCGCCGCCAGAACAATGGATGTGTAAGGCGGTGTCCCCTCGCCATTGCGCAGCGACTAGTGCGCTGCGCAACTGCTGTTTCAACTGCCGTGCTGGGCAGAGTCACAAGGACAATGTCCGTTGCACTGCTGTTGAGGAACAACTCGAAGCGAAAGAAGTCCAACTTTCGCAGCCCAGCTCCACCACAGGCGGGCTGTCTTCTGGGCTAACTTGAGGGTCCAGCTCCACCTCCCTCCTCTCGATCTCGCCAGGAACCCTGTGTGTTGCGTTGTTCCATGGACCCGTGTATACAGACAGGTCCATGATTGTTCCCTGTGACCAACTGCAGTGCTACGGACACTGTCTTTCTGACTCTGCTCCGCACAGCAGTTGAAACAGCAATTAACCGAGTACACCAGTTGCTTCGCACTGGCGAGGTCCCAACTGCCTTTACGTAGTTGTTGTTCTGGCGGTGGTCCACGGCCTCCTCGGTCTTCCGGGTCGGAGCGCGCGGTCGAGCCTTCTCCTTCTCCCCTCCCCCCACCCCCTTTCCCCGTCCCTAATAAGCCGCCTCGCTTCTGTGGACGTAAAGCACCATGTTTACTTACTTACCTGTGACAATCGCCTTGCCGTGACGTGACCTTACGCGGGCCAGTAACTGCACGTTCAAAACCTAAGTAAGTAAGTAAACACGGTGCTTAACGTCCACAGAAACCATAGGGCTTATTGGGGACGGGGAGAAAGGGGGTATAGAGGTGAGGGAAGAAAGGGGGTATGGAGGTGGGGGAAGAGGGAGATCATATACCTATCGCTACACTGCCACCACCAGAATGATTCCTGCATTAAGATGGGCAGCGATGAGAGCCATTTTAATGTTTCAGTAGGAAGTGACGGACAAAGTCACAGGACAGCGTCCACAAACCGCAACCTTTTCGAAGAGAAAGGAGAGCCGAAGCGGTATCGAACCGAGGTCCTTCCGCTTACCAGCCTAACGCCTTACCGCTAGGCCAAACCGGCTCCCCCCACCCCCTTTCCCCGTCCCTAATAAGCCGCCTCGCTTCTGTGGACGTAAAGCAGCATGTTTACTTACTTACCTGTGGCAGTCGCCTTGACGTGACGTGACGTGACGTGACGTGACGTGACGCGCGCCAGTAACTGCACGTTCAAAACCAATTACCTACCTACTTAAGTGCTGGCGGCAGTGGTTCGAGGGTTCGAAAAGTGTGTCCTTTGGGTAATGGTGGGGATAATATCATTATCACTGTCGGTTTTGCCGCGGTGCGCACTAAAGTATAATGTTAATCATAGAGATTTACGTCCACAGAAATCCTGTTCGCTTATTAGGGACGGGATACTTGTGGTATTATCACTGTCGGTTTTGCCGTGGTGCGCACTAAAGTATAATGTTAATCATAGAGATTTACGTCCACAGAAATCCTGTCGCTTATTAGGGACGGGATACTTCTAGTATTTTCACTGTAGGTTTTGCACTAAAGTATTATATTAATCATGGTGCTTTACGTCCACAGAAACCGTATGGCTTATTAGGGACGGGATACTTCATTTCTAAACCCTGTCTTCAAAGCAGAACTGAACAGAAGTCGCAAGCTGGACATCAAAGGTAGAAGCTGTGCAGGTGCTTTCATCTCCGGGCTTTATTTGGCTGTTCTTTCAGCCTCTTTGTACAGCAGAAGTACTTTTTTGCTTCGACTTCGAACTCTTCAGGATTTTGAACAAACTGGTTGAGAATTCGAGTGAAAAGTCACCCTCTGCGGGTGACTGGACGTTAAAATCAACAAACAGAATCCATTTGTATTGGTGGGCTTCCTCTGTTCCGTCCCCTTTAAGTTGGTAAAATCTCTCTCTCTCTCTCTCTCTCTCTCTCTCTCTCTCTCTCTCTCTCTCTCTCTCTCTCTCTCTCTCTCTCTCACACACACACACACACACACACACACACACACACACACACACACACACCACGCTCACACAAACATACACACTCACACCACACACACACTCACACACCACACACACACACACCACGCTCACACAAACATACACACTCACACCACACACACTCACAACACTGCACCACACACACACACACACACACACACACACAACACACACACACCACACCACAGCACACGCGCGCGCGCGCGCGCACACACACGCACACACACGAACACGCACGAACACGCCACACACACACACACAACACACCCCACACACACACACACACGCACACACACACACACACACACACACACACACACACACACACACACACACACACACACACACGAACACACACACACACACACACGAACACGCACACACACACACGAACACGCACACACACACACACACACACACACACACACACACACACACACACACACACACACACAGCTAGGATGTCGACGGCGGACTGGTGCGAAAAGCAGTGCCATCAAACACCGCCACACTGGGAGCGAGGACTGTGACAGCCGATTTTTCACGGATCTACATACATCATCACCCTGACGAAACTCCTTTCACTGTCAGACTGCACCTGTCTCTTTTAGTTTTGATGCCGTGTCACCGCGACCTGACCTACACTGCACACCAGCCTGCAACCTGAGCTCCGCTCACTGCGTCACAGTTGCGGATCACGAACTCTGTCTGGGGGAACATAATAAACCTGTAGCGCTGTACCCCGTGAACATTTTACGGTGTCACGGCACTGTGCGATATTACAATACAACCTAGTAGAAGGAACGGTCATAAAATTCCAGTACTGCGGAGCCACTGTGCAATATCACAATGCAAACTATTACAAGGAACAATCATAAAAGTTCGGTACTTTTTTCTTTTTTTTTTCTTTTTTTCTTCTTCTTTTTTCCATCAGATTTACTCAATTTAAGGTCTTCCAGATCTAAATATAACGCCTCAACAATTAACTACTTGCTTGTGTGTTGTTGCTGTTTTGTTTTGTTTGTTTGTTTGTTTGTTTGTTTCTTGTTTTTTCCTTCTACACTTTGACCTAAAATCAAATCAAAGTTCAGTACTGGTGAGCCACTGTGCAACATCACAACACAAACTAGTAGAAGGAACAATCCTATAACTTAGGTACTGGTGAGCCGGGTTGGCCCAGCGGTAAGGTGTTAGGCTGGTAAGCAGAAGGGTCTCAGCTCGATTCTACTTTGGCTCTCCCTTCTCTTGGTTTAAACGAAATTTATTTCATATATAACAATACGTTAACAACAGAACAGTCGGGCCGTGCAACGAGCAGAAATACTTATATAAGTACGGCCCGAGGGCTGTGGTTTGCGGACACTGTCTCGTGACTTTGTCCATCACTTTCTACTGAAACTTTAAAATGGCTCTCATCGCTGCCCATCTTAACGCACGAGTCATTCTGGTGGTGACAGCGTAGCGATAGGTATATAATCTCCCTCTTCCACTACTTCGGTCTGTGTTGGAGTCACAGTGACCACACAGTAAGGAAGGACAGGGCGTTGGTACAGGGGGTTCACACCGTCCCTAATAAGTCTTATGGTTTCTGTGGACGTTAAGTACCATGTTTGCTTACTTAAGTTCAGTACAATGAACAAGTATTATGCATACATACAACAGCACTCGAAACATTTTCCCCAATCATTCAGCTGTCCTTCATTCTTTGTCAGCAACATACAGCTAGCTTTCCTCAAAGGCGGAGATACAGGTAAGTAGATATTACGGAAAGGCGTGCGGATGAGGTGTGTTTTAAGCTGAGGTTTAAAAGACACTGCTGCACAGTGATGATGATGAAGTGATGCTTAATGTCCTCAGATGTCAGATGACATATTAGGGACAAGTTGTGACCAATGCCGAAGCACGGTTCAATAATTCTCTACGTCCACAGAAACCAGAAGGCTCGTTAGGACGGACAGCTCAGGACGGCCACCTCGACTCTCACACAGCTCCTGAACTATGACTGCACAGTAAGCTGTTGTTCGGTCTATAACGGAGTCACAGGGACTCACACAGCCTATCCTTACGAAGGATGGGGCGTTACTACAGAGTAAACACCTTGTCCGGTCTGTATGAAGTCACAGTGACTCAATCAGCCATGAAGGACGGGGCGTTACTACAGAGTAATCTCATTGTTCTGTCTGTGTGAAGTCACAGTGACTCAAACAGCCATGAAGGACGGGGCGTTACTACAGAGTAATCTCATTGTTCGGTCTGTGTTGGAGTCACAGTGACCACACAGTAAGGAAGGACAGGGCGTTGGTACAGACTAAACTCTGATGTTCGATCTGTAGTGGAATCACAGTGACCCATACAGTCTGACCTCACGAAGGATGGGGCGTTGCTGCAGTCAACTCATTGCTCTGTCTGTGTGAAGTCAGTGACCACACAGCAATGAAGGACCGGGCGTTACTACAGAGTCAGCTCATTGCTCTGTGTGAAATCACAGTGACCACACAGTCATGAAGGATGGGTTCGGTCTGTGTTAGGATCACAGTGTCAGTGACTCACAGCCATGAAGGATCGGACGTTGCTACAGAGTAATCTCATTGCTCTGTCTGTGTGGAGTCACAGTGACTCACAGCCATGAAGGATCGGGCGTTGCTACAGAGTAATCTCATTGCTCTGTCTGTGTGGAGTCACAGTGACTCACAGCCATGAAGGATCGGGCGTTGCTACAGAGTAATCTCATTGCTCTGTCTGTGTGGAGTCACAGTGACTCACAGCCGTGAAGGATGGGGCGTTGCTACAGAGTAATCTCATTGCTCTGTCTGTGTGGAGTCACAGTGACTCACAGCCGTGAAGGATGGGGCGTTGCTACAGAGTAATCTCATTGCTCTGTCTGTGTGGAGTCACAGTGACTCACAGCCGTGAAGGATGGGGCGTTGCTACAGAGTAATCTCATTGCTCTGTCTGTGTGGAGTCACAGTGACTCACAGCCGTGAAGGATGGGGCGTTGCTACAGAGTAATCTCATTGCTCTGTCTGTGTGGAGTCACAGTGACTCACAGCCATGAAGGATCGGGCGTTGCTACAGAGTAATCTCATTGCTCTGTCTGTGTGGAGTCACAGTGACTCACAGCCGTGAAGGATGGGGCGTTGCTGCAGAGTCAGCTTATTGCTCTGTCCATATTGGAGTCACAGTCACGGATTGGTTCGGTCTGTGTTAGAGTCACAGTGACCACACACTCATCAAGGATTGGTTCGGTCTGTGCTGGAGTCACAGTGACCACACACTCATCAAGGATTGGTTCGGTCTGTGTTGGAGTCACAGTGAGAGTGACCACTCACTCATCAAGGATTAGTTCGGTCCGTGTTGGAGTCACAGTGACCACACACTCATCAAGGATTGGTTCGGTCTGTGCTGGAGTCACAGTGACCACACACTCATCAAGGATTGGTTCGGTCTGTGTTGGAGTCACAGTGAGAGTGACCACACACTCATCAAGGATTGATTCGGTCTGTGTTGGAGTCACAATGACCACACAGTCACGAAGGGCGTGGGCGTTGCTGCAGAATGTGCCCCGTCGTTCGGTCATCCGGACCAGCGCAGCGTGAGTCAGCACAGACACGTGCTTCATGCTCTCCCCACGCTGTCTTCTTTCCGGCTTTGTTGCCTTCATCATTGCGTCCTCTCCAGGGACTAGACAAGGACGCACCTGACACTTTCACATTTGAAAAAAATTAACGTAGGTTTACGCCAGCTCTGTCTTCACGGCAAATGATTCAAATGGCGCTGGTCGCACTTACAGCTGTCGGGCGCGAAAACTGTGAGAGAAAAAAGTTCGCACGGCACAGTAATCGGAAACATGACTCAAACGACGACAGACGACAGACACTGCTCCCCTTTAAGTTGGTAAAATCTCTCTCTCTCTCTCTCTCTCTCTCTCTCTCTCTCTCTCTCTCTCTCTCTCTCTCTCTCTCTCTCTCTCTCTCACACACACACACACACACACACACACACACACACACACACACACACAGTTCCTTACGTCCGGCGCTCTGAACTGTGGGACATAAAAAGTTCGCAAGGCACATTACTCGGAAACATGACTCAAACGACGACAACAACTGTAACAGTTCCTTACGTCCGGCGCTCTGAACTGTGGGACATAACAAATTCGCAAGACACGTTACTGGGAAACAAAAATGACGAGAGTTGCAGTTCCTTACGTCGGGTGCTCTGAACTGTGGGACATAAAAAGTTCGCAAGGAATATTACTCGGAAACAAATGACTCAAAATGACGACAGTTACAGTTCCTTACATCCGGTGGTCTGAACGGGAGGGCGTAAAAAGTTCGCAAGGCACATTACTCGGAAACAAATGACTCAAAATGACAGTTACAGTTCCTTACATCCGGTGGTCTGAACGGGAGGGCCGTAAAAAGTTCGCACAGCTCATTTCTCATAAATGATTCGTCACAAAATGACGCCCGTCGCGCATACTTCCTGACACCTGTAATTACGACAGACACACACACACTCTCTCTCTCTCTCTCTCTCTCTCTCTCCTCTCTCTCTCTCTCTCTCTCTCTCTCTTATTTGTTTGTATATTGTTTATCCTGTTTAAATATTAATCGAGTTAAGTTGTTGTTGTTTTTTAAATATAATTGTTTCTCCATTTTTCACTTATTCAGTAGTTTAGCAAGGACTAGTTGTTAGACAGGTCTAAATGAACCTAAACTACAATCCTTGGTAAATAAAGTTTTCGAGTTCGATCTCTCTCTCTCTCTCTCTCTCTCTCTCTCTCTCTCTCTCTCTCTCTCTCTCTCTCTCTCTCTCTTAAATTGCATACGTCTGTGACCGGAAACAGTGTCAAGTGTGTGACAAAAATAGTTCACGCAGCTCGTTTCAAGAAAACTTATAAATTCATACGACACCACACTTCCACACTATAAAAAGTTCGCACAGCTCAAATTGTCAGAATGGCCAGTGACGACATTCACACTTCCTTGCGACTGTGATCAGACAACTCAATTCTGGAAAAGGAATGGTGACGACAATAGCGTCTGTGACGTGACGCCGGTGACGTAGAGCTTCGTCCGCAAGGTGTCGCACCTGATCCACGCGCCGCATCCTTGGGCAACAGTAAGAAAAATGGCCGTCTCCAGCTCCCCGGGCCTTGGGCGAAATTGTCAAAAAGCACCCTAGCTTCAAGTTCAACGTCATAAATTGTCTTCTGATTTTTTTATGGCCGCGATATGAACTTGACAGGTTTGGAGCGACACCCCCGGCCCCTGTCTCAATTTTTTTTTTTTTTTTTTTAGGGAGACGAGATGATATGATGTACAAGATGGTGCAAAGATGCGGAGAGAAAGAGAAAGAGAGAGGCAGACAGAGTGATTCCCCGCAGGGTATTGGCACTTTTTATTGATAGACTCCCACAGACCACGTCTCGCCCCCAGAGAGACAGATGGGGCAGACTGATTGTACGCGTGTGTCAGTACACGTATGTTTCCGTCTGTCTACGTCTGTGTGTGTATGCGTTTATGTGCATGTGTGTGCGCGCTTGTGTATGTGTGTGCATGAGAGTTTGAGTGTATTTATGTGTGCGTGCGTATGTTAAGGCGAGAGAGAGAGAGAGAGAGAGAGAGAGAAGGTGTGTGTGTGCGTGCGTATGTTAGGGCGAGAGAGAGAGAGAGAGTGTGTGTGTGTGTGTGTGTGCGTGTGCGTGCGTGCGTGCGTGCGTGCGTGCGCGCGCCTGTGTGTGTGTGTGTGTGTGTGTGTGTGTGTGCGTGCGCGCACGTGTATATGTGTGTGTGTGTGGGTGGGTGATGTGGGTGTTTTCGTCTCTCTGTGTGTGGGTGATGTGTGTGTGTTTGTGCGTGTGGGGGGGGGGGGGGGTGGAGGGGTGTTTGGTGAGTGGGTGTGGGTGGGGGGGGGGGTGTCTGTGTGTCTGTTTCTGTGTGTGCTAAGGGGAGGGGGTGCGCGGGCGTATGCGTGTGTCTGTCTGTCTCTGTGTTTGAGTGTGTTTCTGTCTATCTGTGTGTGTGTCTGTGTGTTTGACAGATTGCCCCACCTTGCGACCTCCCGACGACTCTAAATGATTGCACACACCTGCTGACCCTAGTCTCTTTAAAAAGCCTCAGGGTGCAGGTGGTTATTGTCAGTAGCGAGTCATCAGTGCTGGCCACGGCCGTTATTCACCGTACAGCGGCTTCTCTCACACGTTTCCCTTATCTTAGTATATATATATATATATATATATATATATATATATATATATATATATATATATATATATATATATATGCATATTAAAGGGGAAGTCATCTCCGATGTCACCGAAGAACATAAAGCAGAAAACTGCTGAGTAATAAAGGAGCTAGCCGTCTCCAGATTCATTTTGTCAACCGCGTAGTACAGATCCCCAAAATTATTTAAACTAAAATCTAGGATTTTGTTGTAAAATTTCTCCTTTTGCTCTGATGTTTATTTTAGAAGGAGAAAAATAGTTTCGTGAGTAACGATTATTGGGATAGGGCGTGCGGAACACTATCAGATGTCTTAGTTGGCGTAACGCCTACTACGGCCTCTTTGTGTGTGTGTTGTTGTTGTTGTTGTTTTGTGTGTGTGTTGTTGTTGTTGTTGTTTGGTTGTTGTTGTTTTTTGTTTTTGTTGTTTTATTTGTTTGTGTGTGTGTGTGTGTGTGTGTGTGTGTGTGTGTGTGTGTGTGTGTGTGTGTCCTCGAGCGTCGTAAGGTATTTTTAACATCTGTCATGCTGAATATGAAAGAACACCACACAACTCCATTCCCATGCAGTGCCACACCCATGCATGAAAGTGAACAGTCCAGTCCCATATCCATTCATAGAAATGAACAGTTAAGTACCACACCCATACATGAAAATGAAAAGTTATGGGACCGGGTGTATGGAACACCATCTGATGTCTTAGTTGGCCTACTACTGCCTCTTTGGGGTTTTGTGTGTGTGTGTGTGTGTGTGTGTGTGTGTGTGTGTGTGTGTGTGTGTGTGTGTTGTGTGTTGTTGTTGTGTGTTGTTGTTGTTGTTTTTGGGGGGGGCGGGGAAGTACCTCTGATGGCGTTCCGTACACATGGTCCCATAACTTTTCATTTTCATGCATGGGTGTGGTACTTAATTGCTCATTTTCATGCAGGGGTGTGGTACTTAATTGTTCACTTTCATGCATGGGTGTGGTACTTAATTGTTCATTTTCATGCATGGGCGTGGTACTTAATTGTTCATTTTCATGCATAGGTGTGGGTGGTACTTAATTGTTCATTTTCATGCATGGGTGTGGTACTTAACCCATGCCTGAAAATTAACTCCCCAGTGCAGTATTTATATGTGAAAGTAAACAAGTTTAGTATCATATCTACACCTGAAACTGAACTGGCAGTTCAGTACCTATACATGGAAATGGAGCTAGCTGGTCTATGCGTACAGTACAACACCCTTTTATTTTCCCGGAAGCAGGAACTAATATCCGAAGCGTATCTCGGGTCAGATAAGGAAACTGCCCTTGGGTCAAGTAAATGAATGTAAATGAAATCTCGCATGTGGGTTAAAAGAAAACTCAGATAACGAAACTGCTCCTGGGTCAAGATAAAAAATTAAAAAAAATAAAATCTCGACGGTTTTGAACAGGGAACGGTCCAGAATATGACAATACAAAACATGCGAATTTTCGGGGTAAGCCCCGTTTTCAAGCGAAAAATCAACATCGGTTAAACAACAGCTTAAAGGTAAAAAATGAAAATGTACTTATGATGCCAACATTCTACCAAACTCTCGGAACGCGCCACAAAGGAAGCCGGATAAGTACATTTTAATTTTTCGCGGTTTAACTGTTGTTTTGTCGCTTGAAAGGGGGGTTTACCATGACATTTTAAACGTGTTTTTTTTAATATATATTTTTATTGTCATATTAAATTAGCCATGAAATTTTAAACGTTTTTTTGTTTTTTGTTTTGTTTTTTGTTTTTAATTGTCATATTAAATTAGCGCTCCTTTTAACCTTTCATGTGTTTGGATTTTCTTTTGGAGACAAGTTCTCTCAAGGAATGGAAACAAATAGCAGTTCTTTGGCAGGCTAAAAGAAGAAAAAGAAACTATTTGCGCGTTTGGGTCTGCCATGGGACTTCTCTGCGTTTGGGTCTGCCAAGGCACCTGTCAATGTTTGGGTCTGCCAAGGGACCTCTCATTGTTTGGGTCTGTCAAGGGACCTCACGCCGCTTGGGTCTGCCAAGGGACCTCTCAGCGTTTGGGTCTGCCAAGGGACCTCTCATTGTTTCGGTCTGTCAAGGGACCTCACACCGCTTGGGTCTGCCAAGGGACCTTTCAGCGTTTGGGTCTGTCAAGGGACCTCTCATTGATTGGGTCTGCCAAGGGACCTCTCACCGTTTGGGTGTGCCAAGGGACCTCTCATTGTTTGGGTCTGTCAAGGGACCTCTCACCGTTTGGGTCTGTCAAGGGACCTCTCAGCATTAGGGTCTGTCAAGGGACCTCTCATTGTTTGGGTCTGCCAAGGGACCTCTCACCGTTTGGGTCTGTCGAGGGACTTCTCACTGTTTGGGTCTGTCAAGGGACCTCTCAGCATCTGGGTCTGCCAAGAGATTTCTCACCGTTTGGGTCTGTCAAGGGACCTCTCAGCATTTGGGTCTGCCAAGAGACTTCTCACTGTTTGGGTCTGTCAAGGGACCTCTCATTGTTTGGGTCTGCCAAGGGACTTCTCACCGTTTGGGTCTGTCAGGGGACCTCTCAGCATTTAGGTCTGTCAAGGGACCTCTCACCGTTTGGGTCTGTCAAGGGACCTGTCAATGTTTGGGTCTGCCAAGGGACCTCTCATTGTTTGGGTCTGCCAAGGGACCTCTCAGCGTTTGGGTCTGCCAAGGAACCGGTCAATGTTTGGGTCTGCCAAGGGACCTCTCATTGATTGGGTCTGTCAAGGGACCTCTCACCGTTTGGGTCTGTCAAGGGACCTCTCACCGTTTGGGTCTGCCAAGGGACTTCTCACCTTTTAGGTCTGTCAAGGGACCTCTCACTGTTTGGGTCTGCCAAGGGATCTCTCTGCGGTCGGATGAAAGTTACTGCTGTTGGGGTCGGATCAACGATGAAGTCTCTTGGTCTAAACACAAACTGTCAAGCCCCCATTCAGCCCTGACTAGGGGTATATTCACAGCGCAGCAGGTTGACTTCGTTTTGATCATCGTTGCTTTCATGCGAGGCTTTCACAGCTG
>JABMCL010003860.1:187500-200000 GCA_018857735.1 Alviniconcha marisindica
GTGAGTCAAATGAAGTCATGTGGGTGAAAGGATACCCGGGGTGAGTCAAATTAAGTCATGTGGGTGAAAAGGATACCCGAGGTGAGTCAAATGAAGTCATGTGGGTGAAAAGTATACCCTGATCGGCTGGAGTTCGAAGGGTCAAGTAAAGTCATGTGGGTGAATAGGATACCCATGGTGAGTCAAATTAAGTCATGTGGGTGAAAAGGATACCCGGGGTGAGCCAAATGGTTATTTAAACAAAAACGAAGACGGTCCAAGGGAATGTTTAGCTTCGAGTTAACTGGAGATATTTTCCATAGTCAAGTCACTGAAACGATGAAACGTCAAAAGCAGTCCACTTTTGTTGTTGTTGTATACACCTCTGTGTGTGTGTGTGTGTGTGTGTGTGTGTGTGTGTGTGTGTGTGTGTGTGTGTGTGTGTGTGTGTGTGTGTGTGTGTGTGTGTGTGTGTGTGTGCGTGAGAGAGTGAGAGAGAGACAGAGAGACAGAGAGATTGACTGACTGATTGATTGATTGATTGATTGATTGACTGATTGATTGACTGAACTTTAATTACGTATGGTTAAAGGTTTAGGTTCGAATGCCCTTCTGGCAACCTGTCTCTTAAACAATTACAAACATTTAAAACACATCTGTGAACATTGGGGGGGGGGGGGGGGGGGAGAGATACACACACACAGAAAGACACAGCGAGCGTGTGTGTATGTGTGAGTGAAATATGCAAAAATCTTAACTGGCGTTTCTTGCAATCCTTTTAATTGGCCTCTTCCCTTCAGGTCAATTCCCTGATGCACGGCTAGACACAGAGAGAGAGAATGTGTGTGTGTGTGTGTGTGTGTGTGTGTGTGTGTGTGTGTGTGTGTGTGTGTGTGTGTGTGTGTGTGTGTGTGTGTGTGTGTGTGTGTGTGTGTGTGTGTGTGTGAGAGAGAGAGTGATGAGTGAGTGTGAGTGAGTGAGTGGTGTGTGTGTTTTGTGTGTGTGTGTGTGTGTGTGTGTGTGTGTGTGTGTGTGTGTGTGTGTGTGTGTGTGTGTGTGTGAGTGTAATCTACAGAAATCTTAACTCGCCTTTCTTGCAATCCCTTTAACTGGACTCTTCCCTTCAGGTCAATTTCCTGATGCATGGCTAGACAGTCCGTTCTTAACTTCCCCTCAACTGCCACAATTCCCTCAGCGCGAAGCCGATGCAGGGACGCCGACCCAGCAGAGCTGTATGAAAGGTCGCTGGTGTTTGACAGCAACGCATAGTTCAGGAGCTGTGTGAGAGTCGAGGTGGCCGTCCTGAGCTGTCCGTCCTAACGAGCCTTCTGGTTTTTGTGGACGTAAAGAATTATTGAACCGTGCTTCGGCATTGGTCACAACTTGTCCCTAATATGTCAACTGACATCTGAGGACATTAAGCATCACTTCATCATCATCGACAGCAACGCTCGCTCTTTAACCCTTGCCTGGCCTTCGTACCTCACAGGTTGTCCCTGTCAAGATGATGATGTAGAGCTTCATGTCCTCGGATGTCGGATGACATATTAGGGACAAACTGTGACCAATGCCTAAGCATGGTTCATTGTTGCTTTACGTCCACAGGTCCCTGTCAAAGTGTTGTCCACCTTCTTATAGGATGCTCTAGTACATCCTGCTTGAATTCAAGTTTTTAACACGAGGGAGGTAATTAGCGCTCGAAATACGTAACACCAGTACAACAACAAAGACCTGAGTCGCCTACGGTAACTCTCACCTGGCATGCGTGTAAATACAAGGTATATAAACTCCACCAGAGGTACATCCTCAAGTTCCGTGGACGTAAAGCAACACTTCAACAACATTTAAATCCTCAAACATTTCTGTTTCAGATTTGTTTCAAGCTTTTGACGAATTCTAACGCGCAACGCATTTCTCAGTTTTTGTCAGCTTAACCTAATCTCGAAACTGGGAAAGGAGGGGAAAAAACCTGCACCTTAAAGGCAAAGTTGTTAGCAGTAAAAAAGGTTAACTTACGTACACTTGCCGAACCTTTCAAGTTGACAACACGCAGCGCATACACGCTGTGGTATGTTCCTGCTCTCCAACCTCGAGCACTATACAGGTCTTGTTTTCGGTGACAGCTAACTTCACAGGGTGCCGGAGACACGCTACGCCTTCCGTGCGCTTGACCGACAAACTGAAGGGAAGACGACCCGAGCCCAGCGAAGACTATTGCCTGCTGTCAGATGTCGGTGTCTGTACGTGGAAGGCAAACACAGGCGGGGTGTTTTGGGGGAGGGCGTGGGGGGGAGGGGGGGGTCAAAGTCTTAATCCGATCGTCTGCTTTGTATTGATTTAGGACACACTAGGGGCCGGGTCGTCGGGGCTATTGCTGTTGTTGTTGTTAACGGATCCCACCCACCACCCTGCCTGCAAAACACTTACACACATATACACGCATGCACACGCACACACACACGGACACACACACGCACACATATATATATATATATATATGTGTGTGTGTGTGCGTGTGAGTGTAATCTACAGAAATCTTAACTCGCCTTTCTTGCAATCCCTTTAACTGGACTCTTCCCTTCAGGTCAATTTCCTGATGCATGGCTCAGACGCATACACACACACACGCGCGCGCGCGCGCGCGCACACACGCACACGCACACGCACGCGTACACATATATATATGCACACACATGCGTGCGCACGCACTCTCTCTCTCTCTCTCTCTCTCTCTCTCTCTCTCTCTCTCTCTCTCTCTCTCTCTCTCTCTCTCTCTCTCCACCACACACACACACCACACACACACACACACTGAGGATCCAAGTTGTATCACCTCACCTTGGCTATGCTGCTCTCAGCGTGATTTGTAGTGGATAGGGGTAACCGACCAGTGTAAATCACACAGGATCTCCACCTGTTTGAAGGTGCGGTGCTGAACTGTCCTACCTCGGTTCCCATTTTAACCTGCAGTACTTCCCATTTGCCCAACCTCGGTTCCCGTTTGAAGCTATGCCAGTTCTCGTTTGAACTAGACCTGTTCCCATTTGATCTGTCTCGCTTCCCATTTTGAACTAGATCGGTTCCCATTTGGCCTGTCTTATTTCCCATTTTGGACTAGATTGGTTCCTATTTGATTTATCTCACTTCCTACTGTGTATTAGATTGGTTTCCATTTGGCCTATCTCACTTCCTATTTTGAACTAACGCGGTTCCCATTTGGCCTATCTCACTTCCCATTTTGAACTAGAGCGGTTCCCATTTGGCCTATCTCACTTCCCATTTTGAACTAGAGCGGTTCCCATTTGGCCTATCTTACTTCCCATTTTGAACTAGAGCGGTTCCCATTTGGCCTATCTCACTTCCCATTTTGAACTAGAGCGGTTCCCATTTGGCCTATCTCACTTCCCATTTTGAACTAGAGCGGTTCCCATTTGAGCGATAAAAGCGGGAAAAGAGGATGCACAGCGGTTTGGACAAAACCAGGCGACGAGAGCCCTCCGCTAACCTCTACAGCCTATTGCGGCCACTGAGCCCCCCTCCACCCCCCCCCCCCCCCCCCCCCCCCCCCCCCCCCCCCACCCCACACACCCACACACACACTTTTATTTGTTTGTTCTCTCTCTTTTTTCTTATTTTTTTCTTTTCAGCCCCCGCATCAGTTTTATCAGGTCAGTGACCTTTATGAACAGAACCCTCCACCCCCCCCCCCCCCCCCAAGTATTCTGTACGAAAAAAAAAGGGGGGTGGTGGTGGTGCGGGGGTGGGGTGGGGGGGTCCGACCCTCGCTGGCAGACCGTTGGGGTTGGGAGAGTGTGGCACGCCACGTCACGCGCGAGACCAGCTATTCGTGTAGAGAAGCCTTTCAGGTCCAGCTGTGTCTTTGTCTGGTACCACGCGTAAGGCTAGAAGACGAACGGAGAGAAACAACGAAAAAGAAGTGCGACAGCGGTAAGGATGAGAACAGAGGTGTGTGATGTGGTGGTGCTTAATGTCCTCAGATGTCGGGCTGACATTTTAGGGACAGGTCAGACGTAATGGCAAGCTCGTGGTTTATACATGATCTCTCTCTCTCTCTCTCTCTCTCTCTCTCTCTCTCTCTCTCTCTCTCTCTCTCTCTCTCTCTCTCTCTCTCTCTCTCTCTCTCTCCCTCCGTGTATTTTTATTGTTTTTCCTTTCTCGTTGACAGAGACAGAAAAGCTGATTCATTTAACACCAAACTCCAAGTCGTTTCCGACACACGATCAATAGCTGATCAGAGTGTAAAATCTTTCAAACGTGTCCGACACGTGATCAGTGATTGATCAGAGTGTAAAATCCACCAAACGTAACCAGTTCCAAGTCGTGTCCGACACGTGATCAGTGATTGATCAGAGTGTAACATCCACCAAACGTAACCAGTTCCAAGTCGTGTCCGACACGTGATCAGTGATTGATCAGAGTGTAAAATCCACCAAACGTAACCAGTTCCAAGTCGTGTCCGACACGTGATCAGTGATTGATCAGAGTGTAACATCCACCAAACGTAACCAGTTCCAAGTCGTGTCCGACACGTGATCAGTGTGTAACATCCACCAAACGTAACCAGTTCCAAGTCGTGTCCGACACGTGATCAATGATTGATCAGAGTGTAACATCCACCAAACGTAACCAGTTCCAAGTCGTGTCCGACACGTGATCAGTGATTGATCAGAGTGTAACATCCACCAAACGTAACCAGTTCCAAGTCGTGTCCGACACGTGATCAGTGATTGATCAGAGTGTAACGTCCACCAAACGTAACCAGTTCCAAGTCGTGTCCGACACGTGATCAGTGATTGATCAGAGTGTAACATCCACCAAACGTAACCAGCTCCTAGTCGTGTCCGACATCCGGTCAATAATTAATCAGAGTGTAAAATCCACCAAATGTAACCAGCTCCAAGTCGTGTCCGACATCCGATCAATGATTGATCAGAGTATAAAATCCATCAAACGTAACCAGCTCCAAATCGTGTCCGACACGCGATCAATGATTGATCAGAGTGTAAAATCCACCAAACGTAACCAGCTCCAAATCAGCTCCACTCACGTGATCAATAATTAATCAGAGTGTAAAATCCATCACAGCTCCAAGTCGTGTCCGACACGCGGTCAGTGATTAATCAGGGTGTAAAATGCACGTTTCCTCGGCCCCGTGACAGCACGGAAAACTGACAGCGGCAGAAGCAGCGCCGTTTGCCCCAAGACATGAATACAGACGGCTGTAATTTTGACATCCGATGCTCAGCGATCCTAGACAGTGAATGGTGGCTTTAAGCGGAGCCGCGGGTGGGTTCAGAGGAGACGGTTTCCCACCGTGCTCCTAGCCATGGATTTGCACAGAGATGTGACATTGATCCGCACGCGATACACTGCGACCGTCCGGGATTTTGTCGCGTTAAAGCTGACCCGGTGGGGTTTGGGGTTGGGGTTGGAGGGGAATAAGATTCATGAATAGGTAGAAGGATGGGAAAATGTTATGACTGTGCATATTGAAACTGTCCGTCTTTAAAAATACAAATACTGTAAGCTCTTACGAAGTGAAAAACAACAATCCTCGCACATCTCGTCTCAAAACAAAAACAGAAATAGCAATGGTGCAGTATGAACGACCTCCTTCAAGGTTTCCACTATTGATGTTTTTTTGTCAAACAGCTCTCGGCTTGTTGTTTAGGCATACGGTTTGTGCTGAAATATTGCTGGCTTTTTTGCAGCGCTAATCCTAGCGTTCTGATTTCACCTTCTGGTCAGTAAAGAGTTAAAAGAACAAAAGAGATCTGACGAAGCAATTTTCTGTCGAAAGTGCTTGTGTTTCATTGTTCCTTGTGTTTCGTCGTATAGGTGAGTACATTTCCCTAGATTTGTTCTGATTTCGCTTTCTGGTGGGTTTTTTACTTCAGTTTTCTCAGCTTTCTTCGTGACGTTGCATATATGCATGGCAGATAGGGCGGTAAGTATCAGGTTGGTAAGTTAGTTAGTCATTTAGTTCCTGAATTTTAACGCCCCGTTAACCGCATAGGGTCACCTCAGGACGAATCACACGTTCAAAACTGTTTAACAACGGTTGAAAACACGTCCCGAACTCTAAGCAAAATTCTGAATCACAGTTCTGGACACAACACAGTGAACAGCGACCGCAAATAAGTTTTAAAAAACGGCCAATAAAGCGGGAACACCTCGATATTTTATGTTCCACCTGACTGCAACCGACAGAACGTTGGAACTCCTAAAACCATATGCACTTCGTGGACTCGGCGGAGGCGACTCAATTTATGAAATCACAAACACATGTCTGGTTTATTGTTCTTCTTTCATGGTGCTTTACGTCTACAGAAACCATAAGGCTTATTAGGGACGGGGAAGCGGGGGTTGGGTAGAGATGAATAGCTCGTTCAAGCGCTCCGACCCACAAAGACCGAAGACCGTCAGCCACCGCCAGAACAACAATGTTAAGGAGGTGGGGACCCCGCCAGTGCGAAGCAACTTGTGTACTTCGCTGTTGCTGTTTCAACAGCTGTGCGGAGTAAAGTCACATTCACAAAGACAGTGTCGAAAAGCAATTGTTGAGGAACAACTCAACAACAAGAAAATCCATCCAGCTATGAGAGCCCAGTTCCACCTCCCTCCTCTTCTTGATCTTGACCTCGATATGGTACGTCGCCAGACTTAACTTTAGGTGTAAATACGACAGGAGGGGAGTGTGTGTGTGTGTGTGTGTGTGTGTGTGTGTGTGTGTGTGTGGTGCTGTCAGAGTTCAGGAGCTGTGTGAAAGTCGAGGTGGCCGTCCTGGGCTTCCAGTCCTAATAAGCCTTACGGTTTCTGTGGACGTAAAGCAACACTGAACCATGCTTACGCATTGGTCACAGTTTGTCCCTGATATGTCAACCGACATCCGAGGACATTAAGTTCTACATCATCATCATCATCATCATCATCAATCATCGTGCGCGTGTGTGAATTAGATGGTGCTGTGGGTGGCGATCCGTCGTTTGAAGTCCTCACCTGGTCGTCACTGAGGTGGTTCCAGTCAGTGGTGGTGCGGACAACAACAAAAAGAGTTCTTGTGTTGTTCAGTATTTGAGCGAGGGACTAAGAAGGGTCTGGAGTTTAGTGTTGCTTGTCTGTCTATAATGTTCTTTGCTGTGAAGTCTTGGAATTTTGTTGGCCTAATTGGTCTTTTGTTTGCTGGAAGGGGTTTTAAGAACTGTTCGATTCTCCTGGGCTCTGTTGACACAGTCTCACAAGTCAACTTAGTGCTTAACGTCCACAGAAATCATAAGGCTTATTAGGGACGGGGAGATGGGGGCAAGGGGGTATGGAGGTGTGAGGGGGGGGGGGGAGGGAGATTATATACCTATCGCTACACTGTCACCACCAGAATGACTTCTGCATTAAGGTGGGCAGCGATGGGAGCCATTTTAATGTTTCATAATTTGTGAGGGACAAAGTCACAAGACAGCGTCCACAGACCACAACTTTGGAAGAGAAAGGAGAGCCGAAGCGGATTCGAACCGAGGTCCCTCTGCTTACCAGCCTAACCCTTACCGCTAGGCCAAACCGGCTCACCACAGAGTCTCACTTGTTTGGGGGCCTGTTTGTATGCCAGGGGCGCCTGCATCAGTCCCTACAGGGTCCAGGCGAGATCAAGAGGAGGGAGGTGGGGCTGGACCCTCAAGTTAGCCCAGAAGAGATCATGAGCAGGGAGGTGGAGCTGGACCCTCAAGTTAGCCCAGAAGAGATCATGAGCAGGGAGGTGGAGCTGGACCCTCAAGTTAGCCCAGAAGAGATCATGAGCAGGGAGGTGGAGCTGGACCCTCAAGTTAGCCCAGAAGAGATCATGAGCAGGGAGGTGGAGCTGGACCCTCAAGTTAGCCCAGAAGAGATCATGAGCAGGGAGGTGGAGCTGGACCCTCAAGTTAGCCCAGAAGCGATCATGAGCAGGGAGGTGGAGCTGGACCCTCAAGTTAGCCCAGAAGAGATCATGAGCAGGGAGGTGGAGCTGGACCCTCAGTTAGCCCAGAAGAGATCATGAGCAGGGAGGTGGAGCTGGACCTCAGGTTAGCCCAGAAGAGATCATGAGCAGGGAGGTGGAGCTGGACCCTCAGGTTAGCCCAGAAGAGATCATGAGCAGGGAGGTGGAGCTGGACCCTCAGGTTAGCCCAAAAGAGATCATGAGCAGGGAGGTGGAGCTGGACCCTCAGGTTAGCTCAAAAGAGATCATGAGCAGGGAGGTGGAGCTGGGCTGTGAAAGTCGGACTTTTTTTGCTTCAAGCTGTTACTCAACAGCGGTGCAACGGACACTGTCCTTGTGACTCTGCCCAGCACAGCAGTTGAAACAGCAATGGCGTAGTACACTAGTTGCTGCGGCAATGGCGAGGGGACACCGCCTTAACACTTCCATTGCTCTTCCACGGCCTCCTCGGTCTTGCACAGGAACCAGTCTTCCAGCTGAATGATTCAGGGTGTAGCTTAACCCCTTCACTGCCGTGATGTCACTTGAAAACGACCGATGAAAGTGTCCAATTTGAAACCCTTAAGCCTTTTTGTGTGTGTTTTTCGCACTGACACGTGAAAGGGTTTTCATCAAAACGCACAGCATTGAAAGTTGATGCGTCATAGGACCGGAAAGTATACTGTTTGCAGGTGCGTCCGTGCATCTTTCAGCCCGCAAATTTTACGTGCAGTGGCAGTGAAGGGGTTAATGGACCACACCACTGTCAATCAAACAACGCCGGAAGCACGTCCCACCCATTCAGTGGCTGCATATTAATAAGGCTAAGTCTGGCCTTTTTTTAATTTTATTATTATACTATTTTATCTCATTTATCTGCCACCTGAGGGCGGAGTTTACGTCAGAGTCTATTCTAACACATTAGTAAGCAATCGAAATAGAACTGGAGCAAGAGAAGCTACTGAACTGCATCGCTGCTTTGTCTTTCACGCAATGTGCTATTGTACAATACATGTCATATACAGACAAAGGCAGGCCTATGTAAGTTCGTGTATGCAGGCTTCTCTACAATGAGCACGCACGTGTAAGTTCATTGCCTTCAAAAAGAACACACGCAAAAAAACGTGTCACAATACAAGCAACTAATCCGCTATATAAAAGCGATAAATCAGCCAGTTAATCAATCCCTGCCATATTGATTAGTTTCTGCATCTGTTGGTGCTGGCGGTGTACACTAAAGTTGATGCGGTTAATGCTCACATACATCTGTGCATTGCTCATGGTGTGTGGAAATGTGTGCGGAACAACTAACATCGCTGAGATGTAATCGATTTGTTTTTCGCCAAACTGACACGTGCTTATGTTTCATTTCGTCATTGCCATCTTGGCTGAGTGGTTATTCTTGCCAGTGAGAGTAATTTTGTCGCATTTCTTTCTGCTAGTAATATAAGGATGTTGTCATAACAAGACTATGGAAATCCGGACGACGGGAGACAGAGACACAGAGAGAAACAGAGACGCACAGAGTGAGAGAGACAGACAGAGAGACAAACGGATACTCAGAGAGGCAGACACACTGAGAGAGAGAGACAGACAGACAGACAGACAGAGACAGTGACAGACAGACAGACAGAGACAGAGAGACAGACAGAGAGCGGCATTCTTGCAGTCTCGTCTAATACTAATAGGCTATACACAGAACAATAACAACACTGCCTACGATAGTAATGATGACGATGATAGTTTTTAAAAACCAGAGCCAAAACACGACGACAGAGACAGACTAGAGAGCAGGCATTCTTGCAGTCTCGTCTAATACTAATAGGCTATACACAGAACAATAACAACACTGCCTACGATAGTAATGATGACGATGATAACGTTTTTAAAAACCAGAGCCAAAACACGACGACAGAGACAGATAGAGACAGATGGAGGCACACCCACACAGAGGGAGAGAGAGAAACTGCATTTTAGCGTTTTTTTTATGCGGCACAGGGCATATCAGGACGACGAGATAGATGGAGGCACACGTGCGCACGCACGCGCACACGCACACACACACACACACACACACACACACACACACACACACACACAGATAGAGAGAGAGCAATTGCACTTTAACGTCCTTTAAGCGGCACAGGACATATCAGAACGAAGAGAGAGAGACAGACAGAAGGAGAGACACAGAGGGGAGGGGGGGAGGGAGGGAGAGACGGAGAGAGTTAGTAGTTGGATCTGAACGTCCCGCCAGCTGCACGCCTTATCTCAGGACGACGAGGCAGAGTCGGCAGTTAGATTTTAACGTCCTTTCAACCGCACACCAGGAGATGAACACGGAGCGAGAGAGAGGAAGCGAGATGGAGGGAACGAGAGAGAGAGAGGAGGGGGGGGGGCGAGAGAAAGGAAGCGAGAGAGGGAGGAAACGAGAGAGAGAGGGAACGAGAGACAGGGAACGAGAGAGATGGAAAGAGAGAGAGAGGGAGCGGGAGAGAGGGAGCGGGAGAGAGGGAACGAGAGACTGGGAACGAGAGAGAGAGGGAACGAGAGAGAGAGGGAACGAGAGACAGGGAACGAGAGAGAGAGGGAACGAGAGACAGGGAGTGGAAACGAGAGAGAGGGAGCGAGAGAGAGGAAACGATACAGAGGAAACGAGAGAGAGGGAACGCGAGATAAGGGAACGAGAGACAGGAAACGATAGAGAGGGAACGAGAGAGACAGGGAACGAGAGAGAGAGGGAACGAGAGAGACAGGAAACGAGAGACAGGGAACGAGAGAGAGAGAGGGAACGTGAGACAGGGAGGGGAAGCGAGAGAGAGGGAACGAGAGAGAGCGGGAACGAGAGAGAGAGGGAGCAAGAGAGAGAGGGAGAGAGAGATAGTACTGTGTTTCGAGATGCGCTGCGGTCGTTGAGAGCGGACCTGGTGTCGGTCATTGATTAACGAACGCAAAGCTCAGCCTTTTTCCTCTGGCATCCACCACAGCGACAACGCTGCCGGAACTGCAGGCACCCGAAACCGCTGCCATTTGACAAAATGCCGTTATTTGACAACATGCTGTGATCCGACTCCACTGTGGGCACGTGTCTTGATAATTATGGTGTTTACAGCAGCAATTCAGAGGGCGACAGAGTTTGCGGGTGGTGGAAGGGGGGTGGGCGGGTCGGGGTGAGAGGGAGGGGGGTTGCATAAACTGAAGTTGCGATCGCAAATGGTACTATATAAATTACGTGTGCATATGTCAGAGTGAGAGTAAAATTTACGCTACGACCGTTTGATCGCACACACACACACACACACACACACACACCCCAACACACACACACACACACACAGTGTATAAATCCGTTCTAGACCCCATATCTACAGAAATACGCGCACACACACACACACACACACACACACACACACACACACACACACACACACACACACGCACGCATGCACGCGCACACACACACACACACACACACACACACACACACACACACACACACACACACACAACACTCGGTTCCCCCATCTCCATAGGTGTCTGATGACAACAAAATCCTTTCCCGTAATCTTGAACACCTACACAAATCTCACCCACATCAGTTTTACACCCAGTTCTGAGCAGATATAATTATATACACAAATGTATCCACCCCGTTGGATTATGCATGGCTGCAGCCTGTAGAGGGTGGGCGGGTGGAAGGAGTGTGTACCCGGCGCGTGACAGTCAACAGAAAACGCTGAACGAACATGTATGCATGTACCCGGGTCAACTCGTGGCGTGGGTGTCGCGTGTCGACTGGATTCGGGTATTTTGCTCATTCTTCCCTGCTTCCCCTTCTCTCCTCCCTCCCTCTCCCCCGTCTCCCCACCACTCCTCTCCCCAGTCTCCCGACCACTCCTCTCCCCACCCTTTCGACACTTTTCTGGACGAGTAGATAGCAGTGGTAATTTATTGTTGTCTGGTGGGGTGTGTGTGTGGGGGGGGGGGGGGGAGGTTGCGTGCGTGTTGTATTTACGCCGCTAACGTAATGCGCCTGGTCATGTTGTCCTGATGTGTTTTGCGTTACAAGATGGTGGCAGATAGTGTTTTGTGTACAGTTTGCCTCTTCGTAACCCCAGGGGGGTTGTAACCCGAGGCCCCCATCTGTCCCAAAACCATGCATCTCTCTCTCTCTCTCTCTCTCTCTCTTCTCTCTCTTCTCTCTCTCTCTCTCTCTCTCTCTGCGTGTGTGTGTATGTGTGTGTATGTCTGTCTGTCTGTCTGTGTCTGTGCTCGCGGGCGTGTGTGTAAGTGTGTGTGTGTGTGTGTGTCTGTGCTCGCGGGCGTGTGTGTGTGTGTGTGTGTGTGTGTGTGTGTGTGTGTGTGTGTGTGTGTGCGTGCGTGCGTGCGTGCGTGCGTGCGTGTGTAATAAACACAGAGACAGACGTACGGCAGCGAAACAACACCAACCTTTCAGAATAGTGAAATCAATGCGATCCGGGCCATGCATGCTGCCAGCAGTGACCCCGACTTCTCAACGAAACTCTCGAAACAGAGAAGTCTGTTTCACACA
>JABMCL010003860.1:217500-255000 GCA_018857735.1 Alviniconcha marisindica
TAAACTCTCGCTTTCTGTACAGTGCACCGAGCTCTGTTTTATATTAGAGATTGCGCTTTTAAGTATTTCATTATTATAATAATTGTTGTTCTTGTTCTTGTTCTTGTTCCTTGTTCTTCTTATAATATGTGCCCATGCGCTTCCACATTTGTTTCAGGCGACCTGACGAGTTCAGCGAGGGCAGCGGGCGGTAACTCTGACAGCAGTGCAGCAGGGGCAGATAAATCGGGTGCCCAGGGCCGACGTAACATCAGTGAGCACGAGCTTCACAAGAAGACGGACAAGGACATCAATTTACAGGTAGCTACTACTACTACTACTACTACTACTACTACTACTACTACTACTACTACTACTACTACTGCAGGGCAGGAAGAATTCTCGGTGAGGTCAAACTGTGTTCAGTCTCGCTTTCTGCTCTCTCTTGGCCGCGTAGACTCCCGGATTTCGCCGCGTTGACTCTCATCATGTGGACTTTTGCCGCATAAACTTCCGGGTTTCGCCGCGTTGACTCGCATCATGTGGACTTTTGCCGCATAAACTTCCAGGTTTCGCCGCGTTGACTCGCATCATGTGGACTTTTGCCGCATAAACTTCCAGGTTTCGCCGCGTTGACTCTCATCATGTGGACTTTTGCCGCATAAACTTCCAGGTTTCGCCGCGTTGACTCGCATCATGTGGACTTTTGCCGCATAAACTTCCAGGTTTCGCCGCGTTGACTCGCATCATGTGGACTTTTGCCGCATAAACTTCCAGGTTTCGCCGCGTTGACTGTCATCATGTGGACTTTTGCCGCATAAACTTCCAGGTTTCGCCGCGTTGACTCTCATCATGTGGACTTTTGCCGCATAAACTTCCGGTTTCGCCGCGTTGACTCTCATCATGTGGACTTTTGCCGCATAAACTCCATTTCGCCGCGTTGACTCTAATCATGTGGACTTTTGGCCGCATAAACTTCTAGGACGCGGTTGACTCGCATCATGTGGACTTTTGCCGCTATAGACTTCCATTTGCCGCGTTATCGCATCATGTGGACTTTTGCCGCATAAATTTCCAGGTTTCGCCGCGTTGAGTCTCATCATGTGGACTTTTGCCGCATGGATTTCCTAGGTTTCGCCGCTTTGACTCCTCATGTGGACTTTTGCCGCATAAACTTCCAGGTTTCGCCGCGTGACTGCATCATGTGGACTTTTGCCGCATAAACTTCCGGGATTTCGCCGCGTTGACTCGCATCATGTGGACTTTTGCCACATAAACTTCCAGGTTTCGCCGCGTTAAAACTCGCATCATGTGGACTTTTATAAATTTAGTTTGCCCGTTGACTCGCATCTGTGCTTTTGCCGCATCTTCCATTTCGCCGCGTTGACTCTCATCTGTCTTTTCCGCTACTCTCTCTCTTTCTCCTCGTTGCTCTCTGCTTTCCTTTCAAAGGCAACTTCGTCTGGACGGGTGGACGCATGTGGCTTTTCCACACAAGACACCACAACTTATAAAACAACTGGATTTTTCCCGCGTGGTCCTTGGTTTCGCCGCGTTTAGTTTATTGGTTTGATGGACTCTAGTTACGCTTTGATCTCATGTATTTCCCATGCCTTATCGTCATGTGGATTTTGTGTATGTGTCATGTGGACTTTTCACAGTCTGTGTAGTGACTTTTGTGTACTGTTTGTGCACATGTAATTTTGGAATGTTTCAGTCTCTCTCTTCTCTCGTCTCCTCTCTGTTCATCTTCTCTTTGCTTGCACCGACATCTCAGTGTGCATGTGATGTTTGTTGTATTGTTTGTGGTGTTGTGTCATTTGTTGTGTGTGTGTGTGTGTGTGTGTGTGTGTGTGTGTGTGTGTGTGTGGTGTGTTGTGGTGTGTTCAAGACAGCGGAAGAGATTCGCAATGTGGAAAGACAGATGGACAGACTACGGGAACAACTGGCTCGGAACGAAAACAAGTAATAAATATGTCTTACCTGTCGCCGTGCCACTGTTTTTTTGTTTGTTTTTTTTGTTTTGTTTTTTTTGTCAACCTGGCCGCGTGCGATTTGTCTGTCAACTTACATACATGTACATTCTAGTACTGAGGGCGGGTTTTTGGTTGTTGTTGTTGTTGCTGTTTTGAGGGTACCGGATTGTGGGGGTGGGGTGTGATGTGTGGGGGTGTGGGGGGGGTGGGGGGTGTGTGTGTGTGTGTGTGTGTGTGTGTGTGTGCCTGTCAGTCTGTCTGCCTATCTGTATGAACGTATCTTTCCAAATGTGGCATCGAACACCTCCAACTTCCTAAGTTTACTGGTTTGACACTGCAAAAAGACTATTCTGTACTCACTGTTAATATGCTTTCACAAATAAAGGTATGCTCAAACCAAGAGGAGGCACTCAAACGACAAACATTTTTTTTTTAAAAATAAAAAAAATAAAAAAAATTGAAGAAGAAGAAAAACTGACAGCAGCATTCGTTTCGAGTCCCTGGCGAGTGCTGATTCAAAGGGGCACAACTCGTAAAGAACTACACTCTACCCTGTGTACAAGTTGTCTCCCGTGTGCCTGGTTTGGCGAAGGGGCAAAACGAACTTGCAGATTTCGTCGTCGATGCTGTCGTTGTCGTTTTCCACAGAGAATTTTGCTTCACGTAAAAGTTGTCCACTGTGGTTAACTTCGGAGAGGTGCATGTATTTTGCTTTTAACTTCGTCCTCGCCGCCGTTATTGTTGTTGCTGTTACTGTCGGCGTTTTTGTTGTTGTCGTTGCTGCTTGCTGTTGGTGTTGATGATGATGGTGTGGTTTGTGCAGAGACCGACGAATGGCTGCCCAGGTAAAGAGCAGACTTGCAGAACAAGAGGCCTACCTGTCCAGACTCAAGTCTTCGTCATCTGCTCTTGAAAAGCATCAGAAGAAACGACAGATCTCCAAAAAACTGACAATATTTTGATTGATTTTTTTTTTTTTTTTTTTTTTTTTTTTTTGGGGTGGGTGTGGGGGGGGGGGGGGGGGTTATTACTGTGTATAATATGTCGTTACAATTCATTGCTTTATTACCGTGTACAATGTGTCGTTACACTTCATTGCTTTATTACCGTGTACAATGTGTCGTTACACTTCATTGCTTTATTACTGTGTACAATGTGCCGTTACACTTCATTGCACTTCTTTCTGTCTGGCGTTTTTAGAGGCGTCTGTCTATGCAGCTGACTCTTTATGTTGGGTTTCTTGTTTTGTTTTGTTTTGTTTTGAAAAAAACAAAATCTCAAACAAGAATGACTTCTAGCGTTCTAAAACAAGATCCAAACACATAAAAGGTTCAAAAACGTTTTGTCTTGTAGTAAATAGCATTCTTTTGAACCTTTTGTTGTTGTTGTTCGTTGTGTGTGTTGTGTGTGTGTGTGTGTGTGTGTGTGTGTGTGGTGTGTGTGTGTGTGTGTGTGTTATCGTCTTTGTATAGCGCTTTTCTCTGCTTCCGAGCAGACCCACCGCGCTCTAGTCGTATTCGACTCTGAATAAGTGACTGTACTTTACACAGCGCATTTGGAACATCCACCGAAGTGGTCTACCTGCAGCGCTGTTTGGTCGTTACATGGCCGGTGCCACGTGAAACTGCTGCCGTCTCGGCGCACGTTCTGTGCACACCATACAGCCATGCACCAGTTTACAGTGTCACTTTATTCAAATTCACATATGTAGAGTACATGCGTGTAGCTGTAACCTGCCACCTGCACTTTTGGCAGAATGACCGGGATCTTTTACGTGCTACTGCGGTAACGCGGGGGTGGGACTGATTCCGAAATAAGTCGGCAGAGAAAGTTGATCCTGGAAATGTTTGGGGGGTTTTAATGTGTTTTTGTTGTTGTTGTTGTGGTGGGGTTGTTGTGTTGTTATTGGGTTGGGGGGGTTGTGTGTTTGTTTATTTTTGTTTGTTGTTTGTTTGTTTAATTTTTTATTGTATTTTTTGTTGTTTGTTTGTTTGTTTTGTTAATCTGATAGAAGGATGACTGCTGGCGTTCTAAAACAAGATCAAAACACATACACGATTAAAACGAACGCTTATTTAGTATAGTTTGTATTGTATTAAACTGGCGTTCTTTTTAACCGTTTGTGTGTTTGGATCAGGAGAAGATAACTCTCACGTCTCTCCTGCCAGGAATCGAACCCGCTAACTTTCGATCACGAGTCCGGTGCTTAACCGCTGAGCTATTCGTGTCCCCCTCCATTCCCCTCCCCCGCCTCCGTTTATTTACCTATTTATTAAAGGCCATTTCGATGTGAATATGCTTACTGTTATTACGAATATGATTACTGTTACTGCTATTGTAGAAAAGAAACAGACGTCATAAACAAAAGTGAAGAACGAAAAAAGCAAAATTGTGTGGAGTTGGTTTATTGATTGTGTGAGTGTATGTATCTGCCTTTGCTTGTCTTAGCTCAGTGGTGTGCGCACACGCCTGCGAGTGTGTGTGTGTGTGTGTGTGTGTGTGTGTGTGTGTGTGCGTGCGTGTGTGTGTGTGTGTGTGCGTGCGTGCGTGTGTGTGTGTGTGTGTGTGTGTGTGTGTGTGTGCGTGTGTGTGTGTGCGTGCGTGTGTGTGTGTGCGTGTGTGTGTGTGTGTGTTGAGTGTGTGTGCGTGTGTGTGTGTGTTTGTGTACGTGTGTGAGTGCATGCGTGTGTGTGTATGTGTTTGCCTGTGTGTGATTGTGTCTGTCTCTTTCTCTGTATGTATGTATGCTTATGTGTGTCTGTATGTGTGTGCCTGTCTGTGTATGGGCTTGCATGTCTGTGTATATGTGTGTCTGTATGTGTGTTTCTGCATTTGTCTGCCTGTGTGCATGTGGTGTGAAACGCTGATCAGTTGCTGTCCCTGTACGTGTATGTGGTGAGGTCGTTGCACTCGGGGTGTGTCCTGCCAGTAAAATCTGCGGTGGTTATTTTAATGCTTTTGTACATGCGTATTTACCTCTCTCTCTCTCTCTCTCTCTCTCTCTCTCTCTCTCTCTCTCTCTCTCTCTCTCTCTCTCCTCCCCCCCCCCCATCCTCCTCTCCTCTCTCTCTCTCCTCTCTCTCTCTCTCTCTCTCTCCTCTCTCTCTCTCTCTCTCTCTCTCTCCTCCCTCCCTCCTCTCTCTCTCTCTGTCTCTCCCTCCTCCCTCCCTCCTCTCTCTCTCTCTCTCTCTCCTCTCTCTCTCTCTCTCTCTCTCTCTCTCTCTCTCTCTCTCTTCTCTCTCACACACACACACACACACACACACATATCTGCATACACATTCGCGCGCACACACACACACACACACTTCTCGAACTGAAAGTGCGTGTGCAGTTTGCGCGCGCGCGCGCGCTACCCGGTGAGAATTTAATGTACTGTTATAAAAAAAAAGGATCAAAATATATCCAGTTTTATGTCAGGCCGTTTTGACACTTTAAGACAGGATTTAACGTTTTCCCGGGAAGCTTGCTTCCAGTGTACCCCCTCCCACCCACCCACCTCCCTCTTGGATTTCCAGGGATCTTGGTTCGTTCTCAGTGGGTCAACCAGCTGGTGCATCGGTCGTCACGTGCTGCAGACATATGCAGTGATGTGCTTGCGGCCCGCTGATCGCGTTACGGTCAGCTGACGTGACGGTTATGCAGCAGATCTGGGAATGGGAGAGAGAGGAAAGAAACTGGGGGGTAGGGGTAGGGGAGGGGGTTGGGGGGAAGAATTTGACTTAATGTATGGCTGAGGTGTGTGGGGGGGGGGTGGGGTGGGGGGGGTTCAGCATAGAATCTTTAACACAGAGTAAGGGGAACGCTAACTGGTGGGGTGGTGGTGGTGGTGGTGTGTGTGTGTGTGTGTGTGTGTGTGTGTGACTATGGTGTGTGTGTGTGTGTGTGTGTGTTCATGTGTGTGTGGTGTGTGTTCATGCGTGCGTGTGTGTGTTCGTGCGTGCGTGCGTGTGTGTGCGTGCGTGCGCGTATGCATGCGTGCGTGTATATGTGTGTTTTGTTTTCACTTCGACAGCTGCTCGTAGTGTCATTGGAAGTAGGTGAACTCACGTCACCAGCTCAGACGTGGGTAGACCGCTATAAAACACCCGTTCCCCAAAGACCACTGAAAGACGGTCAAACTGACAAAAACCCGCTCGGCCTGCATTCTTTGTTTCGAAACCATCGCTTGTAAGGCTTAGTGCTGGCGTCACTGGCTAATCCAATCAACAGCTTTTATGTCCATTGCAACGTGCATTTTGATACACTAGCACTGAGGTTAAACAGACGGACTGGAGCAGTGAAAATCACAGCTTCCGTGACTTCTGGAACATCCTGCTTAAAGACGAAGTTGGTCACAGGTGAGACTGGAATCGGGTCATTTCTTTCATTTGAAGTCTGCGCTTTCTTTCTAGTTTTTGGTTTTTGGTTTGGTTTTTGGTTTTGGTTGGTTGGTTGGCTGGTTGGTTGGTTGGTTGGTTGGTTGGTTGGTTGGTTTGCTTTGGTTTGCTGCTTCTTCTTCTTCTTCTTCTTCTTCTTCTTCTTCTTCTTCTTCTTCTTCTTCTTCTTCTTCTTCGCCGTCTCCCTTTTATTTATTTATTTATTTACTGATTTATTTATCCGTTTTCTTCCTCTTCTTCTTCTTCTTCTTCTTCTTCTTCTTCTTCTTCTTCCTCTTCTTCTTCTTCTTCTTCTTCTTCTTCTTCTTCTTCTTCTTCTTCTTCTTCTTCTTCTTCTTCTTCTTCTTCTTCCTCCTCCTCCTCCTCTTCTTCCTCTTCTCCTTCTTCTTCTTCTTCTTCTTCTACTTACTTACTTACTTACTTACTTACTCACCCGCCTGTCTGCCTGCTCCTTCCTTCCTTCCTTCCTTACTTACTTACCTACTCACTCACTCACTCATCATTAGACAAACAGAGACTTGAGACAAATTAGCATCACTCCCATCGCTCTTTCAGCCGACAAAGAATGCTCCATCCAGCGCTTCGGGAAGCTGACCTCGTTCAACGGCGAGAGCCACCGCCTGGAGCTCCCGTGTAACTACCGTCTGGCTGACGTCACGTGCGGCGACTTCTGGGCCGTCGTCAATGCCAGGAGTTCACGAGACGGCGTGGACAACAACCGTTTCACGCCAGACTATGTCCGCGTTCGTGTGAAGGCTGTCGGCGGTGCCAACAGGGGCGACTTCTTTGTCTTCCAGACCAACCTCCGTCAGCTGAGGAAGGTAAGTTCCGTAAGTAAGTAAGTAAACACGGCGCTTAACGTCCGCAGAAACCGTAAGGCTTATTAGGGACGGGGAGAAGTGGGGGCGGGGGGGGGGGGGGGGGGGGGGGATGGGGGTGGGGGAAGATGGAGAGAGATATACCTATCGCTACACGGTCACCACCAGAATGATTCCTGCATTAAGGTGGGCAGCGATGAGAGCCATTTTAATGTTTCAGTAGGAAGTGATGGACAAAGTCACAAGACAGTGTCCACAAACCACAACCTAGTTGTAAGCTCCGTTCAGTTCAAGGCGATGCTTATGCGCTTCAAACGCCCCGTATGTGAGCAGAATACGAGAGTCCAGGCGAGATCAAGAGGAGGGAGGTGAGCTGGACTCTCATGAAGAAGTTAGCCCGGAAGAGATCAAGAACAGGGAGGTGGAGCTGGGCTAGAGAGAGAGAGTTGGACTTCTTTTGCTTCTGTTGTTTCCCAGCGGCGGAGCTACGGACATTGTCTTTGTGACTCTGTCCTGCACAGCAGTTGGGACGGCAATTGCGTGGTGCGGTGGTCGCTGCGCAATGCCGGACGGACACTGCCATAACATTTTGTTGTTCCGTCGACGGTCCACGGCATCCTTGGTCCTCCGGGTTGGCGCCTGTTTCGAGGTTTCACTCTTCTGTCCCCCTTTTCCCACTCGTCCCCGTCCCTAATAGGCCTTCTCGCCTCCGTGGACGTTAAGCAACAAAGTCTCTCTCTCCCGAATGTGCTCCATCGCGTCACTCTGAAGTTTCTCCCAACGTTGCCTCTGCCCAACGTTGCCTCTGCCCAACGTTGCCTCTGCCCAACGTTGCCTCTGCCCAACGTTGTTTCTGCCCAACGTTGCCTCTGCCCAACGTTGCCTTTTCCCAACGTTGTCTGCCCAACGTTGTTTCTGCCCAACGTTGCTCTGCCCAACGTTGTTTCTGCCCAACGTTGCCTCTGCCCAACGTTGCCTCTGCCCAACGTTGTTTCTGCCCAACGTTGCCTCTGCCCAACGTTGTTTCTGCCCAACGTTGTTTCTGCCCAACGTTGTTTCTGCCCAACGTTGTTTCTACCCAACGTTGTTTCTGCCCAACGTTGCCTCTGCCCAACGTTGCCTCTGCCCAACGTTGTTTCTACCCAACGTTGCCTCTGCCCAACGTTGTTTCTGCCCAACGTTGTTTCTGCCCAACGTTGCCTGTGCCCAACGTTGTCTCTGCCTAACGTTGTTTCTACCCAACGTTGTTTCTGCCCAACGTTGCCTCTGCCCAACGTTGCCTCTGCCCAACGTTGCCTCCGCCCAACGTTGCCCACGTTGCCTCTGCCCAACGTTGTTTCTGCCCAACGTTGCCTCTGCCCAACGTTGTTTCTGCCCAACGTTGTTTCTGCCCAACGCTGCCTCTGCCCAACGTTGCCTCTGCCCAACGTTGCCTCTGCCCAACATTGCCTCTGCCCAGCGTTGCCTCTGCCCAACGTTGCCTCTGCCCAACGTCCGCCCAACGTTGCCTCTGCCCAACGTTGCCTCTGCCCAACATTGCCTCTATCCAACGTTGCCTCTGTCCAACATTGCCTCTGCCCAACGTTGCCTCTGTCCAACGTTGCCTCTGCCCAACGTTGCCTCTGCCCAACGTTGCCTATGCCCAACGTTGCCTTTGAAACAGTTTCTAATGTTCGTCTGATTGACGATGGCCCTCTCTAGTCATTGTTTTTCTCGTCTTTCTATGGAAAGTCAGTGTGCCCATCCCTCGACATCCAAGGAAAGTAAATGTGCCTGTTCGTCGACACCCAAAGAAAGTAAGTTTACCCATCCACAGGCATCCAACGAAAGTAAATGTACCTATCCACCAACATCCAAATAAAGTAAGTGTGCCCATTCATCTTCCTTCCCCATAAACAATTATTTATTTTTTTAAGAAGTAAATGTACCCATTCGTCGACATCCAAACAAAGTAGATTTGGACATCCATCAACATCTAAAGATTCCCACTCATCGACATCCAAACTAAGTAAATCTGCCCACTCATCGACATCCAAACAAAGTAAATCTGCCCACTCATCGACATCCAAACAAAGTAAATCTGCCCTCTCATAGACATCCAAACAAAGTAAATCTGCCCACTCATCGACATCCAAACAAAGTAAATCTGCCCTCTCATAGACATCCAAACAAAGTAAATCTGCCCTCTCATAGACATCCAAGGAAAGTAAACATGGTCCAAATCATGAGTAGACTGAGATCAACGCCCTTCTCTCAAACAGTAAACATGGTGCTTAACGTCCACAGAAACCACAAGGCTTATTAAGGACGGGGAGAATGGGGGAGGGGGGGGGGAGGAGGGGGTATGGAAATGGGGGAAGGGGGAGATTATATACCTATCGCTACGCTGTCACCACCAGAATGACTCCTGCATTAAGACGGGCAGCGATGAGAGCCATTTTAACGTTTCATTAATAAACTGTGAGGGACAAAAAGTCACAAAGACGGTGTCCACGGATCACAACTTTTGAAGAGAAAGGAGAGGCCCAAGCGGATTCGAACAGAGGCCCTTCTGCTTACCAACCTGACGCCTTACCGCTAGGCCAAACCGGCTGACAAACGCCCTTCTCCCATTGCATCCTCAGGCCATCAGAGGAAAAGTGGCCAACCCCTGGAGTGCTGTTAAGGGTCCTGCAACTCTGGCTGCGGACCAGGTGGAGTACGACGGCAGCAAGATGGCGGCGGTGCTGACGAAGGGGGGGCTGGAGGTGGAGTTCCGCGAGAAGGACAGCAGTTCCAGCCGAGCCGGCGTCGTGGTCAGGTGTCTGAGTGGCCACACCTTCTCCTCCACCGGCATCGACCGGTCGTTGTGTGGTAGGAATGAAGGCTAATGTCTCGACTACACCGGCATCGACCGGTCGTTGTGTGGTAGGAATGAAGGCTAATGTCTCGACTACACCGGCATCCACCGGTCGTTGTGTGGTAGGAATTAAGGCTAATGTCTCGACTACACCGGCATCGACCGGTCGTTGTGTGGTAGGAATTAAGGCTAATGTCTCGACTACACCGGCATCGACCGGTCGTTGTGTGGTAGGAATTAAGGCTAATGTCTCGACTACACCGGCATCGACCGGTCGTTGTGTGGTAGGAATTAAGGCTAATGTCTCGACTACACCGGCATCCACCGGTCGTTGTGTGGTAGGAAGGCTAATGTCTCTACACAGAGACAGTAAAGTTGTATTGTATTGTATTGCATCGTAACCTGGCTTGGCTTTAATAATAGTTGTGTGGTAACTGGCTTGGCTTTAATAATAGTTGTGTGGTAACTGGCTTGGCTTTAATAATAGTTGTGTGGTAACTGGCTTGGCTTTAATAATAGTTGTGTGGTTGGAAGGCAAATATCTCTACACAGAGACAATAAAGTTGTATCGTATTGTATTGTATTGTATCGTATCGTGGCTTGGCTTTAATAGTTATAATAATGGTGATAGTTAATGTATTCTTTTGTGTCCTATTTCTCCAAATTTGGGCTCATAACCCGTTACAAAGCAGAGACCCAAAACACCGTTAAAACAAACTTCTGCGAGCGTGCACACACACACACACACACACACACACACACACACACACACACACACACACACACACACACACACACACACACACACACACACACACACACACACACACACTCACACACACAAACAACAACAACAACAACAACAAAGAAACAAAAACGCGCGTGTGCGCACAGTCAGTAAGATCTAACACGTCTGTCTGTCTGTGTGTCTGTCTGTGTCTGTGTCTGTCTATGTGTCTGTATGTCTGTCTGTCTGCCTGCCTGTCTGAGTGTGACTGTGTGTCTGTGTGTGCAGGCAGTATGACACGGAATGAGCTCAAGGCCCACAAGACGAGTCTATGTGTCTGTATGTCTGTCTGTCTGCCTGCCTGTCTGAGTGTGACTGTGTGTCTGTGTGTGCAGGCAGTATGACACGGAATGAGCTCAAGGCCCACAAGACGAGTCTATGTGTCTGTATGTCTGTCTGTCTGCCTGCCTGTCTGAGTGTGACTGTGTGTCTGTGTGTGCAGGCAGTATGACACGGAATGAGCTCAAGGCCCACAAGACGAGTCTGTTTGGCTGTGGAACACATGTGACGGACCGCCAGACGCTGCACTACCTCGTCCTCAACGACGACAGGATCGGCCACAGGTAGGCACTGTAGCGGCCACAGGTAGGCACTGTAGCGGCCACAGGAATAATAGGCACTCTAGCAGCCACAGGTATAATAGGCACTGTAGCGGCCACAGGTAGGCACTGTAGCGGCCACAGGAATAATAGGCACTCTAGCAGCCACAGGTATAATAGGCACTGTAGCGGCCACAGGTAGGCACTGTAGCGGCCACAGGTAGGCACTCTAGCAGCCACAGGTATAATAGGCACTGTAGCGGCCACAGGAATAATAGGCACTCTAGCAGCCACAGGTATAATAGGCACTGTAGCGGCCACAGGTAGGCACTGTAGCGGCAAGGTAGGCACTGTAGCGGCCACAGGTAGGCTCTGTAGCAGCCACAGGTATAATAGGCACTGTAGCGGCCACAGGTAGGCACTGTAGCGGCCACAGGTATAATAGGCACTCTAGTAGCCACAGGTATAATAGGCACTGTAGCGGCCACAGGTATAATAGGCACTGTAGCGGCCACAGGTATAATAGGCACCGTAGCGGCCACAGGTAGGCACTGTAGCGGCCACAGGTATAATAGGCACTGTAGCGGCCACAGGTAGGCACTGTAGCGGCCACAGGTAGGCACTGTAGCAGCCACAGGTATAATAGGCACTGTAGCGGCCACAGGTAGGCACTGTAGCGGCCACAGGTATAATAGGCACTGTAGCGGCCACAGGTAGGCACTGTAGCGGCCACAGGTAGGCACTGTAGCGGCCACAGGTAGGCACTGTAGTGGCCACAGGTAGGCACTGTAGCAGCCACAGGTATAATAGGCACTGTAGCGGCCACAGGTAGGCACTGTAGCGGCCACAGGTAGGCACTGTAGCGGCCACAGGTAGGCACTGTAGCGGCCACAGGTATAATAGGCACTGTAGCGGCCACAGGTATAATAGGCACTGTAGCGGCCACAGGTATAATAGGCACTGTAGCGGCCACAGGTAGGCACTGTAGCGGCCACAGGTGCGCACTGTAGCGGCCACAGGTAGGCATTGTAGGGGTCACAGGTAGGCACTGTAGCGGCCACAGGTATAACAGACACTGTAGCGGCCACAGGTATAATAGACACTGTAGCGGCCACAGGTGTAATAGACACTGTAGCGGTAACAGGTATAATAGGCACTGTAGCGGTAACATGTATAATACGCACTGTAGCGGTAACATGTATAATAGGCACTGTAGCGGTAACAGGTATAATAGGCACTGTAGCGGCCACAGGTATAATAGGCACTGTAGCGGTAACAGGTATAATAGGCACTGTAACGGCCACAGGTAGGCACTGTAGCGGCCACAGGTAGGCAAAGTAGCGGCCACAGGTAGGCACTGTAGGAACTGTAGCGGCCACAGTGTGTGTGTGGTGTGTGTGTGTGTGTGTGTGTGAGAGAGAGAGAGAGAGAGAGAGAGAGAGAGAGAGAGAGAGAGAGTGTGAGTGTGAGTGTGTGTGTGTGTGTGTGTGTGTGGACGGAATGAACCTGAAGTACGCACTACGTTGGCATATCCACATTTCAGTTCATTCCGTACTACGCCAGTGCTATACACAAGCACACGCACACACGCATCTTCAAACCATTTGAGGATAGCGAACCGACGGGGCTAAAAGTGGATGTTGCCCAGGTTTCTGTGGACGTAAAGCAGTGTGAGGGTTTGCCATGCTATTTATGTGATGGTACTGGTCTGTATAGAGATGCTCGTGTGTAGGTATTTTTGTCTGTTGGGTTGAATTTGGTAAGTTGTACTTTTCTTACTTGTTGAAAAATGCTTGACCTGTGAGTGCATATGTTGACGCGTGTAACAGGTAGGGTTGACTGTTTCGGATGTGTGTGTGAGCCCTCCAGACTCAAAGATAAAGTACCTTGTGTTTTACAGTATATGTGTATTTATGTTCATGTATTGTACTGTGTTATTTTACTGGTATCTTTTACGGAGTCGTAAGGCAAATTTCTGTTATTCACAGGCAGTAAAGATTCTGTATTCTGTATTCTGCATTCTGTCAGTACACTGAAACAAACAACAGTGGTGTAGTTAATCCGAGGCAAAAGTAAACATGGTGCTTAACGTCCACAGAAACCTTAAGGCTCATTAGGGACGGGGAGAAGGGGGGAAGGGGGTATGGAGGTGGGGGAAGCGGGAGATTATATACCTATCGCTACACTGTCACCACCAGAATGATTCCTGCATTGAGATGGGCAGCGATGAGAGCCATTTTAATGTTTCAGTAGAAAGTGATGGACAAAGTCACAAGACAGTGTCCACAAACCACAACCTTTTTGAAGAGAAAGGAGAGCCGAAGCGGTATCGAACCGAGGTCCTTCCGCTTACCAGCCTAACGCCTTACCGCTAGGCCAAACCGGCTCACACACAGACCGAGGTGATGATGAAGTGATGCTTAATGTCCTCAGATGTCAGTTGACATATTAGGGACAAGCTGTGACCAATGCCGAAGCACGGTGCAATAATTCTTTACGTCCACGGAAACCAGAAGGCTCGTTAGGACGGACAGTCCAGGACGGCGACCTCGACTCTCACACAGCTCCTGAACTATGCAGACCGAGGCCCAGGTAGGTAGTGTTGCTTAATGTCCTCAGATGTCAGTTGACATATTAGGGACAAGCTGAGACCAATGCCGAAGCATGGTTCAATATAGCTTTACGTCCACGGAAACCAGAAGGCTCGTTAGGACGGACAGCCCAGGACGGCCACCTCGACTCTCACACAGCTCCTGAACTATGAAAGGCCCAGAGCGCTTCGTGTTTATGTACCTTGAATTTACGCGCACACGCCAGGTAAGGGGAGAGTTACCGTAGGCGACTCAGGTCTTTGTTGTTGTGCTTGTCAGTGTCACGCATTTCGAGCGCTACTGAATTAACTCCCGTGTTTGCTGAGCGGTGTAGCTAGTTGCGGCTGCCCTTTCTCTGCAGCACCACGTGCTCTGACATCGCCACCCGCTTCCAGGCCTGTCAGCAGTTCCAAGAGAATGCCGTCACAAGGTGCGCAGCCATCTTTAGCGACCGCCTCCTTTCCGCCTGCCTCGCCAACGACACCAGCACCGCGCTGGAAACCTACTACGACAACTGCCTGAAGTTTGCCTGCGACGCCGACGCCGCCGCCAACACGCCTCTGAGGAATTTCGTCGCCAGCAACTGCCTGGGTGTGCTCGCGTGCGCCCCGAAAGACGTCTGCTTCTGAATCAACACGCAAGGGAGTTAACTGGCGCTTGAAATACGTTACGTAACACAAGTACAGCAACAAAGACCTGGTAATCGCCTACGGTAACTCTCACTCTCACATGGCAAATGCGTGTAAATACAAGGTACATAAACTCCACCAGAGGTACATGACCTCCGCCAGATGCTTCTCTGGTGGAGTTTATGTAACATGTACTTACTCGCATGCCAGGTGAGAGTTACTGTGGCCGACTCGGGTATTTTTGTTGTTGAGGATGTACCTCTTCTATGTGCCTTGTATTTACTGACTCGCATGCCAGGTGAGAGTTACCGTAGGCTACTCAGGTCTTTGTTGTTGTGCTTGAGTTCGGTATTTCGAGCGCTAATTAACTCCCTTGTGTGTTGATTCTGCACGAGTGCTGTGCCGCCGGGGCCTCGTTCTGATTCAGATTTGTTTCGTACTTCTAAAGCCAAATTCCAAGCGATGTTTTTGTTTGTTTGTTTGTTGTTGTTGTGTTTGTTTGTTTGTTTTTGTTTTTGCGACATCCTTCTACTGACCACCCATTGCCATAATCGGTCGGTCACGCCACAGCCGTCTCCGACAGTTGCCAATTAACTGACAATTTTTCTTCGGCGCCCAACTTGATTAGCAATAAGTTGTAACTGACAACTCAAATTATATCGGGCGTTTCTTTTATAACCGCCCACAGGGTACCAGGCGAGATCAAAAGATCAAGAGATCTTAGAGGAGGGAGGTGGAGCTGGACCCTCAACTTAGCCCAGAAGAGATCATGAGTAGGGAGGTGGAGCTGGGCTAAGAAGATTGGACTTCCTTTGCTTGAGTTGTCCAAGTTGTTCGTCAACAGCAGTGCAGCGGACATTGTCTTTGTGACTGGCCAGGCACAGCAGTTGAAACAGCAATCGCGCAGTGCACAAGTCGCTGGTCAATGGCGAGGGGACACCGCCCTAACACTTCCATTGTTCTGGCGGCGGTCCACGGTCTCTCCTGTCTTTTTCGGGCGGTTTCCGCGGTCGAGCCTTCACTCTTTCGGCCCCTTCCCACTCTGCCCCCGTCCCTAATAGGCCATCTCGCCTCCGTGGACGTAAAGCACCATGAATCGAATAACCGCCCACTCTACTCACGCCAGCACGCGGAGAGTTCAAGAGCTGTGTAAAAGTCGAGAGGCCGTCCTGGGCTCCCTGTCCCTATTAGTTCGTATGGTCTCTGTAGACGTAAAGCTACTTTGAAGCAGAAGCACGCCGACACAAGCAAATCCTAAATCGATTAAAACGAGGCGGATAGTCTATTTCTGTACGGGGAGGGGTGGGGGGGGGGCTTCATGTTTATGTGCGTGCTTCCAGTGACAGTCTTGTTAGTATCAGTCCAAACAAATCGGAACAGTTTAACACAGCAGTTGAGTTGACAAAAGCCATTTCCGCCGTCCTATGCGAAGGTCTCAAAATCTACAAAGTGATTTTTGGGCGGCTCATTTAGCGGTTACAGCGGCTACAGACGTCCTAGTCACGGTCCTAGTTTATACACACACACACATACACGCACACACACACTCTCTCTCTCTCTCTCTCTCTCTCTCTCTCTCTCTCTCTCTCTCTCTCTCTCTCTCTCTCACACACACACACCCTCATACACGGTCCTAGTTTACACACACACACACATACACGCACGCGCACGCACGCACACACACACACACACACACACACACACACACACACACACACACACACACCCGGACACACACACCCGGACACACACACACCCGGACACACATACACACACACACTCTCACACACACACACACACACACACACACACACACCAGCACACACACACACCACACACACACACACACACACACACACACACACACACACACACACCCGGACACACACACGCATAAACGCGCGTGCGCGGGTTTTGATGTTGAAGATTTGAAGAATATCCGCTGTATGACATGTCTGAACATCAGCGCTTGCAGTCTTTGATGGTGATGAAATAAATACCCCACAAAAATATCAGTCTGTACAGACTCTGTGTGCGTGTGTGTGCGTGCGTGCGTGCCTGCGTGCGTGTGCATGTGTGTGTGCGCGCGCGCACCTTGCGCATAGTTCTGCTTGAACCCTTGTCGATGTGTACATTATGTGTTAGCTTTTGTTAAATGACAAGTAACATTCTGCGTCTCGATGTACATTGTGCGTGTTGTGTTTGTTCAACGCTTTGAGCCGTGCTGTAGGCACTTCAGTTACAAATTTCCATTGTTGTTCTTATTAATATTTTGGTGGTTGTGGTTATGCAATGTAAAGGAGTATTACTAGAGTATTACTAGAGCGCCTACAGCTAACGCGAGCCAAAGCGTACACCACAAAACAATAGAGTCACCAAAGAATGAAGAGAACAATGCAACCCTTCAGTTCAGTTGAAGACGGGATCTATGCATTCATCCAATCAACGTTGTATTTTATGTCTGTTCACATCGAGGTGGTATTAGAACAGAATTAATTACATCAGTATTATACAAAATATCTCTTACGTTGTTGCAAGGATTACTATAATTTTTGATATATATATATATATATATATATATATATATATATATATATATATATATATCTAATCATATGCAAGATCTATGTGCTCGGAAAAGTCCACATGTGCTCAACCCTGTCGTCCCTTCAAATACACTACAATCATTCAGTGTCTTTCTCATCATTTCCAGCACACACACACACACACACACACACACACACACACACACACACACACACACACACACACACACACACACACACACACACACACACACACACACACACACACTACAAGGGGGAGGGTTTTGTACTTTATAGAAACAATACTCTGTACCACGGGGGGAGGGTTTTGTATTTTATAGAAACAATATGCTACAGGGGGGGGGGGGGGGGGTTGTATTTTATAGAAACAATATGCTACGGGGGGGGGGGGGGGGGGGTTTTGTATTTTATAGAAACAATATGCTACAGGGTGGAGGGTTTTGTATTTTATAGAAACAATATGCTACAGGGGGGAGGGGTTTGTACTTTATAGAAACAATATGCTACAGGGGAGGATTTTGTACTTTATAGAAACAATACTCTATGCTACAGGGCGAAGGGTTTTGTACTTTATAGTAGAAACAATACTCTATGCTACAGGGGGAAGGGTTTTGTACTTTATAGTAGAAACAATACTCTATGCTACAGGGGGAAGGGTTTTGTACTTTATAGAAACAATATGCTACGCTACAGGGCGAAGGGTTTTGTACTTTATAGAAACAATGCTCTATGCTACAGGGGGGAGGGTTTTGTACTTTATAGAAACAATACACTATGCTATAGGGTGAAGGGTTTTGTACTTTACAGAAACTGAGTGCAGAAAGGGGACAGAACCCTGCATTTCAAACAAAACACTCTGCTACACACACAACACAATTCATCAACCCAGATGCTTCATTCATTTAATTATTATTATTATTGCACATGAGTATACTGACCTCATTTTTCACAAAAACCCATTACTCTAGCTAACATTCAATCTGGTGGCTGAAAATACATCCTTTTAGGTTAAAAAGAACACAACACATTTAAAAAAAAGAAGAGTAAAACTGTTTGACAATGAGGATAAACGTGCTCGCTAAATTTGAAACTGGTATTAATTAACCCACTGCCCAACCCAGTAATAGTAGTACTCAAACCCCTTGCCGAAGTGGGTATTCCAACCCTTTGCCCAAATTGGTATTCAAACCCATACCTTTGCAACCCCAAGCCTAATATCTAACACTGGGCAACGCCACCACTTTACAAATGCTGGCCGACGCATGGAGTGACAGACTGCGTACATTTATTGACCAAGTCAGTGTATCTCTCATGCAGTTCAAAAACGCACACAAGAGAACAATAGCGAAAAAGTGCCCTGACAACCAACAGCAGACAGCTGCACATCTGAAGAGTTTTTGGCTTCAATATTATATTGAGTTTTGGGCTTCTTCCGTTAGGGTTACCACAGTCACCATTTTGATTATTCTGCTACTATTGCGGACATTGCATTATCTGCGTGTTTCCATGTAATGTGTTCCCCACCTGACAGTGTGTGTGTGTGTGGGGGGGGGGGGGGGGGGGCGGGGGTCGTGTGTGTTCATGTGTGTGTGTGTTTTTTTTGTGTGTGTGTGTGTGCGTGCATGTGTGTGTGTGTGTGCATGTTTTGTTGGGGGAAGGGGTAGTGTGTGGTGTGTGTGTGTGGGGGGGGGGGGGGGGGGGGGCATAGTGTGTGTGTGTTGTTGTTAGTGTTGTTGTAAAGCGCCCTGCATTCCCACCTTGTGCAGTAGTTGGGCACTCTAGAAATCCCCATGATTATTATCGGCCGTTAGGATTTCTAGTGTCAAACGACAGACAAGGGATCTTCAGTGTGCTCGATGATCCTAATGTGTGCTGTGCGCACAATGGCAAGACAGGCAGTGATGAGACAACACAACACATGTATTGATTTGGAAGAGCTGAAAAACGGCCCCTCGCCCCCTCACGTCTAGGAATCGAATTTTGGCCCCCAGATTTACAGCCAAAAGTGTTAGCCAACCAGCCACAAACTCCCCGTTTGTTCATCACAGTCCTACACCACATTGTCTGTGAAGAGGTCCCAGCAGGGACCAGGACACCAAGTTGTCTGTGAAGATGTACCAAGAGGGACCAGAACACCAAGTTGTCTGCGAAGAGGTCCCAGCAGGGACCAGAACACCAAGTTGTCTGTGAAGATGTACCAACAGGGACCAGAACACCAAGTTGTCTGTGAAGAGGTCCCAGCAGGGACCAGAACACCAAGTTGTCTGTAAAGAGGTCCCAGAAGGGACCAGAACACCAAGTTGTCTGTGAAGATGTACTGACAGGGACCAGAACACCAAGTTGTCTGTGAAGATGTACCAGCAGGGACCAGAACACCAAGTTATGTATGAAGATGTACCAGCAGGGACCAGAACACCAAGTTGTCTGTGAAGATGTACCAGCAGGGGCCAGAACACCAATCTGTCTGTGAAGATGTACCAGCAGGGACCAGAACACCAAGTTGTCTGCGAAGATGTACCAGCAAGGACCAGAACACCAAGTTGTCTGCGAAGATGTACCAGCAGGGACCACGATGCCAGGACATTGTAGGGAGAGGGTGCCTATGCCTGATTAATGCAATGCTGCCACATTGGTGAGACTTGTTTAATGCCAAGATGTCTCAAAGGAGACCCTGTCTCTGAGCTACCATGCTATCATGATTCATTTGTACCTTCAACATCTGAAAATTCTCAGTCATGTAACCAGCGAGGAATAAACTTATCTCTGTACAGTAAATGTACACAGTAAGGGTACAACTGTTTACATTAAAGGGGACACAAAGCGAAGCAGTATTGCAGGCCCTACTGACAGATATGGAATCAAAACAAACACACTGCACAACAGTTTATGGTCTGTAAAGGATCAACATTTTAAAGACCAGGAAAACACAACCGTGAGAGCTGCCAGTTTGTCTCTGGCAATGGGTGTCTGTGAATGTGATGTCATCAACAAGTTCAGCACGTGTGGCAGAAGTGTCAATTACAGCACAAGCCAGCCTCTTCTGGGTTTTTTGTTTTTGTTTGTTTGTTTGTAAAGAGCAAACCAAGCCAAGCCTTTTCTGTTTTTTGTTTGTAAAGAGCGAACCAAGCCAAGCCTTTTCTGTTTTTTTTTTTTTGTAAAGAGCAAACCAAGCCAAGCCTTTTCTGTTGTTTGTTTGTAAAGAGAGAACCAAGCCAAGCCTTTTCTGTTGTTTATTTGTTTATAAAGAGAGAACAAGCCAAGCCTTTTCTGTTGTTTTTTTGTAAAGAGCAAACCAAGCCAAGCCTCTTCTGTTGTTTGTTTGTAAAGAGCAAACCAAGCCACACCTTTTCTGTTGTTTATTTGTTTGTAAAGAGAGAACCAAACCAAGCCTTTTCTGTTGTTTGTTTGTTTGTAAAGAGAGAACCAAGCCAAGCCTCTTCTGTTTTTTGTTTGTTTGTTTGTAAAGAGCGAACGAAGACATGCCTCTTGTTTTTTGTTTGTTTGTTTGTAAAGAGCAAACCAAGCCCAGCCATTTCTGTTTTTTGTTTCTTTGTTTGTAAAAAGTGAACCAAGCCGCGCCTCTTCTTTTGTTTTGTTTTGGTTTTCTTTTCTGTTTTTTTGTTTGTTTGTTTGTTTGTAAAGAGCAAACTAAGCCAAGCCTTTTCTGTTTTTTCTTTGTTTGTAAAGAGAGAACCAAGCCAAGCCTTTTCTGTTTTTTCTTTGTTTGTAAAGAGAGAACCAAGCCAAGCCTTTTCTGTTGTTTGTTTGTAAAGAGAGAACCAAGCCAAGCCTTTTCTGTTGTTTGTTTGTAAAGAGCGAACCAATATGGCAGCACCTTGAGGAGTTCAAATTTGAAACTTTGATGACAAAAGTACTTCCGGTGCATAAGCAATGACAAACAAACATACAAAGCCTGCAGATGAACATATCTGCACATTTCCTGTGTTTTCAGGCCAACTAGCATCTTCGCTTGGTGCCCCCTTTAAGTAGTGGCAACTGTCAGCACGCTTCACAGCTTACAGCCCCGTGGCGCTTTGAACTGACTGGCATAAATAGGCTCCTCAAACCATCATCATCAACATCATCGTTATCATCATCAATGTGAGCGTCGTAAGATAAACGGAGTTTCACAACAGTATACATTTTTGTCTATTACCAACAAAGTGTTCACCGGGGAGTGTAACATACAAGTACATTCCCACATGGGAATGTTAACATATATGGAAAGTAGTGACATGACATTGCATTAGATCTCTAGGGCAAGAACACGGAGGCTGTGTGTGTGTGTGTGTGTGTGTGTGTCCATGGGGGGGGGGGGGGGGGGGTAGCAATAACACCTGTAATACATTATACAAATCAGTATCAACTCTATCATCATCATATGGAAAGTACTGACTCAGCATTTCATCTGCTCTCTATAACAAAATGGGAGGCTGCATGTGTGTGTGTGTGTGTGTTGGGGTGGGTAGTATATAACACCAGTTTTATTACAGAAAACATGAATTAAGTACATTACACAAATCAGTATCAACTCTATCATCATCATATGGGAAGTATCGACACAGCATTTTATCTGCTCTCTACACTGGAAACACAGGGAGGTTGTGTGTGTGTGTGGAGGGGGGGGGGGGGGGGGGGGGGGGGGGGAGAGGTAGCCGTAAGACCTGTTTCATTACAGTGACTGTGTTTCATTACACTAACTGTACATTAGTATTACATACACTGAACCCTTCCTTCCATTCTTAACTCCAAACCCTTCCTTCCATTCTTACCTCTTCACCTCAACTTTCGACACACTTTTGTTCATCGCGGTACACCTCACAAACACACCGAACTACACAGCTTACACATGCACCATACAGATCTGCATCACCTTCACGATTCGTGATCATCACGATCATCATGATCACAATCCAAATGTCTATGCCACTGATCCACTCATCTCGGCGTGGGTGGCATACACACCTTCCCACTTGCGACCGCGACACGAGCACAGGAAATAATACGTGTTTCTGCAAACGCCTTCGTTAAAGGGGTTGTAATCTTCATCCAGGTATTTCAAGTAGGTGATGCGCTCGCGGGAAGCGGCCTCCCACGTGGTCATGCCCCGCAGCATCAGAAAGGTGTGAAACCCCAGGAGTCCGACGACGATGAACCCGCTGATGATCAGGACGAGGAGGTCGATGAAGAGCAGGATGTTGGTCTTGAACCAGTCTCCCCACAGAGCCTGGAAGGCAATGCCATGCCTGGGTGAAGAAGAAGAAGAAAAACACAGTAGCAGTAGTAATTGGATTTTAATGTCCCGTCAACCACACAGGGTCACCTCAGGACAGCCAAACTCGGGTCATAAGCAAATACACACTTTTAAACTCTTCTCACATATGTATCAACCCTCTGTCAAGTCAATCTACAAAACCAATCACTTCACAAACATAAAACGTATATATATATATATATACACAACCATCAGACACAAATTTTCAAAGAGTTAGTCCCTGCAATATTACCCCCGTTAAAAGGGCACATAAGGCCAGGACTGTTACGGCTCTGAGCACCGGCTTCAACCTTGTTCCTATACAGCATGCTATATTCCAAATGGATGAGCTGCATCCACCAGCCAATCAGTGCCCTCCCCTGGACACACACACTTCAAGCTTCCACAGAAAGATTAGGCTAAACTTCCACTTGACTGACCAGGTGATGTAGAGTGTCCAGGGTATGAGGAGAGCAGTGGACAGCAGAAACATCCAGAAGAACTTGTGGTTCCGCTCGCCAATGCAGGCTTCCAGCCAAGGGCAGTGGTGGTCGTACTTGCGAACACACTTCCCACAGTCCTCACAGTGCTTGGTTCTCATTGGTTGCTAATTAAGGAAGCAGAAAGAAGGCAAGGTTTTGTTGGTTTTATTTTCACTTTGCTCATGCAGGGAAGGAGACAATGGCTTGCTGTTTTGCTTGAACTGCAATGCAGTCATGTAACGTTGTTACTGGTTACTTGGTCAACAGTATTTTGCAATCTGCATATCAACACACACTCACATGCACACACACACACACACACACACACACACACACACACACACACACACACACACACACACACACACACACACACACACACAATCTGTTTATGCATATATGTGAGCACATGTATGGACATACAGAAACATGCATGTATGTGCTTGAAAACACACACACACACACACACACACACACACACACACACACACACACACACACACACACACACATCTGTGTATGCACATATCTGCACACACCTGTGGACACAGACAAACATGCATGTACTGTGTCCATGAACACACACACACACACACACACACACCACACGAGGATCTGTTAATGGTAACCTGTATTTCACAGTAGTCACAGAGACGATACTTGAAGTCCCCATCCTCCACATTAAACTTCAGCATGGTCGACCCCTCATCAGAATCGGATGCAATTGGATCTTCTGCGTCATTGTTGTTCTTCGCTTCATTCTGAAGAAAAAAGAAAAAAGAAAAAAGAAAAAAAATAAGCTTTGAAACATACTCATAATTTCTTGTTAATCATTTTAAAGTTCACCAAAATACTACATAATGGCAATGATTTTTTGCCAGATGTAACTATCCTCTATAATTCTGTCCAATTTATCAAAATAGTTGACAACTTGGATGGAGTCTTTTTCTCCACTGAGGCAGGTATCACTATCAGTGCTTCAAGAATTTGTTCAACAAAACACTTCATTATAAACAGAAAGTGGCTGGGTTGACTGACAGCAGGGTCATGACCTCATAAATGCACATCACAATATATATATATATATTATTCATGCAGTTGTTGAGCGCTATTCTCTGCTCTCAAGCAGACTCACTGCAACCCAAGAGTCTCTTGTCACATGTATGTGACTCTAAATAAGTGACTGTAGCTTTTCACAGCACATGCTAAATATCCACCAATGTGCGGTTGCAGCACTGTTTGGTTGTTACATGGCTGGTGCCACCTGAAACTGCTGCTGTCTCAGCACATTCTGTGTACACCATGCAGCCTTGCACCAGCCTTGTCATGTCACTTCATGCAAAGCCACTGTATACATATGGAGCATGCATGTTAAGGTGTAACTACCCACCTGCATTTGGGCAAAATGACTGTGATTTTTTTACATTGCTACTGCAGTAACACGGAGGTGGAACAAATAGCAAAATAAGAGTAATAATAATAATAATAATGCAAGGGATGAAAACTCCACAGGAACAATATACAGATCTGATCTCTTTTTTTACTAGTTGACAAGAAAGGTAGACGCCCCCCCCCCCCCCTCCTCCCCCACCACAGAATACAAAACTAAACTTAATAACGTTAACAAAGTCACCATGAATGAATATGACACACAGATCTAATCCTGACAACCAAACCCCAAGATTCATCAGATATACATGGTGGGACTTGCTTTTCAGACCACCAAAATGCCAGAGGAAAGTGATTGTAAAGGACAGTTCTTGGTAAGGGGTTCACTTACATGGGAATATGATTGGGAACAGTTTTGCAAAAAGGTCTTAAATGAATGGTTTTGCAAAAAGGTCTTAAATGAACTATGTTGTAAAAAGGTCTTAAATGAAATGTTTTGCAAAAAAGTCTTAAACAAAGTTTTGCAAGAAGGTCTTTAAAAGGGGAGAATTCTCTCACTGTAATGAATATAATAATAGATTATTTATGGTGCCCCATCTTGTAAGAGCCCAAAGCGCTTACAAAGACATAAGGATATGGCATTATATGCTACTTCATCACACACACACACATTGTCACACACACACACACACACACACCACACACACACACACACACACACACACACACACACCACATACATACTACAGATACATGCATTACCGCTGGTGGGTTGGTACATCAAATGGTTTTCTTTTACCAGGCGAGTGCTGTATTATAATTTGTAAAAAGAATTGGATGTTTCCCACATGAATTAAAGAGAAATGGTTGTGTGCCAGGCCTTGCAGTCTGCAAATTATCTGACCTGTTTCCAATGCTTGTGGACGTGGAGATAGCCTGGGTCAGTGCAACAGGCTAGGAAGTACATGACCAGGGAAAACACCAGCAGTGACGCATACAGGATGCCCACGATCAGGTGCTGCCCGTGGAAAAAAGCTGCAGCTAGTACTGTAACAGAAAGCACACGTTGGTGTTGAAACAGACAAGGATGCACAAGCTTCTCTCTCCCTCCCAACTTTCAAAACTAACCTAAAAACGCATCTGTTCTGCCAAGCCTTCTGATTGATTTGTACATGTATTTATGCCAACCGCTACCTGTTTCATATTCATGAGTGTGTGTGTGTGTGTGTGTCAGTTGGGGGTGGGGGTGGGGATTGGGAGGGATGGAACTACAGGTAGGTAGTAATATAATGATTCATTTTCTTTATATATTGCTGCTTCTTATATATATATATGGCCCATGTACTTTTTTGTGTGTGTATATTATACATTGTTAGTTGTCATAATTATATGTATTATGTTTGTGAAACTTAGAAAATGTTGGAGAATGTTGTAAAGCGCAATGAGTTTGTGTACACCAGAGAATAGCACTATACAAAAATTATCTATTATTATTATTTACATATTTTATTATTATTATACAGGAAAATTCAAGTTGAAACAGACAAGGATACACATGATACAGGAAAATGCAAGTAGCGAAGTGAAAGCACAGGTTGGTGTTGAAACAGACAAGGATGCACATGATACAGGAAAATGCAAGTAGTGAAGTGACAGTACTGTAACAGAAAGCACACACTGGTGTTGAAACAGACAAGAATGCACATGTGACATGATACAGGAAAATGCAAGTTGTGAAGTGACAGTACTGTAACAGAAAGCACACACTGGTGTTGAAACAGACAAGAAGACATTATTATTATTTGTCACTTTTATATATAACGCTAATCTCTGCTCTCAAACTCACTGTGCACATGTTGCATGTGATTCCGAATGGGTGACTGTATCCTTTTTGTAGCGCATATTTTTAATATCCACAGAAATGGTGTACTGATAGTGATACTGTGATAGCACTCTTTGGTTGCTGCATGGCTGATGCCATGTGAAACTGCTGCCATCTCAGTGCAAATTTTGTGTACACAATTCAACCATACACCAGTTTACAGTGTCACTTCATTCAAAGCCACATAGGTAGGGTGTATGTGTGTTTAGCTGTAACCTGCCACATGCACTTTTGGCAGAATGACTTTGATCTTTTACATGCTGCTGCGGACACATGCGCGTGCAACGGATACCAAAGTAAGAGCCAGCACAGAGAGCTGACCTGGAGAAGAAATTTCTCCCGCTGCTCCTGCTGGGACTCAAACCCGAGATCTTTTGATTATGAGTCCAGTGCTCTAACCACTGGGCTATCCCCGTTCCCCAGACATATGATATGGGAAAATGCAAGTAGTGAAGTGACAGTACTGTGAGAATGCAAGCAGTGAATTGTGCCTATAGTAATGTCCACAACATTCAAAAAGAAGATTCAAAGACAAAGTCAAAACAGAACCCTTTCAGTCAAGCTTCATTCCCTCAGCCATGTGTGTGGACATGCTGTACACTTAGTGGTATTATAATATAAATTAAGGTTGGACTCTGAAATAATTAGATATGTGCGTGTGTGTGTGTGTGTGTGTGTGTGTGTGTGTGTGTGTGTGTGTGTGTGTGTGTGTGTGTGTGTGTGTGGGGGCACGCCACTGTACGTGTTTTCAAATAAAAAAGCACTGCCTATTTGACAGGTACTGACATGCCCAAACATATACCCTGAAAAGATTCACAGCTTTAACTGCCAAATGGCACAAGTTGCACCCCACCTGTGTTCTTGAAGAGCAGAGATACAGGGACGCCGACACAGAGAGCTGTGTGGGCCAGACGCACAAACAGCTTGGCACCACATTTACAGCTGCCACACCTCTTGCACTCCATCGGGAGTACGTGACACAAGACTCGTTTCTTCAACGACAAGCTGTTGTTGTTGTTGCTATCTCTTCATCTGTGTCCTCCATCACGCGGCCATATTCAAAGTGCTGGTCTTGTCCTTGTGGCCACGACCAGATATAGTATGGCACATTTTGTAGTGTCTATGTACAGCAGCGTATTGTACAGCTAGCAATGGCTAAACCTTACACCCGGGCAGACAGACCAAGATCATCTGATCTGAAAAACAACAGTCTGGCAGATCTCCAAAGATACTCTTGAAAGACAAAGCATGCTTTCACATATATATATTATATATATTCTCTGCATTCACGTTTGTTTCCTAATCTTTCACTTCGTTCGACACTGATAAAGGTTATCTCTCGAGGCAGCGATATAAACTGATATCAGAGGAAACCTAGAGTTACTTCTCGGTTCTACTGTACCGTGACTTTGATGACGATTAAAGAACAGCCAAAGACTTCACTGAAAAATATTTTGGCGAAGGCGTTCCATATTGATTACGATGGGGAGTAACTCTGTGCAACTGTAGCAGACGTAACAAATGTTAGTTCCCTTCGCTTCACTTTTGTCAAGACCATTATTTTGTTGCAGCGAACTCGAAGGAAAAAAAACAACCAAAAATTTAGACTCTTTTCCTCTTCTTATTCTCTTGCTTTTCTGCTTTTTTTTCTTCTTTTTTTTTTCTTTTTTTCTTTTTTCTTTTTTGTTGTTGTTTTACTTCGGACACGGGCCCAAGACATCTATTTTTGTTAAATACAAATATTAGTTAGTGAAGTTGTGGTTCATAAAAACACTTTACAATTTTGCTCTTGTTTAAATTGTATTTTACGGTGTGTTTAAACCAACTGTCTTCAAGAGTTCAGGAGCTGTGTGAAAGTCGAGGCCGGTGGCCGTCCTGGGCTCCCCGTCCTAATGAGCCTTATGGTTTCTGTGGACGTAAAGCAGCACTGAACCATGATTACACCAGGCATGTCGTGTATGCGTGCCCTTTGAATTTTAAACATGAATGCCTGATACTATTGGGGCCAGGTTATCACGTAATTTCTGTGATAAGAAGCATGAATAATCTATCTGACTGGGATCCTCAGTTTAAATCAGTTGGCTACAAGTGCGCTGAAGGTGTGATCGGGCCCTCACGCTTAGGCCTTAGGATTCTCAATTTCCATCCACGTTTGCTTGTTTGTTTTGGTGGAATTCAAGGGACCCAAAAGGCAAATTTTCATTTCATGCATTTATTATGAATAGTAAAGTTCTTTTTGTACCTTTGTAACCCTCACAGGCCCTAAGAGATTACACATTCCTTAATGTTTTCAAGATGCAATGCACACGCGTGGTCTCTCTCTCTCTCTCTCTCTCTCTCTCTCTCTCTCTCTCTCTCTCTCTCTCTCTGTGTGTGTCTCTGTGTGTGTGTGTGTGTGTGTGTGTGTGTGTGTGTGTGTGTGTGTGTGTGTGTGTGTCTCTCTCTCTCTCTCTCTCTCTCTCTCTCTCTCTCTCTCTGCATGTTTCTGTGTGTGTGTGTGTGTGTGTGTGTGTGTGTGTCTCTCTCTCTCTCTCTCTCTCTCTCTGTATGTTTCTCTGTGTGTGTGTGTGTGTGTGTGTGTGTGTGTGTGTGTGTGTGTGTGTGTGTGTGTCTCTCTCTCTCTCTCTCTCTCTCTCTCTCTCTCTCTCTCTCTCCCTTGGATCTCTAAATGAGTAATGCTAAACATTAATCTTGGATATTACCGGAAGAAGACAAAAAGATAACCACAATGTTAACAACAACGAAATCACCGTATTATTAATGAGCAGATATTTTATTAAAAACATTAACAACAGTAAAGAATGTTTTTTGATAACAGCATGCCTCCCAGACCGGCCCTACTTGACTTTCCTGAGGTGAGTGATGCTCAGCAGCTGATGGAACATTAAAATTCCAAAAACAAACTGACCAGTTCAACTGCCTGAATTACACCGCACCAGAATATCACATTTTTTACTCATTTTTTTTTTTTTAATGAGCAGCAGACTGTCTAGTTATGCAAAATATTTGATTCAAGATTTTATTTGGGCTCTAAGCCCAAGTGACTTTTTCAAGCCAATAATAAAAATTTAAAAAAAAATAAAACAAGATGTGTCCTGACACACCAAGAACGGGTGGTAACAAAATGGAAAAAAAATATGGCAAAACCAACTCAAAGGTACACTCAGCAGCAGGACCACTGCAAAAACACATACAAAAAGCCTTGCAAATTCAGGTTTGCACTCTGGCTGGCAACTTTAAATTGAGGTATACCCAACATGAAACATTTCCACTGATTGCAACTTTAAATTGAGGTACAACCAGCAATGAGCTGTTTTCATTGACTACAAATTTTAGGTGCATCCTGTATGAATCATTTTCATTGACTACAACTTTAAACAGAGTCGCACCAAACCTGAATGTTTTCCTGTGGCAACGCCTTTAAATTGAGGTATAGTCAGTTGCTTCTAATGTCTACAGCTTTAAATTGAGGTACATCCAGCATGAGCAGTTTCCACTCATCACATCTTTAAATCAAGGTACATGCTGCAGGGTGTTGGAAGAACCATGACTAGGCTGGCACCCTGCAACATGCACACCGCCTCAATTGTTTCCAGTAACTTTAAATCGAGGTACTCTGCATCAAGCCGTTCCAATTAGCAATTTCAACTGAGATACAGTTACACCCAGCATTAATTGCTTCCATGAAGTAGAAGCACTCAGGATGAAGTGACAAGACAATGGCAAACAGTTTGGATTTTTTTTTTTAAATGCTGCATACAGCTTGCACCATCTTTGGTATTTCATATTGATATATCAATCAAGCATGAAACGTAACTAGATTATAATGCGAGCTTGATCCAACCACACCTACATGCATACAAACACCACAGTCCAATAAAAATCGTTTGGACACTAGCTCACTCTAATGCACTTTGTGGCAGTCCATAACATTGCCCAATGTGCACACACACACATTTGCCAAGATGGCCTTTTCTTCTGCTGCAGCGTCTGTCTGGAACAATCTCTCTCACAATGTCAGGTCATCCAACACCCTGTCATCCATCATATCATCTCTGAAACGCCTATCTCTTGAAGGGGGCCAACTCCTGTGGTAGTGAGTGGGGTGTGTGCATGTGTATGGGTGGAGGGGGTGCACCCGCATGTGTAGTATGTGGGTGATGTGTGGGGGTTGGGGGGTTGGGGGGTGCATGCATGTGTGTGCGTTTCTTGTTGATGCTGTTGGTCTGTATCTCAGTTTGTATCAGTTTACTTCTCTCCCTCCACCCCCCACTTTTTTTCTTTTGTTGCTGTTTTGTTGTTGTGTGGTGTGTGCATGCGTGCGCCTGTGTGTGTGTGTGTGTCTGTGCATGTGCGTGCATGCGTGCATGCATGTGTGTGCGTGCATGTGTGTGTGCATGCATGTGTGTGAGTTAGGGGCTGGAGGAAATCTTCTGGACTTAGTACTTTGTCATGTTTATTGTTTGCATCTGCAATGTCTTTTCTTCTCTTGTAACGATATATGTGTTCCGATCAAAAATTGGCGAGCAAAAATATATATTACAAAGCTTAGCTGGTGAGATCATGTAAAAATTGATTGCCTTGCCTTAATCTTCTCTTCCTTGATTTTTTCTTCTTCTTTTTTTTCATTTTTTTTTTCTTCCAGCTTCATTCCTTCAAGCAAAGAGAAGTTGGGGTGATCTAATTATCTTCAAACGAACACACTACCAAGCCCTAAAGCACACAGCAAACATATACAACAAGCATCACAGTAAAGGCACAGTGATGGTGAGAGCCCAAGAGCTGTGAGAACAGGGAGGATGATCCAGGCTCTCGCCTACTGAACAGGGAGGATGATCCAGGCTCTCACCTACTGAACAGGGAGGATGATCCAGGCTCTCGCCTACTGAACAGGGAGGATGATCCAGGCTCTCGCCTACTGAACAGGGAGGATGATCCAGGCTCTCACCTACTGAACAGGGAGGATGATCCAGGCTCTCACCTACTGAACAGGGAGGATGATCCAGGCTCTCGCCTACTGAACAGGGAGGATGATCCAGGCTCTCACCTACTGAACAGGGAGGATGATCCAGGCTCTCACCTACTGAATTGCACAGTCTCTCGCTTTACTTGTTCTTGACAGCTGGATTTTTTAAACACCGTCTCTGCAACAATGGTCCCCAACAGTTGTTCCCAACAGCTGTTTTTCTGGACGCTGTCTCTGCGACAATGTTCCTCAACAGTTGTTGTTCTCGACAGCTCTGTTTTTTAGACACTGTCTCTGTGACTTTGTTCCCCAACAGTTGTTCTTAACAGTTGCTTCTGTGGACAGTCTTTGTCACTTGGTTCCCCCAAACTGTTGAAAGACCAAGCTGCAAAGTCTCTCGCTTTAGTTTTTCTCGACAGCTGGGATTTTTAGACACTGTCTCTGTGACTTTGTTCCCCAGCAGTTGTTCTTAACAGTTGCTTCTGTGGACAGTCTTTGTGACTCGGCTCCCCCAAAACTGTTGAAAGACCAAGCTGCAAAGTCTCTCGCTTTAGTTTTTCTCGACAGCTGGGATTTTTAGACACTGTCTCTGTGACTTTGTTCCCCAACAGTTGTTCTTAACATTTGCTTCTGTGGACAGTTTTTGTGACTCGGCTCCCCCAAAACTGTTGAAAGACCAAGCTGCGAAGTACTCAAGCTGACCTGTGCCGTCTGGCTGGCTCCCCACCGCCTTAACGTCTATTGCTCTGGTGGTGGCATTCTTGCTTGCATATGTGGGTCAGAGCACTTGGGGCAAACATTACACAGATACCCAACAACAACCCCCGACCCCCTTCCCTTCTCCCGTCCCTGATAAACCATATGATTGTTGTTGTTTTTGATCACTTTCATGCAGCGCTATTCTCCGCTCTTGAGCAGACTCACTGCGCCTGCATGTGATTCTACACGAGTGACTAGCTTTTTATAGCACGTTTTTGAATATCCGCCAAAGTGCAGTACTTACAGCACCGGCATGGCTGGTGGCACATGAAACTGCTGCTGTCTTGGCACGTTCTGTGTACATCATACAACCATGCACTATGTCACTTCATGCAAAGCAACATATGTAAGGTGCATGCGTGTTTAGCTGTAACCTGCCACTTGCACTTTGGCAGAATGACTGGGGTATTTTATGTGCTACTGCGGTAACACGGGGGTGGAACGGATACCGAAATAAGTCAGCACAGAAAGTTGACCCTGGAGAGGAAAATTCTCCCACCGCTCCTGCCGGGACTCGAACCCACGACCTTTCAGTCACAAGTCTGGCGCTCTAACCACTGAGCCATCCCCACTCCCTATGATGATGATTCTGTGGACATCAAGCCCAAGCTTCAGTCAGTAAAGGCACAACAGAAGGTTCTGCAACAAGTTCTGAGCGCCCCTTTCCACAGCTACGGTCCCTCAAGCTTTCAATCAGACCCCCGCATGGTACTGTGTTGACTGCTGGAACACACAATGATTTGCATCTCGTTCCAGCATTTGAAAGAACGTAATTTGCCTCACATGATTGTCGTTGATATCTCTCGCCATCAGTGAATGTGTACCATTATTCATTTTGAAGGTTTTGTTCAGAATCAACCACGCAGTCTCTGGCTCCGTTGTTATGCTTCAGCTCGCGGGCAAAACATGGCGACCGCTCTGCAGGCATTGTATGCAGAACGTTTCCTGTTCTGATCAGCTGAAGCTGCTAGCAGTGTGAAGCTTCTGCGTTTGGCTGACATACAGCCGTGATCATTACAAAACGCAACTGTTTTGATTGAAAATGGTTTGTATCTTCTGCTCACCAACGTACAGCCAAAACTTCCACTTTTTCATGTTTCAACCCCAGAACACCAGTCTACCTTGAAATCACTGAAAAGGTGAAAACGTGATCGTGGCAATTTGGGCTGGGTTCCCAAACAAAACAAAAACCAAAAAAAGACCAATCCCACCCTCCACCCCACTTCCCAAAAGTCCTTTTTCCCAGGTTAATGTCTGTACATTATTGGATTGTAGTTCTTTTTTCTAGTGCTCGAGGTATTTTGGGGTTGTTTGGTTGTTGTTGTTGTTGTTTCTGGGGGTGGGGCGATGGGAGGGGGGGGGGGGGGGGGGGGGGGGCGGGGTGCATTCATTTTAAATACTTTTTACATTTTTTGAGGTGAGGCTGAGGTGTAGATAATATATGTATTATATTGAACGTAGCATCTCCTGCTTTTTCTCTTCTTCTATTTTTCTCTTCTTTTTTTCTTCTTTTTTTTCTTCCTTCTTTTTTTCCTTTTTCCTTTTTTATATTTTTTTTTAAGCCCATGTGTCAAAGATTTTTAATTTTTTTTAATACATATGCATAACTGTGAACAACAAAGATTTATCTGACTGGAGATTCATTCTCAAGGATGACAACACCCCCCACCCCCCACCCCCCACCCCCCCACCCCCGACCCCCCACCCACCCCCCAACATCCCCATCTCTCTACTGTTATTGCTGTTGATTTTGTTTTGCTTCATTTTTTTTTTTAGTGGCTCACAGCTCATCCTTGCCAGCTGCTTTTTTCTTTGGGGGGAAGGACCAGAAGGAGGACGACTTGTTGGCGGCGTCTCTCTCCCGCTTGGCAAAGGCGGTGAAGGAGGAGATGCAGTTGCCGATGAAGTGGTCCGCTCGGCCCAGGATGGCCAGGTCCAGCATGGGGTCTGCCGGCTGTGGCTGTCGCACAAACTTCACCTGTCAACAGCATCAACCATGGCACTCAAAAACTTCACCACGGCACTCAAAAAACTGCATCTGTCAACAGTTCAACCGTGGCACTCAAAAACTTCACCTGTCAACAGTTCAACCACGGCACTAAAAAAACTGCATCTGTCAACAGTTCAACCGTGGCACTCAAAAACTTGACCTGTCAACAGTGTCAACTGTGGCACTCAAAAACTTCACCTGTTAACAGTTCAACCATGGCACTCAAAAACTTCACCTGTTAACAGTTCAACCGTGGTACTCAAAAACTTCACCTGTCAACAGTGTCAACTGTGGCACTCAAAAACTTCACCTGTGAACAATGTGTTTGTGTGTCTGTCTGTCAAGTGAATGCATGCATGCTGGTAAAAATAAATAATAAGGAGCGGGCATGTGTATGAGTGAGTGTGTGTGTGTGTGTGGGGGGGGGGGGGGGGGGGGGGGGGGGTTTGTGTGTCTGTTTTTTGTGTGCACAAGCGCACGCATGCATAAGGTGTGTTCACCAAGCAATGCTCACCCACACTCTGGAAAAGCCAACTAAATCAAAAGACAAAAAACGCTTACTTTTTTCATCTCTTTGGAAAATTTGCTGATCAGGTCCCTGTCATCTGTTGCTATGAAGACGGTCTGGGCGCCAATGCGCTTGACCTCTTTCTTGACCTGTTTCACCACAGCCTTGTTGTCCGGGTAACACATTTCATAGGTGGTTTTGCCGAACTGGCCTCGATATCCTATGCACTGGCAGCCGCAAACATGGATGGAGAGCTCTTGATGTGGTCACAGGCATTTTTCTGGGGAGGAAATAAACGAACACAGGTTCGTTCATTCAAAAGAAGAAGAAAAAAGAAGCACACAAACACAAACACCAATTTAATGCATGTTCACAGACTATATTAACAGTGAAAAACTCAAGAAAGAGATGCACGCACACTATTTTCCCCAACTCTTTCAGCAAGGCAAAACATACACTGAAAATTACACATCAAAAACACAGAACAATGCATGAGCAATGTAAAAGCAAAAACAAAAAACAACCCTACAAACAACACACAAGAACAGAGCAAGAAATAAATAACAAAAAATAAACACACAAATATAAAATGTTTTTTTCAAGGGAGATTGACAAGTGCTTAAAAAGAAAAGTCACAAGCTATCCACACACATACCCCCCTCCCTCCCTCCCCAAAGCATTACAAAACCTATGCCATTCCTCAAGTTATCAACACATACCCCCCTCCCTCCCCAAAGCATTACAAAACCTATGCCATTCCTCAAGCTATCCACACATATACCCCCCCCCCCCACCCCCAAAGCATCAAAACATCTATGCCATTCCTCAAGCTACACCCTCACCCCCCACCTCCAAAGCATCACCTACAAAATCTATGCCATTCTTCAAGTTAATCACACACATACCCCCTCCCCTGACGCCCCCCACCCCCGCTGATGCCCACGCTGTCCCTCACCTCCGAGCATCACTTACAAAATCTATGCCATCCTTCAAGCTATCCACACACACACCCCTCCCCTGACTCCCCTGACCCCACTGGTGTCCACATCTTCCCTCACCTCTGAGCATCACTTACAAAATCTATGCCATTCTTCAAGCTATCCACACACATACCAACCCTCCCCCCCCCCCCCCCCCCCCCTCACCTCCGCTCCCCCTCCACCTCCACCATCACCTTCCCCCAGTCTCACTGCACACACTTCATTCTCTTCACAGTATCCCACACACCCACCCAACCCCCCCCCCCCCCCCCCCCCCACACACACACACACACTGTCCCTCACCTCCGAGCATCACTTACAAAATCTATGCCATTCTTCAAGTATCCACACACATACCCCCCCCCCCCCACCTCCCCCCCCCCACCCCAACACACAACACTCCCACCCACCTCCCCACGCACTCACTTACAAATCTATGCCTATTCTTCAAGGTATCATCCCACAACCCTCCCACCCCCCCCCCAACCCCCACCCCCCCCCCCCCCTCCCCGCGCATCCACCATCCCCACCCCACTCCCACCCCCCCCACCCCACGCTGTCCCTCACCTCCAAGCATCACTTACAAAATCTATGCCATTCTTCAAGTATCCACACACATACCCCCCCCCCCACACACACACACACTGTCCCTCACCTCCAGCATCACTTACAAAATCTATGCCTATTCTTCAAGGTATCCACACATACCCTCCCCCCCCCCCAACCCTCCCCCCCCCCCCCCCCCCCCCACCTCCACCCCCACCCCCGACCCCACGCTGTCCCTCACCTCCGAGCATCACTTACAAAATCCCATGCCATTCTTCAAGTTTCCCCACACATACCCCCCCCCCCCCCCACGCTGTCCCTCACCCCCAACACCACTTACAAAATCTATGCCATTCTTCAAGCTATCCACACACATCCCCCCACCCCCCCCACATCCACACCTTCCCTCACCTCCAAGCATCACTTACAAAATCTATGCCGTTCCTCAAATGCAGGCCCAGGAAAGGGCGGTGGGGAATGTTGGCGGTGATGAACTTCTCCGCCTTCTTCGCCATGCTGTCGGACCAGCGCAGGTACTTGTGCAGCTTCACGTGCTCTTCCTGAACGGGAAATGCCGCTGGGGGACCGGTAAACGCCAACACCGGGTAGTCTGACGGCGGATACCTAAAGAAAGAGAGGGAAAAAAACATGGGAGCCCGCACCCCAAAATCAGCTGATGCCTCCACGGTATCACCTCAAAAAAGCAAAAGCAGGGTGTAAAACTTCAAACTTCAGACTCACTGAAGTGTAACAGTGACAACCATGACAGATGAATATCAGCACTGGGTGGTCTAGGCAGTGGCAAGTACCTGAGATAAGTGTGTGTGTGTGTGTGTGTGTGTGTGTGTGTGTGTGTGTGTGTGTGTGTGTGTGTGTGCATGTGCGTGTGCCTGTGTGCGTGCATGCGTGCATGTGTGTGCGTGTGCCTGTGTGGTGTGTGTAGTGGGTGTGGGTGAGGGTGGGTGTATAGGCATGTAGGTGTGTGCATGCATATGTGTGTGTCAGTTTGGGGGGTGGGGGAGGGGGGTTAAAAATGATAAATGCACACACCTGAAGGCCACCCCAGGGTTCTTATGAGAAGGGGCACCATAAAAATTTTTTTTATTCTCTTCTTATAAATAAAGAGCAGTCTCTGTGGGTCTGTGTCAACACTATGACTTGGCGCTCGACGCACCAGGGCTATTGAGACAAAATCGGGCGTGATGACTTCCAACATGAAGCTAGTAGCATGTGGCCATAGAATGGGTAGCACAACTTTCACAAATTAAGACAACAGTGCTCTTGATTACTGAAGCAAATCAACAAGTCCCTCTGCATGAAGTGACAGAAGATGTGTGTGGGACAGTCAGTGGCACTGAGCAAGAATACTCGTTCTTGAAAGCCAGAGTTTAGCACGGTCGAGCATGGTCACCAAATGGATGGACGACCATTACATGCTGAGCAGCGCCCCGAGATTTCTCCAGACAAATTCTGCGCAGTCTCTTACAAAAGTCCTTCAGACAAGGCTATAAACCGAGGTCCCCCGTGTGCATACATACGCAAAAATGATCACATACGCACATCAAAGATCCTGTGGTCCTTGTCAGAGTTCGGTGAACTATGGAAATAAACAGAAATAACGCAGCATGCGCTAAAAGTGC
>JABMCL010003860.1:260000-265000 GCA_018857735.1 Alviniconcha marisindica
AGAAACTGGAATTAATGTCAACAACCAAACACACAAGGCAACACTGCCTCTGGCATTAATGTCAACAACCAAACACACAAGGCAACACTGCCTCTGGCATTAATGTCAACAACCAAACACACAAGGCAACACAGCCTCTGGCATTAATGTCAACAACCCAAAAACACAAGGCAACACTGCCTCTGGCATTAATGTCAACAACAAACACACAAGGCAACACAGCCTCTGGCATTAATGTCAACAACAAACACACAAGGCAACACAGCTTCTGGCATTAATGTCAACAACAAACACACAAGGCAACACTGCCTCTGGCATTAATGTCAACAACCCAAAAACACAAGGCAACACAGTCTCTGGCATTAATGTCAACAACCAAACACACAAGGCAACACAGCCTCTGGCATTAATGTCAACAACAAACACATAAGGCAACACAGCCTCTGGCATTAATGTCAACAACAAACACACAAGGCAACACTGCCTCTGGCATTAATGTCAACAACCAACCACATAAGGTAGCACAGCCACTGGAATTAATGTCAACAACCCATGCATAATGCAACACAGCCTCAGGCATTAAGGTCAACAACAAACACATAAGGCAACATAGCCACTTGCATAAATGTCAACAACCAAACACAAAAGGCAACACAACCACTGGCATTAATGTCAACAACCAAACACATAAGGCAACACAGCCACAGGCCAAATTAAACGGGGGCAAGGAAGACAACACTTTTTACCCATAAGGGGGAACAATTTGCCACTTGCATAAATGTCAACAACCAAACACAAAAGGCAACACAACCACTGGCATTAATGTCAACAACCAAACACATAAGGCAACATAGCCACTGGCCAATGTCAACAACCTAAGAGGTGCAAGGAAGGATCAACATCTGTTCTTACCCATACAGGGGCAGTAGGCAATGTAGCCATTGGCATCAACATCAACGCCAAACACATGGGAGCCAACTGCCAGTGACAGAACCCCAGCCACAGTCAGCCACCAACTCTGTGTCTCCATAGCAGCTGTATCACTACCAGTCGTCTGGCACTGAAACAAATCAAAATAGCTCACATCTGCTTCCATACTGTCCCTGGTACAGCTCCTCCATACCTTTCTGAGTTGCTTCATCTCTACTCTCCTTCTCGTTCTTTTCGCTCAGCCGTGGATACTGTGTTCCTAGGATGGGCAGGAGGACCCTGGGGGAAAGATCCTTTCAGTACATCAGACCCGTTATCTGGAACTCTCTTCCTCCCTCTGTCAGGCATTCATCATCACTCTCTTAAGTCAAAACTGAAAACCCACCTTTTCTCCTCTGCATACTGATCTGTCATTTCCTTTCATCTCATTCTACCAACCCATCATCAGTAATGCATGTATTTGTAGTGTGTGTGTGTGTGTGTGTGTGTGTGTGTGTGTGTGTTTTATGTGGGGATGGGAGCTGTGTATTTGCTAGTACAGCTCGAGCAATAGTATGGATGCAGTGATCAGCTCACTGGTTTCCATGAAGCATGTTTGCCACCTTATAGATGTCACACTGGTTTGAAAAATGACACAACCACTGTGTTCACTTATGTCTGAACCCATGCTGATGCATACATTATGTGTCAACTGTTTGTTGAATTGATAACAGTCTCTATCTTGATGTGCATTATATGTGTTCTGTTTTCTACTGTTCAGTGCTTTTTGTGTTTGAGCCACAGGGTAGCGCTTTAGAAATCCATTATTATCTGTGTGTTTCCATGCCACCAGACATTATGCTTTCCTTTATCAAAAGGTGAACGTGGAATCTTTAACATGCACTGCTATCTAAGCGCATGCTGCAAGCATGAAGGCAAGACAGGCCCTCACCAGTGTGCGCCAACTCTAAAGACTGAAAAACTCCCCTGCACCCTCTTGACCTCAGGAGTCGACCCTTGCCCTTGGCCACTGGACTCACAGTCAAGCATGCTAGCCAACCAGCCACAAGCTCTCGTTTACTAATAACAACAATAATAATAATAATGATAATAATATACTCTTTTATACGCTATTTCTCCAAATTGGAGCATATATATATATATATATATATATATATATATATATATATATATATATATCCCATTACAATGCAAAGAACCAAAACACAGTTAAAACAAACTTCCGTTTGCATGTGTTTGTCTCTGTGCATTGTGGTACACTTTATTAGCAGGACTCGCAAAGCATATATGTATGTGTGTGTCAACCAGAGCTGATCCCATGCAAGCGGCTTTGACTGGATTACAATTAATACAAGTGCAGACCCTGCTGATAAGATTACATGCCGTTGAAGCGAAAACCTTTGAAGTGAATGCTCTTTGGAGCAAATCCACATTAATTATCAGTTTAAAGCGAATGCCGCTGAATCAATTTCCTTTCAAGGAACAATGTGTACTGAAGTTGCAGACTGTGAATTTTAACTATTGCTTTACATGCATAATTATATGTATCTTCTTCTTGTTTTTTGCCTGTATTCACACATATCTATATACGCACACACGCACTCTCTGTCTCTGCACCACCACCAGTGTCAACACAACCGTGCGACTCGCCCCCCCCCCCCCCCGCCCCCCCCGTCCTCAGTGACATCTGCGTCGGCTTCAGTCAATAGTCACTGTTGTGTTCGTTTCAAAGGTATTCGATCGGAAGAAAATCGCTTCAGCGGCACTCGCTCTAATTCTAAAGACAATCGCTCCAAAGGATTTGCTCTAAGGGCTTTTGTTTCAACTGTTTTCACTTGAACGGCATGTCCCTGCTGCTTAATTCTGGTTTTGCGTTCTTCGGAAGTTCAGCGGGGGCCGAGAGGTTTCCTGGGTCTAGTTTCCGAAGAAATAAACACAGTGGCCCTCTCTGGAGGACTGCAGAATACTTACAAGGTTTGCAGTGACAACAGGGACCACGCACAGACTCTGTCGTTCATCGACACCGCCAGTGCGCTTGTCACAACCAACCACGTCGGCTTCCTTCCCCCTTTCGGTTCATTCGATGACAGCCATTCAGGTGCGGACACGAGTCTCCGTGGGAGTAACCTCCCTTCTAACAAGCCTGCCTTTTCACCATAAACAAAAGTCACAATTAATCGGAGAAAAAAATGAATACATGTACAAATTCTGCTGCGACTAAAGTGTGTGTGTGTGTGTGTGTGAGAGAGAGGAGAGAGAGAGAGAGAGAGAGAGAGAGAGAGAGAGAGAGAGAGCCGAGCGGCAGTCAGTGTCGGTATAATTATGTGTGTCAGTGTGCCGAGTACGACCGCCAGGCGGGTAGGCAGGGTGCATGTGAATCAGTGTCGGTCTTAGTGTGCGTGTCAGCGTGTGTGGTTTATGTGTGTGTGTGTGTGTGTGAGAGAGAGAGAGGGGGGGGGAGACAGAGACAGAGACTGAGAGACACAGACGGACTAGAGAGATGTGTGTCACAGTGTCACTGACTGAGAGTGTGTCAGTGTGTGTGTGCGTGAGAGAGAGAGAGAGAGGAGAGAGAGAGAGAGAGAGAGGTGTGTGTGTGTGTGTGTGTGTGGTACGTGCGTGTGCGTGGAGTCAATGCGTGCGTATGTAGCCTTTCGTCCTCTGTCAGCCATTGCCAACAAGGCCGCGAAAGCCAAAGCAGACTATCCCACAGCGTTTCAGTTCAATCATTGTATGCAGTATGCAACGTAGTATGCAGTGGCCGACGCCGGACCGGCCGGTCGGCAGCGTGTGTGCTTTCCTAGGAAAGGGCTCAGGGCCAGCACTGAACCATGCACTGAGCGACGTTTCCCTTCTCGCCAAGGCCGCCGTACAGCGTTTGCAGCTCATCTGTTTAATCTTCCGGCTTCTCAATGGGCCTCTTTCTTCGCGGCACATTCCAGGCGCCATTGTCAGTAGTCACCAGTATTGTGCTAACGGCCTTACCCTAGTTTACATTTGCCGCTTGGTGTATGTGTGTGTGTGTGTGTGTGTGTGTGTGTGTGTTGTGTGTGTGTGTGTGTGTGTGTGTGTGTGTGTGTGTCAGTGTGTGTGTTTGTGTGTGTGTGTGTGTGTGTGTGTGTGACTGTCAGTGTGTGTGTGTGTCAATGTGTGTGCGTGTGTGTGTGCGGGAGTGGTGTGAGGTGTGGGGTGTGTGTGTGTCAGTGTGTAGTGTGTGTTGGTCATGTGGTGTGTGTAGTGCGTGCGTGCGTGCCGGCGTGTGTGTGCGTGTGTGTGTGTGTGTCAGTGTGTGTGTGTGTATGTCAGTGTGTGTGTATGTGGTGCGTGCGTGCGTGCGTGTGGTGCGGTGTGTGTGGTGCAGTGTGTGTGTGTGTGTGTGTGTGTGTGTGTGTGTGTGGTGCTGTTGTGCGTGCGTGGCGTGTGGCTGGTGCGTCGGTGCACTGCGGGGGGTGTCTACGTGTCAGTGTGTAGTGTGTGTATGTCAGTGTGTGTGTATGTGCGTGCGTGCGTGCCGCGTGTGTGTGCGTGTGTGTGTGTGTGTGTCAGTGTGTGTGTGTGTGTGTGTGTGTATGTGCGTGCGTGCGTGCGTGCGTGTGCGTGCGAGTGTGTGTGTGTCAGTCAGTGTGTGTGTGTGTGTGGTGTGTGTGTGTGTGTGTGTGTGTGTGTGTGTGTGTGTGTGTGTGTGTGTGTTGTGTGTGTGTGTGTGTGTGTGTGTGTGTGTGTGTGTGTGTGTACTTCATTGTCCTTTGCAGGAAATTCGGATCATCTTACCCGGCCGGTAAGGCCGCACAGCAGTCGCAACTGCCGACAGAGAGGAGCGCTACCCGTTCGAGTCGATAGTCACGTTGTGTGTTGTGTAGTATTTTCGCCTTTCCAAGCGCTGCTACGGCTGCCCGCTGTGTTTGGGATTTTTCACGTGCTCACGGCAGATGTTGAGGCATGCCAGGCTGTTGCACACTGTTGGATGTACGGACTCCGCAAGAGAGTCTGCACTAGAAGCTGATTCTGGGAGAAAATGAATCCCACGCGTCCCCCCCCCCCCCCCCCCACCTCCTCCCCCCCTCCTCTTT
>JABMCL010003860.1:277500-382500 GCA_018857735.1 Alviniconcha marisindica
AGCTTTACGTCCACGGAAACCATAAGGCTCGTTAGGACGGACAGCCCAGGACGGCCACCTCGACTTCACACAGCTCCTGAGCTCTGGTGATTCTTTCAACAGAGTCGAGAACCTTAAAGGGGACCGAACCGCGGAAGAAGCACCACTGGCCATAAACAGGAATAGAAAGAAAGAAAGAAGAAGAAGAAGAAAAGATATACGACAGCCTTTCGCTCGAGTTCTCGTCAGTCCTGACTGTTAAAAACCGACGTTCCGGCGAAAATAGCGAAAGAACGACCACGAGTACTGCCATATGTTGTGCCATTCGGTTTGCATCTTTGCGGGCAGTGACGCCATAACCAAAGCCAGAATGTGTGGCAGAAACCGTATGAAATCTGTAACGTCACGCGAGAGAACCCTTTTTCTGGTTTCCATTGGTAAAGAGCGAACAACATGGCTTCGCTCCGAAGAACTCAAATTCCGGGTAGCCAAAGAAAAAAAGAAGAAGAAAAAAACCAACACACACACACACACACACACACACACACACGCACACACGCACGCACGCACGCACGCACGCACGCACGCACGCACGCACGCACGCACGCACGCACGCACGCAAACACACGCACACAAGCACGCACACTCTGTCACAGAGAGAGAGAGAGAGAGAAAGAGAGAGAGAGAGAGAGAGAGAGAGAGAGAGAGAGAGAGAGAGAGAAAACGTTAGCATAAACACTGATGCTAGTAGAACCACAAATAAAATCTGCATAATAAAAAAAATTATTAAAAAACGTGCACATGTGCCTTCGGTTCGTTTCCCCTTTAAATGCTAGGTACCCGGGGCTAACGTGGGGTGGAGAACACGAACCCATGACACGGATTATGTGTCCCTTCTAAACATTGCGAGGAATGCTTAAAGGACAAGTCCAAGGTTGGGGGTGATTTTTGAGACGATTTCCGTTAAAGTCCGCTGAGAACAATGATGTAGGTGAAATTGTGATCTGAGAGGGTTATAAATGAACGAAAACAGTCATTTTCTGTCGTACCGAAAGCGTCGCCGTGACGCTGAAAATCATGCGCACTACGTCACTCTGGGGAGTCGCTGCAAAATGGCTAGTAAAGCTCCGACGCCATTGTCAGTAGTTGGGCCTTTGTTTATTTCCTCCTTGTTATTTCATCTTTCTCGAACCTTGTTACGTGCGTGGCGTTTCAGTCTTTTTCGTTCTGTTTACTCTAGCTTTCACAACAGGCTAGACCCATCAGGGAGCCTGCCTTTTATTGGGTGTTTTATTTTATTTTCCCAATTTATCCTTGTTTGTTTCATCATATGTAAAAATGAAAAAGTTTTGTTCGTTCTAGTTCAATAGACTAGCGATTTCGTGGCCTCCCTGGTTAGGTTTGGAGTTGGGCTAGTTACCGGTTCTTGCCATTCACTGTTTTTTCTCTTGGTTTGCCCTTTGTTTCTCGAGTTATATCGTTCATTACGATGTACGAGTGAGGGGGGTAGTCTCGATGTTTAACGAGACCTCTTATTCTTTCTTTGTGTGGGGTAGTTCGTGAGTGTCTGTTGCCCTGCCGTGTTGTCACTGCTAAGTGGGTTGTATCGTGTCGTGTATCGAGCCTTTGTCCCGTTGCTCGCTGACATGACAAAGTGTTATTGTTGTTTTCTCTCTCTTTTACCCTTCTTTTTCACCATGCGTTCTTTCTTTTTTATATCATTAGTTTATTGGCCATACCCGCTTGTTAGCTTGCTGATTAGGGCAGCCATTTTGCATTTCTCTTGTCGTCTGCATTTGCTTACATCCCGATGCTTTGTCATCGGTAGTCCTGATTAGCGTTTTGCTTTATCAGTCTGCAGCCTTTGTTTTTCTAGATGGAAGCCGGGTTAGTGAGGGGTTAGTTTAGAGTTAGTTATGGAAAGTTTGGCTTCTCATCGTTTGTCGTTGGCACAGTTATTTTTGCTCTGTGCTCTTATGACTGTAGTCGTCCACTCCTTTGCTGCAGACAGTAGTCTATTAGACTGTTGTGATTTGGTGGGGTTTTGTTTGTTTGTTTCTTTTGGTGTTTTTTTCACTTATGCTTGCAGGCAGACAACCGTTTGGGGTTTTGAGGTGGTTTCAGCTGTTTTGTTTCTTCATTGGTGTCAGCTGTTTGCTTGACTGATTAGGGATGCCATTTTTCGTTTACCACCAGCGTTTGTGGTTTGCTCTTTCTTTCTTTGCCACAGGCATTTTGGTCGTTCTTTCTTTCTTGCCACAGGCATTTGTGTTACGGTCTCTTTCTTTCATGACCTTTTCTGCCGTAGGCATTCGTGTTAGACTTTTTGTCTTGCCTTGTTAGCACTTGTTTCAGGGTATCAGTGTATCTCTCAGTTTTTGGTATCATGCTGTGCGCTTGCTACTCGTCAGCTTCATCCTTGGAGATTCGAACTGGATTTGTTTTTGCAAGTCGGTTACCCTGTGGACAGCCCTACAAATTCCGCTTTGAAGCAAACCCCATTTGGTATTCCGCCATAAAGTTTACGAAATGCACTCAGCGAAGTGCTCGCTACACAAATGGGCGTGACTAAGGCGCAGCATCAAAGTCAGCTCGTTTGAATTGTACAAATTTGACCCATTTTCGCCTCACAGCGGGTCGATTCCGCGGGAACTCGTGCATAGTTATGTTTGGGTTGCTTGTGAGTTGTTACAGTTTGCTGCAATACAGCAGGCCGGCATGGTAGAGCTTTTTGTCGACCACACGCATACACATTCAATGAACCACACTGACTCCCCAGACTAACGTCACTTCCGAGAAAGTCACGTGACTGATGGAAAACCCGAGACAGCAGTCTCGGCCAGCCTACAGAAAATAAAATCATTAAAAACCAACATAAACTTTTTTTTCTCCATTTTTTATTTTATTAAATCTCAAACTAGTGTCTCATTTGTCAATCATTTCGATGGTCATTTTGCATACTTAAAAACCTTGGACTTTTACTTTAAAGGACAAGTCCAAGGTTCGGGGTGATTTTTGACACGATTTCCGTTAAAGTTCGCTGAGAACGATGACGTAGGTGAAATTGTGATCTAAGGGTTACAAATGCACGAAAAAAGGCATTTTCTGTCGTACCGAAAGCGTCGCCATGACGCTGAAAATCATGTGCACATATGCGCATTACGTCACTCAGGATAGTCGCTGCAAAATGGCCGGTTGGGCTAGTTGGGCTAGTTACCGATTCTTGCCATTCATTGTTTTTTCTCTTGGCTTGCCCTTTTGTTTCTCGAGTTATATCGTTCATTTACGATGTACGAGTGGGGGGGGGTAGTCTCGATGTTTAACGAGTCCGCTCATTCTTTTTTGTGTGTGGGGTAGGGTAGTTCGTCAGCATCTGTTGCCCTGCCGTGTTGTCACTGCTAAGTGGGTTGTATCGTGTACACGGATTACGTGTATCCAGCCTTTGTTCCGTTGCTCGCTGACATGTCTTGCCTCCTCTTTCTTTTCAGAAAGTGTTGTTGTTGGTTTTCTCTCTCTTTTCCACCACTGATGCGTTCTTTCTTGTCTCTGGCTTATTGGCCCTTTCAAGTCGTACCCGCTTGTTAAGACCGTTCTTAACTGGGCGAATGTTTGTTCGCCGAACATACTTCGGACACTTCGACGAACTATGATTCGTTTCTTAATTGAACTTTTAGTTCGCCGAACATGGTTGGACAGTCCAAACTTTACTTCGTTCTCAACTGACTTGTAAAGCTTCGGCCCGAACTTGGGCAGACGCAGCAGACACATGATCGAAAATGTAGGCTAAAGTCAAGTCAATATACTTTATCATCCCACACAGGGTAATTCAACTAACTACTATCTCATTCTGGGTCTCCGAGACAAGGCTGCGCCTCCCACAAGTCAACAAATTCCCTCCGAAACGAGTGAACAACCTAGCGCCAATCAGAGGCAATGATCGTTGAATAGGGCGAATGTTGAGCGAAGCTTTTTGGACCCCGAATATAGCTTCGACGAATACTTCCAACTAGGTTCGCGAAGAAAAGTTCGCCCAATTAAGAACCAACTAGGTTCGCCGAATACTTCCAACTAGGTTCGCGAACAAATATTCGCCCAATTAAGAACGGGCTTTAGCTTGCCTGATTAGGGCATCCATTTTGCATTTCTCTTTTCGTCTGCATTTGTTTACATCCCGATGCTTTGTCGTCGGTAGTCTTGATTAGCGTTTTCTTTTATCAGTCTGCAGCCTTCGTTTTTCTAGATGGAAGCCGGATTAGTTAGAGTTGGTTAAGGTTAGTTTGGCTTTCCATCTGTTTGTCGTGGCACAGCTATTTTGCTCTTTGCTCTTATGGCTTTGTCTGTAGTCGTCCACTCATTTGTTGCAGACAGTAGTCTATTAGACTGTTATGATTTGGTGGTGTTTTTTTGTGTGTTTTTCCACCTTATGCTTGCAGGTAGGCCACCGTTTGGGGTTTTGAGGTAGTTTCAGCTATTTTGTTTTTCATCTGGTGTCAGCTGTTTGCTTGCCTGATAAGGGCAGCCACTGATTTTTAGTTTGCCACCAGCATTTGTGGTTTGGTCTTTCCTTGTCACAGTTGTCTTCGTGTTAGACTTTTGTCTTTGCCTTGTTAGCGCTTGTCTCAGGGTATCAGTGTACCCCTCAATAGCGCTTGTCTCAGGGTATCAGTGTACCCCTCAATTTTTGGTATCACGCTGTGCTCTTGCTGCTCGTCAGCTGGCCTTGGAGATTCGAACTGGAAATTTTTCCAAGTCGGTTACCCTGTGGACACTCCTACAAATTCCGCTTTGAAGCAAACCCCATTTGTATTCCATAAAGTTTACGAAATCGCACTCGGCGAAGTGCTCGCTACATAAATGGGCGTGACTGATGAAGCGCAGCATCAGTCAGCTCGTTGAACTGTACAAATGTGACCCATTTTCGCCTCACAGCGGGTCGATTCCGCGGGAACTCGTGCATAGCTATGCTTTGGTTGCTTGTGGGTTGTTACAGTTTTCTGAAACACAGTAGGCCGGCTATGGTTAGAGCTTTTCGTCGACCACACGCATACACATTCAACGAGCAATCTAAGATGGCAACCGCACTGACTCCCCAGACTGACGTCACTTCCGAGAAAATCACGTGACTGATGGAAACCCGAGACAGTAGTCTCGGCCAGCCTACAGAAATTAAAATCGATTAAAAACCTACTTAAACATTTTTTATTTCATTAAATCTGGAACTAGTGACTCATTTGGCAATCATTTCGATGGTCATTTTGCATACTTGAAAACCTTGGACTTTTCCTTTAAGATTCAAAGAACGAACAAGCCTTTGCTTTGCTTTTCAGAGCTCAGGAGCTGTGTGAAAGTCGAGGTGGCCGTCCTGGGCTCCCCGTCCCTAATAAGCCTTATGGTTTCTGTGGACGTAAAGCAACACTGAATCAGAATCTTTGCTTTTCTGTGAGCCGGTTTGGCCTAGCGGTAAGGCGTTGGGCTGGTAAGCAGAAGGACCTCGGTTCGACTCCGCTCTCCTTCCTCTTCAAAATATTGTGGTTTGTGGCCAGTCTTGTGACCTTGCCCCTCACAATTACTGAAACATTAAAACGGCTCTCATCACTGCCCATCTTAATGCAGGAGTCATTCTGGTGGTGACAGCGTAGCGTATATGATCTCCGTCTTACCCCACCTCCATACGTGAACCGGTTTGGCCTAGCGGTAAGGCGTTAGCTTGGTAAGCGGAAGGACTTCGGTTCGATACCGCTTCGGCTCTCCTTTCTCTTCAAAAAGGTAGTGGTTTGTGGACATTGTCTTGTGTCTTTGTCCATCACTTCCTACTGAAACATTAAAATGGCTCTCATCGCTGCCCATCTTGAATGCAGGAATCATTTTGGTGGCGACAGTGTAGCGACAGGTATATAATCTCCCTCTCCCCCTTCTCCCCGTCCCTAATAAGCCTTACGGTTCCTGTGGATGTTAAGCACCATGTTTACTTCCTTTGCTTTTCTTGGGACAAAGCTATAACAGTTTAAAGAGCAGTGCTACTCAGTTCTACCAGTGTATGCAAATGCAGACTAAGCCAGAATGGAACCCAGGAACCCCAATGTATTGGTTAAGTATACACTGTGTACACTGTTTTACGTCTGCAGGCACGCACACACACACATTCACTCACACACATACACATGGCAATATAAGCGTTTATTTTGCTTCTGTAACCAAAGAAAGTTAGAAACAAAAAAATTCTGCTTGCATACATACTTTCCAGTTTGCTAAATGTTCAATATTGTAACAATCAAGTTATTCACAGAAAAAAATTGCATTCAGGGCTTGCAGACTTGAACCTCAGTCAATCATAACTCAGCCACTGGTAAAACAACAAGCGAAAAAAGTAAACAAAATGCCAATAGAATACAACTCAAAACTCATAATGCAAGTTACGGACAAAACCGGATTTCTCAACCAAGCTGAAATGAGTTTAAGATTTGAATCAAAATTCCAGCTTGAACTGATACTAATCCTCTTAAAGAAGAACACAAACAATAATCATATCCTTCAATAAATCACATTGATTACAAAACAAAACAAAAAACAAATTCAAAGCAGAATCACCATGCATGTATATTATATGAGCATGATACAACCTGAATTTAGGACCAAGATAAAAGAGTCAACAAAATGAAGTGTCAGAATTGAATAACCAACCATTCTTGAATGACCAAAAAGTACCAGAACATTTAGGAAGTACCAGAACATTCAGGAGACACATTTTCATACATCTAGAATTTAAAACAAAACGGTAATATCTGTTGACTTTTGGGTGCTCTTTCTGTAAAATCTACAGTTTACTCAGTTCCAAGACTTCCCCTTACATGGGGATGCTGAAAACTTGTTTTCTCGCTTAAAGTTCACTCTCAGTGCTGGCAAAATTCTCTCGTTGAAAAACTGGATTCACATGGTCCCATAACACAGGCTGTGCTGAATGCTGCTGCTTCGCTGTGGAAGCACGTGACCACAGCCATGACCTCTTCAGGGCTGGGGCGTGAAACGCAGGTACTGCTTGCCGGATGGCAGCTCCTTCATTTCCATCTTGGGGAACATCTTCTTGGCATCCTCAGCGGACACCGAGGGGACCACCATGCAGCTGTCTCCTGCCTGTGAACAAAACAGGGCCATGAAGTCATCACACCTGTGATCCGGAATGCCTGTAGCCGGAACAATGCAAGAAGGTCTTCATTTACAGTGTCGTTGGTCTTCATGCAACTGTTCTAGGCATTGTGTAAGTATAACAGTGTCATAGTCTTCATGCAGCTGCTTCGCCTATAAGCAGAAAGCTTGCTGATGAGCACATAATGATTCATTTTTGCACAACTGTTCTAGGCAGCCTGGTATGTATCAATCATGAACAGGAAAGCAGTAAATCTAGTGTTCACAGAAATAACTGGAATATTACGTAGGCCTACTGAAAGGTGAGTGACACAAAACGAGTACCACTGCCACTTAGCAAGTTACGCTTTTCCCTTTTTTGTTGTTACAAGATGGTACAGAGAAATACTGGTGAAGCTGAATGAACCATATGGGCAGAATCAGAAACACTGGAGTTCTGGCAGTGGATGAAACAAGCACACAGACAGACAACAACTGGATGAGGAAGAAGTGCTTGACTTGAGCTGGACATGAAGATGGAGAAATGGCTACACTACACACTCACCCTCCAGTCCACAGGAGTGGCCACTTTCTTTGTGGCCGTCAGCTGCAGCGAGTCCAGCACTCGCAGAACTTCACTGAAACACACACAATGTACAGACACTGAAACACAACAAAGGTACAAGCTTACAGCATATTTCACTTGAATAATATCATTGTATAATAGTATCATTAGGATCATTTGTTGCAAAAACGTTTTGTCACAACCAAAAAAAGTTTTTTTGTCTTGACAAAAAATGCTTGTCGCGACAAAAGTTTTGTCATGACAAAATTATGTTTGTCGCAATAAAAAAAATTGTTGTGACAATTTTTTTGTCATGACAAGCATAAATTTGTCACGACAAAACACGTCTTTTATCACGACAAAGTATGCTAGTCGCGACAAAAAATTTGTGAAAAAAAGCAAATGAGAAAGAAGTTTCCCTAGATGCCTTGATATACTGAACAGGTACATCATTTAGGTAAACACTGCATCTTATACAAGCAGGATAGGGTGGCACTGATCTGATCCGAGTTTCTCACAATGGCTGAAACAAAGTTATTTTTAAAAAGCACCTGAAGGCAAAAAGAAAGACTCACTCAAAGTTGCGGCCGGTGGTAGCTGGGTAGAGGATGGACAGCTTCAGCTTCTTGTCAGGACCGATGATGAACACCTGAAAACATCAGTGATCACACTAGACATTGTTCGAACCAGTGTGACGTCTAAACAAAACAAAAAACTGAAACAAGAATGACTGCTAGCATTCTAAAATCAGACCCAAACACATGAAAGATTCAAACGAACGCTTATTTATTATGCCACAGATAACATGATGCAAATTTTCAGGAAAATCCCCTTCTTCAGGCCAAAAAACAACAGTGTTTCACTGAACATAGCAACAAAAAGATAAGTTACTTCACCTCTCATATCATTTTTCATCGTTTTTAACCCTTTCACTGTTGTTTAAGTGTTATTTTGTGGCCTGAAGAAGGGGGATTTCCCTGAAAATTTGCATCGTGTTGTCTATGTCATAATAAATAAGTGTTCTTTTGAATCTTTTATGAGTTTGGATCGGTGCGACATCTATAAGGTGGTGAAAGTGGTTCACAGAAAACAATCAGACACTCACTGTAACTGGTCAGATACACAGCTGTCTATGCCACTACTGCTGTACAGCTCTACTAGTACTAGCAACCATCCTTGTCCAGAACACAAAATAATAATAATAATGTACATTTATCATGTGCTCATCAATGCCCTGAGCGCTCACATGATACATATTAACCTAAATATGATATTCTATACACATGCAGAGCATGGTTCTACCAAAACAGTTTACATAAAGTATTATTTAAAAAACACCACCAAAAAACCCCGCACTAAACACACAACATGCATTCTCTCTGTGAGCTTTGTTGTTGTTGCTGAGAACTGGTCAAGCAAAACAACAGCTGGTATGTCTGACCCATTGCTGATCCCCCCCCCCCCCCCCCCAGTATATATATGCTTATCTTTACCAGTAAAATACCAGAAATTACCAGTCAACGCTAACCCCAAAACATACACGCCAAGTCATACATGAAGTATTGAGAGTTTTTACATTTTGATTTGACAGAGAAAGCATTATTCCAGGTAATTTTGGGTTTGCTATTAGTGTATGCAGATTGAGAGAAAGGGGGGCGTTTGTCTAAGAGTGTGTATGTGCGTGTGTTTCATGACTTAGAATTATTGAGGTATGTTCTTTGTTGTGCGACTGAACGACAGCTTGAATTTCCCGCTGGGATGAATAAAGTATATTGTTATTGTTATTAAAAAAAAGTATTACAGTTCCTCATTCTGGGATCCTGCAATTCTGTCCCAACAGAATGTCCGTCTCCCTGTAACCAGCACACAAGAGACAGACAACAGACACACACAAACACGAACACTTACCGCTCTGCAAGTGAGAGGCAGACCGGCCTCGTCCTTTTCATCAGGATCAACCATCCCAAGCTTCACAGCCAAGTCACGTTTCTCGTCAGCGATGATGGGGTAAGGCAAGTCACCTTTCTCACCAGCGTACGCCATCACATCCTAAACAGAATAATAAAATAATAGAATAATAAAATGTTGATATCAATGTCACACCTGCACATATATGTGTGCCAACACATCCTGTGAGAATAATAAAATGTTGTTATCAATGTCATGCCTGCACATATATGTGTGCCATCACATCCTGTGAGAATGATAAAATGTTGTTATCAATGACATGCCTGCACATATAATATGTAACAGTACACATCCTGTGGAAATAAAACACAAGTCAGTGAGTAGATGACAAACTTATACCCATATATTATATTATCTCTCTCTATCTCTATATATATATACAGTATTGGTTGACTGGGCATAAAAGACCAAGTAAGTTACTTACTCTCTCTCTACATACATATACATGCATATATACATAGAAAACGTACGTACAACAACAGTCCAAGCATGTCCTGGTTTTAAAACCATTATTCCAAATTTTATCCCATGAGGGCTTTGTCAAAGCCTGCCGTGTCAGCTGGATTCCTATGACAAGCTATATACATATATATACATTATCACATCTTGTGGGTTGGATTCCTACTACATGCTATACATATACATCACATCTTTCAGGCTGGATTTCTACGACACGCTATATACATATACATCATCACATCTTGCAGGTTTTATTCCTACGATGTGATATATATATATATCTATCACATCTTGCAGATAGAACATAATGTTACTAGCAGTAGCAGTGAGTGCCTAAATACTGTAAGTCACCATCACTGTCAATATACTATCCTGCACTGAAATAGATCTGGTTATTACTACTAGTAATAACACATCTAATTTTGGTTGCAAAGATATCATTAAACAGCCCTCTCTCATGTTCCCACACCATGGCCTATTAAACAGCCCTCTCTCATGTTCCCACACCATGGCCTATTAAACACCCCTGTCTCATGCTCCCACACCATGGCCTATTAAACACCCCTGTCTCATGCTCCCACACCATAGCCTATTAAACAGCCCTTCTCATGTCTCCCACACCATGGCCTATTAAACACCCCTGTCTCATGCTCCCACACCATGGCCTTTAAACACCCCTGTCTCATGCTCCCACACCATGGCCTATTAAACAGCCCTTCTCATGCTCCCACACCTGGCCTATTAAACACCCCTGTCTCATGCTCCCACACCATGGCCTATTAAACAGCCCTCTCTCATGCTCCCACACCTTGGCCTATTAAACAGCCCTGTCATGCTCCCACACCTTGGCCTATTAAACAGCCCTCTGTCACGCTCCCACACCTTGGCCTGTTAAACAGCCCTGTCATGCTCCCACACCATGGCCTATTAAACAGCCCTCTGTCACGCTCCCACACCTTGGCCTGTTAAACACCCCTCTCTCACAAACGCACCTTTGCCCACCCACGGTGGCTCTCGGCACTGTCGCAGGAGAGAGCAAAGATTTTGCAGTTTCGTTTCTTGAACTCATCCAGCAGCTTGATGACGCGGCCCAGCTCTGTGGTGCACACAGGGGTGTAGTCGGCTGGGTGGGAGAACAGGATGGCCCATCTGGGGGAGGACGGAAAAAGTCAGCATTTACTCTGTGTGTGTGTGTGTGACTGTGTGTGCAAGAGAGAGAGGGGAGTGGGGGAGAGGGAAGGGAGGGGGGAGAGAGAGAGGCTCTGTGTGTGTGTGTGTGTGTGTGTGTGAGAGAGAGAGAGAGAGAGAGAGAGAGAGAGAGAGAGAGAGAGAGAGAGAGAGAGAGAGAGAGAGAGAGAGAGAGAGAGGGGTGTGTGTGGGTGTGTGGGTGTGGTGTGTGTGTGCAGAGAGAGGAGTGTGTGTGTGTGTGTAGACATGTGTGCTCTATCATTGCCTTTGGGAACTTTTGACACCTAAATTCATCCCTGAACTTTGACTGCCGACTTGTAAACCTGCACTAAGCCTTCTGGCAATTAATCATACCACATGTGTTTGAAACTTTGGCTGGCGTCTGCGTTAAAAAAAGAGAGGAGACAATGGGAGAGAAGAAGCCTGAGAGAGAGAGAGAGAGAGAGAGAGAGAGAGAGAGAGAGAGAGAGAGAGAGAGAGAGAGAGAGAGAGAGGAGTTGGGGGGGTAGGGGCAGAGAGAGAGTAAGACTTATCATGTACTCAGCTGTACAATTGCAGGGACCTGGCATTGTAATCTGATACTTTGTTGAGTTATTCCTCACTGTTGAGGCTTGAACTCTTGAAGCGTCTGCGTTAAAAAAAGAGAGGAGACAATGGGAGAGAAGAAGCCTGAGAGAGAGAGGAGAGAGAGAGAGAGAGAGAGAGAGAGAGAGAGAGAGAGAGAGAGAGAGAGAGAGAGAGAGAGAGAGAAGCAGCTACAGCACTTCATCATGTACTCAGCTGTACAACTTGTCAAGTGGACCCAGTGGCATTGTAATCTGATACTTTGTTGATGTTATTGTCCTCACTGTTGAGGCTTGAACTCTTGAAGCAAAGCACCAGCCCGGATGGGAGTTTCAACAGAAATGGCATGAGGTATGCATGATAGCTAAAACCTCTGTGCAATGCACAAGAGAAAACATCCGTTTCCATTGCAGAGCACTGGTGCAGCCTACCCTCTCCAGAAAGTTACAGTGCTCTAGCTAGTTCTTAGATTTTAGCATCCCATAAGTAAGTAAACATGGTGCTTATTGTCCACAGAAACCATAAGGCTTATTAAGGATGGAAAAGCATCCCGTCAACTGTTTAAGTATATTATATAGCTATTTACTACTTCAGACAGACTGTACATAAATAGTAAACAATAAAAGACAACTAGAAGAAACAAAAGTATATATATATAGCTATCCAGACTATTGAGGAAGTCATTCAAACACACACGGGGGAGAAATAATCAAACTATGTTGAGTTCTAGTCACTGGAAACAGCCAAGGGGAAAAAAAATCAAATATTATACTACTTTAGCGAACCACATAACTATGAGTTAAAACTGCATGTAAGACTTCACTGTGAAGAGAGTTAAAAGCTAAATTTTAAAGACTTCACTGTCAGTGATGAGAATTAAATATAACTTTCATGACTACAGTGTGTGAACAAAGTTAAACTTTTAAGACTTCACTGTGAAGAGAGTTAAAATATACCTTTTAAGACACCACTGTGAACAAAGTTAAACTTTTAAGACCTCACAGTGAAAAAAGTCTCAGTTTCAGTTTAAGACTTCACTGTGTGTGAGGAGGGTTAAAATATACCTTTAAGACATCATTGTGAACAAAGTTAAACTTTTAAGACTTTACTGCGGAGAGTTAAACATAACCCCTAAGATTTCACCCTGAACAAAGTTCAACTTTTAAAAAGACTTCACGGCTGTGCCAAAGATAGATAAATACAGGCCTAACTTAAGACTCCAACGATATTTACTGGGAAGGATGACAGGCCAAAATAGATGCCAGCTCAGATATCCAGGGCCGTGAATGTGGGTCACCAGTGTTGGCCTGCCGCAGACAGTGCTGATCAGGTTACCTTCCTCTAGGATACCTGCTGGCAGGCACAACACAACTCAGTGCGGACTACAAAGACACTTGTCTGGCCTGTCTTTAGCGGTACCACGGTACGTACCACGACCCGCCTGACACAGGCCAAAAGTGCAAGTCACTGCATGGTTGGTTGGACTTGTCACGTTCGTCGCCAAGTGGACCGAGAACGGCAGTGATCGTGGTAGACATTTCTGGTGTGACAAGGTTCACGGAAACCGCCGCGGGTCAATCACTGTACTGAAACGATCTAATGCACGACCGTCTGTCTACTACTAGAGATACTAGCAAACACGTTTCTCCCGGCTTTCCCGTCTAGAACACTCTCTCTGTCTCTCTCTCTCTCTCTCTGTGTGTGTGTGTGTGTGTGTGTGTGTGTTGTGTGTGTGTGTGTGTGTTGTGTGTGTGTGTGTGTGTGTGTGTGTGTGTGTGTGTGTGTGTGTTGTTGTTGTTTATTGGGAAGGGGGTCGCGGCGGCGGTTCACTGAGAACTAGTCAAACAAAATAACGGCCGGCCGGTACTCCTTACCGATTTTTCTTCCCTTATAAGTTATGCTCATCACAGTCTTAACCGGTAAAATACCGGTCAACTTGAACCCTGTGAAGGGGTTGTCGGCCGGCGGTTAAACACGTTTAACGCCGAGTCAGTTAGGAAGATGTACCGGCGGGGGACCGAGATCCTAGACTGATTATACCGCCACCACCAGAATCACTCCTGCATGAAGATGCCGGGCAGCGATGCGAGCCATTATATTAATGTTTCATTCACTGTGAAGGGCACTCCCACTAAGACAGTGTCCACAGACTACACTGAACTGCCCGCGAACATCAAGACCACAGTGGAGGACTGGCAACTTGACTCAGTAGAGGGCAGAGACTCGAAGATTCAGTGATGAGAGGGGGTCCCAAAGAGTCTTCTTCCGTATTGCATCCAACTTCAACTGACACTCTCAGTGAAGATTCGGACTCGGACACTTTCAGTGCATCATTGATGCGTGTGTGTGTGTGTGTCCATAACATACCGAACTCTTGACTACAGCCGGGACCTTTAACGCGCGTGATCTTTTTACATATAATATATAAACTAACACGGGGGACCTCGGTCAGTTTAGCCTCATCCCGGCGGACTTAACTGTTGCAGTCTGCAAGATCCAAACTCACATAAAAGGCTCAAACCGTTGTTTAAGTGTCGTTTTGTAGCTTGACAAAGGGGATTTCCCGGCCAGAAAATTTGCAGGTTGTGTGTCTGAGTCATAATAAATAAGCGTTCTTTTGACGCTTTTATGTGTTCGGATCTTGTTTTAGAGCCGCGCTACCAGTCATTCTTGTTTCAGACTTTAGTTGCTGTCTGCACTGAACTTGACTCCGAAGAAATCTCCGGGCGGGCACGGTCACCCACACACTCCGAGCATCGCTTTCCGGCACCTTCCTCCAAACTCTGCCAGATTTAGTCAGATGATGATGATGATGAAGTGATGCTTAATGTCCTCAGATGTCAGTTGACATATTAGGGACAAGTTGTGACCAATGCCGAAGCGCGGTTCAATAATTCTTTACGTCCACGGAAACCAGAAGGCTCGTTAGGACGGACAGCTCAGGACGGCCACCTCGACTCTCACACAGCTCCTGAACTATGCCAGATTTAGTTACGAAGGGGCACTCTTTATCTCCGCGCAGCTGTCCACCGACGCCGTCAGCGCCCTCCACTAAGACTGTGGAAGCAACCTAGCGCCCAAGCACGCACGCAAACATGAGACCCATCCACCCCGGGTAAAAAATTAAGTTCCGTCTCGATTCAAACGGTTTTGGATTTATCTGAGCTGGCCTAAGCAACATAAAACAAACGTTTGATATAATTTTTAGTTGTTTGTAAACAAACCTACAACTGTTTGAGCACAAAAATAAATTTAAAAAATGCTCGTTAGCTGACAGTTTTCTGGACCCTATGGCGTAACTAAATACGGCAGTGGTTGAAGGAAGGGTGTCGTAAACCAGTGCTTGGAGTTTGGGGTCACCCATCCATTCAGTGGTAACCACGTTCGATCAGTCGTACTTGGCTCTCAATTTCAGAGCGAGTGCTCTTGCTCTGCGCCCCCGACGCTCCCGCATCAGACTCAAAGCGACGATCTATGACCCCCTTTTAAAACTGGGTCAGTCTGCTGTTCCAGTTTGACGGCACTTGACTGTGGAAGCAACCTAGCGCCCAAGCACGCACGCAAACATGAGACCCATCCACCCCGGGTAAAAAATTAAGTTCCGTCTCGATTCAAACGGTTTTGGATTTATCTGAGCTGGCCTAAGCAACATGGCAACATAAAACAAACGTTTGATATAATTTTGAGTTGTTTGTAAACAAACCTACAACTGTTTGAGCACCAAAAAAAAAAAAAAAAAAAAAAATGCTAGTTAGCTGACAGTTTTCTGGACCCTATGGCGTAACTAAATACGGCAGCGGTTGAAGGAAGGGTGTCGTAAACCAGTGCTTGGAGTTTGGGGTCACCCATCCATTCAGTGGTAACCACGTTCGATCAGTCGTACTTGGCTTTCAATTTCGAGAGCGAGTGCTCTTCGCCCCCGACGCTCCCGCATCAGACTCAAAGCGACGATCTATGACCCCCTTTTAAAACTGGGCAGTCACGCGCAGTCAGTCTGCTGTTCCAGTTTGACGGCACTTGACGCCTTCTGTGCCCCCCCCCCCCTGCCGCGAGGAAACCGACAGCAGTTGTGAGTGAGCTAGCTAGCTCCTTGAACACTGCGGTGAGTGAGCTAGCTCCTTGAACAAGCCCTCAGAACACGTGTACCGAATACAGCCCGAGCGAGGTCACCTTGTGAAATCGTGCACTTGTTGAGGTCGCATGAGTTGCATCGCGCGCTGCGCCCGTGTTGCTAAATTAGTTTCGTGCATCAGCGATTGCGGTCCGTGCGACGTGCCGCACCACATGCGGCCGTGCATCCCGGTATGCATACGCTTTAACTACAGAGTCCGTACATCGCGGTATGCATCCACTTTAATAATAATAATATAATAATAATGTACATTTATCATGGGCTCATCAATGCCCTGAGCGCTCACATAATACATATTAACCTAAATATGATATTCTATACATATATACAGAGCATAGTCCTACCAAAACAATTCACATAAAGTATTATAAAAAATATATAAAAAACGCACTATAAACACACACACACACAGTGACTGTAGCGGAAACTGGGTACTGATATTAGTTAGGATGGAAATACTGTGAGAAGAGGAAGGTTTTCAGTTTGGCCTTAAAAGATGACAGAGCCGGCCGTACATCGCGGTATGCAGACGCTTTAACTACCTATGGTCTCGTAAAGCGCGGGTCACATTACCTTCACACGAGTGAACAGCTATTGGACTGATTTATATGTACTACCTAGAACACCGAGCCAAGTTCTTTGTGTCGTTTTGGACCGTTTGTGTTTAGTCTGTGCGTGCTTAATGACTCGGAATTAAACGGTTGGGTTTTCTTGGTCAGTTCAGTGTCCCCCCCCCCCCTTCTTTTTTTTTTTTTTTTGTCAGTTGGGCAGGAGGCGAATGAATAATAGAAACTTCAAAAATGCCTACCCTGCGGCTCAAAGCACTGAACAAATATAACACACATAACGTACATCGAGATAGAGAATGTTATCCGTAATTTAAGAAACGGCCGCAAACATTATAATGTACACATCACAACTAGGGTTCAAACAGAACTACCGGTGCAAGATGCACACACACACACACCGGCAAACTAGTGTACAGGCAATGACACGCACGGTGATACCGGTAGGCAGTTGGCCGGACTTCTATCAGTTTCAGATAACACAATCAACTGACTTGACCCAGTTGGCCTTGACTAGTACTGTACGTTCACGTAATAAAACTGATCTGATGCATGTTACCTCGTCGCCAGCTTCTTACTGTGACAACTGTCTCGCTTGAAACAAGCTTTATCTTTTAAGTTTTATCCTTATCTGTAAGAGACGGGCCAAAGCATTCGGTGCTGGCTGTGTCGTCAAGGTCAGTGGAGAGGAAAAGGCCAGTGGACGAACTGACCACACCGCTGAGGTCTTTCAAAACAGTGGTCCACGTAACTGACTGGCTTACTTCTTTTTGTCCGCCATTGTTGTTTTAAGAGGAAGCGCTAGGCGATCTTCCTTGAAAGGACGAGACTGGCTTGAAAGGACGAGACTGGCTTGAAAGGACGAGATTGGCTTGAAAGGACGAGAGGGCCACCGTCAAGCAGAATAACAGTGGAACCATTTCAAACGTGACAGGCGTTGGGGAAACTTTTGAGACTGAGATGCCGGGGTGGAGCGCATATGGTCTTTTCCGGGCGCACAGATGCCACTGAACTGAACCGCCGTTATAGTCAAATTTAGTCTTATTTGCCAGGGTTCTTGCCGCCGTTGGAAAAAGGTAAAGGAAAACAAGTTAGAGAGAGCACAAGATCGTCTTCGCAAATGAAATCTACGGACGCTTAAAATAAAAAATATATCGTGTGCCTATGGCCGGGTAGGACTGTCCACAGCAGTCCTTGAACTTTACCCGTGGAGTCAGCAAACGGGCGATGGCCATTAAACCGGACGAGCAAGCACGGACAGTGTTTAATGGTATCCCTTATCGGCCTCTCTGTGGGCAAACCCCCCATTTGCAAAGGGCAACCCCCTCTTTTCAAGGCGACAAACCCAGCTTTTTCAAGGTGACAGTCTTCCTTTCATGGTGGAAAACTCCACGTCGGCAGGTGGCAATCCGCCGTGTCCAAAGTGACAAACTGCTCTTTTCAAGGTGGACAAACTGCCCTTTTCAAGGTGACAAATTACTCTTTTCAAGATGACAAACTACTATTTTTTGAGGTGACAAACTGCTCTTTTCAAGGCCACAATCTGCAGGTGGCAATCCGCCGTGTCCAAAGTGACAAACTGCGCTTTTCAAGGTGACAATCTGCTCTTTTCAAGGTGACAATCTGCTCTTTTCAAGGCGACAATCTGCTCTTTTCACAGGGGCAAAAACAACGATTTAGTTTTTTTATAAAGGCCCCAACCCTGTTAGGTGGCAAACCCCTCTTTTCAAGGGGGCGCACTGCTCTTTCATGAGGGGAAGGTGCCTGCTTTTCAGAGGGACATCATTTCAAGACATCGTCACATAATAACTTCAAGTGCTGGGGTTTGTGCTCTAGGGCTGAAATACTTCAGGATAAAGTGGAGGCTCATGCAGTGCTTTCAGTCTGAACCAGATGGCTACTGAGGTTTAGTCTGGCATTAATAAATTTAAAAAAAGTATTTATAAAGTGCAAAAACCTGTCCACGGAGACTGTTCTAAGTGTAAACACAACTTCAAAATGGGCAGCAAACAGAAAAATGGGCAGCAAACTGAGACTTGAGACAGCACTCAGTGGTGGCTGCATTAATAACGTACACACACTGGGCAGAAAAGGAAGGTGTACAAATGAGATTTGTTGCCGATGTAGCAGCAGGCCCAAGCCCACCCACCCTAGCAACACCAACACTTTTTCTGCCAAGTCCTTTGCACCATGTGTCTTTTTTAAATATATATATTTTTTAATAATGACTTTCTATCCCCCCCCCCCCACCCCCGAACATTCAAGTTAATGGAATCACATGCTATAAAATTGGACATCATCATAATAGTCTATGACTATGATTGTAAAGCAGAAGAAGCCAATTATGAAAATATGTCTCCCTTGAAAACACGTTGCAGTCATTATCATTATGAGCAATATGAATTATGATAATTATATCCTCCATCACAACAACCATATTCATTAATAATCATTACATTTTGCTGGAAACAGCCAAAACTGATGACTGCCGACTTCAATCTGTTGGGGCAGGTCTGTGTGGGGAGATAGGGTGTCATCAAATACAGATATATATATATATATATATATATATATATATATATATATATATATATATATATATATATATATACTACACATCTGTGAAGCAACCTTGTTTTTTCTTTCACAAAATTAAACAGAAGAACGATTCTCACCTTCCGCTGGATGTTGGACAAAAATGTGAGAAACGTTCAGTTCGTAATGGTCAAGCAACTCATCGCTTTGACTCTGAGTTACACTGTTCAACTTCAAGGATAGTCATGTGCCTGATTTGAGAGACAGCCACTCTTAATTACATGCAATATTATTTCATGCCTATTTTCTGAGACAGCTGCTCTTACTTACATGCTACGTGTTATAATCGCCTCTTAAACTGAGTGACATGCTTGACGGTGACTGCTAGTTTCACTCCCAACTGTATGAACTGTAGTATGATAGAATGTGCCCTTATTACAAATTCTTTCATGGGCAGTTTTGCCAGAGGCTGTACTTGTGTTTTTATTCCTCAATTCAGATGTTTCTCTTGGAAAGGAGTGTTTCAAACGGTGCCACCCCTATGTGTCTCTGTCCCATAGTATACTAGTCCTATTCTGTACCAGTCCCATGAGATTGGGACAAAAGGGGACTGAGATACAGAGGGTTGATCCCCATCCCTATGTACCAGTCCCATTGTATACTTAGTCATATTGTGTACCAGTCCCATGAGACTGGGACAAAAGGGGCTGAGACACAGAGGGCTGACCTCCATCCCTATGTACCAGCCCCATGAGACAGAGAGGGTTGACCTCCATCCCTGTATGTACCAGTCCCACTGTATATTAGTCCTATTTTGTACCAGTCCCATGAGACTGGGACAAAAGGGGACTGAGACTGATGGTTGACCTCCATCCCTAAGTGTCCCTGTCCCACTGTATACTAGTCCTATTGTGTACCAGTCCCACGAGAATGGGACAAAAGGGGACTGAGACTGATGGTTGACCTCCATCCCTGTCCCACTGTATACTAGTCCTATTGTGTACCAGTCCTACGAGAATGGGACACAAGGGGACTGAGACAGAGAAGGTTGACCTCCATCCCGATGTGTCCCTGTCCCACTGTCAGTCAGGACTACTGGGTTCCAGTTAGCTCAGTGTTTTCTGAGATAAAACTAACCCTAACCTTAACTCTGATACTAACACTCACCCTAACCTAAGGTGATCAATTACTGACTGATCAACAGTCCTGAGGACTAGGGTACAAAAGACCTGGAACAGCCAAAAGGACTGACATGCGCACACACACACACACACACACAGGACCAGTACACAACAATGGGACTGATACACAACAGGACAAGTACACAATGGGATTGGGACACGATGGAACTGGGACTCAGTAGGCCAACTCATCATGATGATCCTAGAACCCCCCATGCCCCACACCTCTTCTACTAGTTCTAGGCATAATTATGGGATATGGGTAGAGCATGCACACTGCTCGTTTGTGGATTTGTGTGAGAAGACCAATGACCGGTCAAGCCCTGGCTTGGAAGAATTTTCTGTAAAGGGCACAGGTCATATATATATATTAATTATAGTACTCCAGTGTGGTTACTCAGTGATGAACATAATTTGAAAAAATTGCATCAATTACCCAGCATGGGCGGAAGTGTTACCTTACAGCACACTGAGAAATGACCGGAACCTGAAAATCACTGAGGAATGTGGCTCAGAGTTGATTGTTTAATGGGGGGCTCTTTGTTTCAAAACCTCAGATTTCAGCATTACTGTGATTACAGGGTTCACATTAACCAGTAATTTTGTGTATTTCACCAGTTAAGAATAAGATAGTGTTACAGTGTACACCAGAAAATAAATCAGCAATTGGTCAGACATACCAGCTGTTATTTTGTTTGATGGGTTCTCAATGAAAAAAAAGAAGGAAAAAAAAAAAAAAAAAAAGAAGAGAGAGAGAGAGAGAGAGAGAGAGAGAGAGAGAGAGAGAGAGAGAGAGAGAGAGAGTAGTTGTGTGTGAGTCGTGTGTGTTCCAGACAGAGAAAGGACTGAGCAGGGTGTCTGCTAGCAGAGCTCTAGCAGTAATTGTACAGAGCTGGACTGGACGGTTATCTGACCAGTTACAGTGAATATCTGACTGGTTTCTGTGAACCACTTTCCATGATGATGATGAAGTAGAGCTTAATGTCCTCGGATGTCGGGCTGACATTTTAGGGACAAGTTGAGACAATGCGTGAGCATGGTTCAATATTGCTTTACGTCCACGGAAACCATAAAGCTCGTCACTGAGAACGGAAACCCAGCATGGCCACCTCAACGCTCACACAGCTCCTGAACTCCGACCACTTTCCATGCCTAACAGTTATACTACAGATGTCACACTGGTTTAAAAAAATGTCTGGTGCTGCCACTCACGCACTGTATTACATTTATATAGCTGGTGCCCTGGTGGTGTTACACATGTTGCAAGTTTAAAAAAACAGCATCTTAGTTACATTACAAGGTATTTGAAAAAGAAGACAGTAATTTTTAAAAAAAATTATTAAAAAAAAAATATTATGATAATTTTTATTATATTTTAAGTGGCTGTGCAAAACTATAGTAAATTAGTATTCAAAAGTGAATCACTTTATGGTTGATAACTCTATGGTAACACTGAACTATAAATACTTGATATAGTTGATGGTATCAGTGCAGCACTGCAGCATAATGCAGAAATAAGTCATTAAAAATATAACTTTAATAATAATTAAAGAATTGATAAAACACAGTCTTTGTCCACCGAGACTATTTTAAGCGCATACACACAGATACCTGCACACACAAGTATACTGATTATATATAATATACTTAATTTACACACAACTTAAACGAACAGAGACTCGAGGCAGAAGAAGTCAGCAGCACGGAACGGAAAACATGGCTGGCCTATTGTTTTGGAAAAAGATGATATGTCCTGCGGGTTGATCTCGTTTGCACTTCGAGTCATGCGCTTCAGAAACGAACGTAGCTGCTGCATTTGCAGTCTAACTTCTACAACACACACACACAAAACCAAAAAAACGTGTGCGTGCGTGGCATCTCATGAATTTATGTTTTCGTGCACTCACACTGTCACAGCCTTTAAGTAAAAGCCGTCCCGAAAATTGTGAACTCGTTTATAATTGCACGTGATAAAAATGTGTCAATTGTCAATGGACTGAGAATAATTTGCATTGTCACTGTCACTATCTAAAACGAATCAACTGTGGTCGGCCTGGACGCAACACCGGCGGTCAAACGTAAATTTTGACGTCATGGCCAGTCAGAAATCGTCCCAAAAAACTTGTTTCTATGACAAAACACAAAACACACATTTATACAAAAATGTGTTTTATTTATCAAGGGGGGGGGGGGGGGGGGGGGGGAGAGGGAGAGAGAGAGAAAAGGTGAGTGTGAAAATCAGTTGCTGACGAATGGGCGGACAACCAAACTTCTAAACTTTTTCCGACAGCATTAAAAAAGAATGAAAATGGATGAAAAAAATAGTACTTACGACCCTTCGATAGCCTTGTGGAACTGTATTTTTCCGATAGTGGAGTCGGCTTCAAAATCTGGGAAAACATCACCGAGGTTCACCATGGTTATTTTTTTTGATGTTCTTCTTTGCAAGAAGCAGACGAGAAGGACGACACGTTCGCTCGCACAGCACGCGGGAAGTGAAGGCGTGCGTTTCGCTGGCTCCCCGGTTGGGTCCAGTTGCACAGGCTATGCGCTTCCCGGAATATTCCGATTACCTCCGAGGTAAGCGATGTAGGCCGGAGATCGACGACCAGTTCCGAGGTGCCATCTCCGGAAATTGACGATGTCAGAAACTAACATGGCAGACCGGAAGTAGGAGACTAGATAAAGTCTAACATCAAACTCAATAAAAACGGTGTTGTCTCCTTGAAGATGTCGTCTTTGGACGAATTCAAGTTTTTAACTTGAACAAGGAATGGAATCAGAACGCAATGATACTCAGGTGAGAGCCGATATTATGTATTTAACCGAGTTTTTTCTTGCTACTGAAACCCGACCTCTCGGTACTGATAAGAAAAGCAGACGCTCGCTCTTTAGGTTCAGTATTTGAGTGCTAGCTTGCTTCCTCCGCACCCTGATGTTTTGCCAAATTTTTTCAGTGTGCTTCGCAGAAAAATCAGCAAGCGTAGAGCCCCATGCGCAGTTTTCTTTTTAATGCACTATTTCATTTCTTGCATCACTGTTGGAATCTGGAGGCACACATTATCTTATTAACTGTAACTGTAACACGAAGATTAAGAGGGACGGTTCATCGGTCATGCTTCAGCAGCTTGAGTGATGGATGGGCTGTAAGTGTGAGGATTACATCGTGAAACGTTCAGACTGATGGACATCATCATTCTGTCATGAATCCATTTCGAAGCGCAATCACGGTTTTACTGGTGATGTTTTTCACAGTAGCCCCAGTAGAAGTAGAAATGTTACACTTACAGTTGAATCACGATATTGTAGCCAGGCACTTCTACATGAAATTAAAAACAAAAATAACAACAGAAAAACAACAACAACACAGTATCATGTTTGAAATTCAATAGAGTTTATGAGGCTTGCTGTAATTTGTAACAAATGTTATTATTATGCCTTCCATAAAATGATAAAGAAGTTTTAAACTGGGTAGTTTGAACTAGAACCACAATTTGCATGGATCCATATTGTTGTTGCAGTGTTCCCCAGGGGGCCACCCTGTAAATGCAATTGTGCATTGAAAATTGTATGCATTCCATAGGCCATCACGTGAGAGGATTGTGTATGTGACCGTTCTAAAAATATAAATAAAATAAACTTTGCCACATGCCATCTTCAGAGGATTTATCTCTGCTTCTATAGGATGGATGATGTTTTGCAAGGAGCTTATCATGGCTGCAGATAGTCCCCACATGCAATGCATAATACAGTATTTTAATATAGCCTTGCTATGCTGGCTAGTATCAATGCATTTTGACACAGCCAAACCAGAGTGCTCACATATAATATATTGTATGATGTATCCCACCATTTGTGTTTTGTTGTTGTTTGAGGCCAGATAGACTGTAACAACTTAAACAAGGGGAGTAAAAAGATGGAGCGGAGGGGGGTGATAGAGATAACTTGTCAGAAATAACTGTTTTCTTCTTTCCAGTGATAGAGATATCAGAGATAACTTTTTTCGTCTTTCCAGATTTTGCAGTTGACAGTTGTACAAAGTTCTTGCAGTCTAGACATATCTTTATCTTTTTGTTGTTGCTATTTCTTTCATTTAAAAAAAAAAAAAGGTGGCGATGGCACCGGAAAATAAGGTCAGTCAGGTTACTGTACACACAGGTGTTGTTTTTTAAAATTTCATTTGGCCTTATGCTGTTTGTCTGGTTGATACTTTGATAGCTTCCAATGTGTATTATTCTGTATATTTATAAAACAATTTTTTTAAAGGTTAGATTGCAGTTGCATGCTGCCTTCAAGCCTAAAATCACAGAGAGCATTGAGGGTCAGATATCTCAAAAAGTTAGATTTAGATCAATTGTTTTTATATAGATTGCTATTATTTACTACTGAGCAGACTCACTGCACTCTCGTTTACTTCTGAGCAGACTTGCTGCACTCTCGTTGCCTGTGTGTTGAGAACCTTAGTTAGAGCCTGATATTATAAATGTATATATTGGGAACTTTAGTTAAAGCCTGATATTATAATTTATATGTTTCCACTCTTATGATATGTTAGAGAAAGGGATTTCAGACTCTCACGCTTGTGCAGTCTCCTGAGAGCATTGGGGTCTTTATAAATACACGTACTGTGTGTTGTGCAGGATGATCAGGATGGAACGAGGTTCTGGCGGGAGGAGCGCGAAGAAGGTGCGGTGTACAAGGCTTATCTGAAACGAGTGACTTACCTGTCCCAGGCCAGGGTGAGTGACAGTGCAGACAGGTGGGCTGGACAGGTACAGGTCACCCGCATTTTAAGCGGCGTGCACCACATCCGTGTTGTCTTAAGCACAGACTTAAATGTATATGTTATAATTATGCATGAGTGTACTTGGCACCATGACATTCCTTACGCATTTGACTCCTGGCATTAAAGCTGTGTGCTGTGTTGTAGATGCCATAACCAGTCTGTGGTCACTTAACAGAAGAAGAAGACGTAGTGTTGTTGTGCTGTGACATCTGTGGCGAGTGCTCCAGAAGTGCCATTTCAGCACCATCAGCACAGCCACCACCGCAGTCTTCTGCCACAGATTAGCGCTAGCAAGGATCTTTGCTCCATTGCCATTCTGCCATTCTTGCTTTAAAAACATGCTCTGTGTTGGCTGCCTCAAGACCTTTTCACACACTCTGTCCCTTGATCTGCCAGCTTGAGGATGAGACGGCACGTGAGTTCTCCCACCTGATGTGGGAGACGCAGAAGCTGCGGGTGATCAAGGCGGGCACCCTGCCGCGGCTGGTGGAGGCGCTGGCCACCGTCCGAGGGGAGCTGGACTCCTCTTACATGAACGTCTTCCTGGCCACCTACCGCACCTTTGCCACTCCTATGCACCTGCTGCAGGCCATCATAGACAGGTGAGTCCTGGCCACTTGCCACACCTGTGCCACCTGCTGCAGGTGAGTCCTGGCCACCTGCCACACCTGTGCCACCTGCTGCAGGCCATCATAGACTGGTAAGTCCTGACCACCTGCCACACCTGTGCCATCTGCTGCATGTTAGTTCTGGCCACTTACCACACCTGTGCCACCTGCTGCAGGCCATCATAGACAGGTTAGTCCTGGCCACTTACCACACCTGTGCCACCTGCTGCAGGCCATCATAGACAGGTGAGTCCTGGCCACTTACCACACCTGTGCCACCTGCTGCAGGCCATCATATTCATAGACAGGTGAGTCCTGGCCACTTACCACACCTGTGCCACCTGCTGCAGGCCATCATATTCATAGACAGGTGAGTCCTGGCCACTTACCACACCTGTGCCACCTGCTGCAGGTTAGTCCTGGCCATTTACCACACCTGTACCACCTGCTGCAGGTTAGTCCTGGCCACTTACCACATCTCTGCCATCTGTGCCACCTGCTGCAGGCCATCATAGACAGGTGAGTCCTGGCCACCTACCACACCTGTGCCACCTACTGCAGGCCATCATAGACAGGTGGGTTCTGGTCACCTACCACACCTGTACCACCTACTGCAGGCCATCATAGACAGGTGAGTCTTACCATTTTCACCCATACGCAAACTGCAGGCCATCATAGACAGGTGAGTCTGGGTCACCTACCATATTTTTCCACCCCCATACACCTGCCACATCTGTCTACACTGATGTAAGTACTGGCCACCCCCCCATCCCCCACACACACACATACACATGCACACACACACATATATCTGCAGGTTGTCAAAGCTCAGTGAATCATGGTTGCCTTAAAACTCTCCCACACCCTGCAAACGTTTGCTGCACATTGTTAAAGATATCACCCTCCTCTCCCCCAACACACACACACACACACACACATCTACACACACTTGCTGCACATTGTCAAAGATATCCCCCCCCCCCCCCCCCCCCCCCACACACACATCTTCACACACTTGCTACACATTGTCAGAGATATCATGCCCCCCCCATCCCCCACATCTACACACACTTGCTGCACATTGTCAAAGATATCCCCCCCACCCCCCACATCTACACACACTTGCTGTACATTGTCAAAGATATCACACACACCCCTTCCCTCATCTGCATACAGACATCTACACACACACATCTACACACACACATCTACACACACACACATCTACACACACACATCTACACACACACACATCTACACACACACATCTACACACACACATCGTCACACACACATCTACACACACACATCTACACACACACACATCTACACACACTTGCTGCAGGTGGTAATGTGTGAGTCCTGACCACCTGTTCCACTTTTAGCCACAGCAGCCACAGCTGTCAGAAAAAAAGAGTTTTATTCGTGGTCTGTACCACCTCTAGCAAACTCTCTGCCCCCTCCCTCCAGCTTGCTCTGAAGTTATTTCACTTGGTGGGGGGTGCATACAGGCGTGTGTGTGTGTAACGTAGGTGGATATTAATAATACGTGCTGTGAAAGGTTGCAGTCACTCACTCAGAATCACATGCGACATGTGCGCAGTGAGTCTGCTCGAGAGCAGAGAAAAGCGCTATATAAAAGCTATGAATAATAATAATAATGTAGGTCTTGTCGTTTGGCTTCTTCTCGTTTAAATTGTTTGTAATCATTGTTATTGTCATTTTCTGCTTGTGGTGTTTCAACGTGGTTGTTTAAATTTGATTTCAGTACAATGCACCAAGCTGTATTTTCATGTTAGCGGTTTGCATTTTCCAGATTAAATCATTAGTGTTATTATTTTTGTATATTGTCTGTTGCGTCTGAAAATTGTCCACAGACTGTTGCATAGAAATGCACCACAGTTGTATGACAGTGTATGTTATATAATTGTATATGTATACACCATCTGATGTTGCCAGTTACCTGATAGCGTATGTTATATAATTAAATATATATGTATACACCATCTGATGATGCCAAGTACCTGATAGTGTATGTTATATAATTAAATATATATGTGTACATCATCTGATGTTGCCAGGTACCTGATAGTGTATGTTATATAATTAAATGTATATGTGTACATCATCTGATGTTGCCAGGTACCTGATAGTGTATGTTATATAATTAAATGTATATGTGTACATCATCTGATGTTGCCAGGTACCTGATAGTGTATGTTATATAATTAAATGTATATGTATACACCATCTGATGTTGCCAGGTACCTGATACAAAAAGTGATAGTGTATGTTATATAATTAAATGTATATGTATACATCATCTGATGTTGCCAGGAACCTGATAGTGTATGTTGTATAATTAAATGTATATGTATACATCGTCTGATGTTGCCAGGAACCTGATAGTGTATGTTATATAATTAAATGTATATGTATACATCATCTGATGTTGCCAGGTACCTGATAGTGTATGTTATATAATTAAATGTATATGTATACATCATCTGATGTTGCCAGGTACCTGATAGTGTATGTTATATAATTAAATGTATATGTGTACATCATCTGATGTTACCAGGAACCTGATAGTGTATGTTATATAATTAAATGTATATGTATACATCATCTGATGTTGCCAGGTACCACAGTCTGAGGTTGCAATGCAAAGCAGAAAAAAGCGAAGTGTTCGAGCAGCAGCAGAAGTAAGTTTGCCGTCGACCATTCCACTTGAAGCACGTTGCGTGTTACTGCATGTTCATATATACATGTGTGTGTTGCCACCTTCACCTACTGTTTTTTTTTCTTCTAAAGCTTGAACTCCACGAAAACTAACCCCTCTCCCCCACCCACTCCTTCCTCACCCCAGACTTTCTAAATTGGATCCAAACAAACTGCATTAGTACGTGTATACGCATGTGTGAGAGTGTATGTGTGTGTGTGTGTGTGTATCTCTCTCCCCCCCGCCCCTCGCTCTCTCTTGTTTTTTTGTTTTGTTTTCCTGAAATTTGATGGCATTGAAACCCTCATCAAGATTAATGTCATAGGGTTTGCACTGCATCCAAGTAAAAAAAAAAAAATCTTACCCTGGGTACTCGGGTTTTCCCATTAATCGCTTGGGATGTTTGGAATTGGAAGCCGCCTTCCTTTTCCAAGGTCGGACCAACAAAAGAAAAAAATGACTTTTTTTTCTTCTCATGAATCTGTATTCCAAAGCTCAGCACTCTCTTTCTCTCTCTCTCTCTCTCTCCCCCCCCCCCCCCCCCCCCCTCCCCACCACTCCCACCATCTCTTTACCTTTGTCTGTCACTCTTCTGTTCTTTTAGTTTTACATGACATAATGTTCATTACATCATACCTATTACTCATCATTGTTATGCCAACAATCTTCCAAGTACTGAACAAGTGACAAAAATTCAACTAAAATAAGATAAATTTTTCTCTCATTTCTCATCGTTTTTAACTGTTTCTCTGTTTAAGTGTCATTTTGTGGTTTGATAAAGGGGATTTCCCCCAAAATTTGCATACTGCATGTCCGTGTCAAAATAAATAAGCGTTCGTTTGAACCTTTTTATGTTTGGATCTTGTTTTAGAACGCTAACAATCATTCTGTTTCTTTTTTCTTTTTTTCTAAATTGGTATGGGTAACTCCGTATTGGTTGTTTAAGCTGCATCTCTGTGTCTTTGTTTGAGCTTCTAGAATGGTATGGGTAACTCTCCGTATTGCTGTCTGAGTTAGTTTGAATGGAAACCCGAATGGAAACTGTTTTAATGCCCAGTCAACCATGACATTTATCAGGGTGACCATGGTAATGGAATGGAAACTGGTTTCTTACGCCCAGTCAACCATGACGGTTGTACCATGGTAAAGGAATGGAAACTGGTTTTTAACGCCCAGTCAACCATGATGCTTATATCAGGGTGACCATGGTAATGGAATGGAAACTGGTTTCTTACGCCCAGTCAACCATGACGGTTGTACCATGGTAAAGGAATGGAAACTGGTTTCTAACGCCCAGTCAACCATGCCGGTTGTATCAGGGTGACCGTGGTAAAGGAATGGAGACTGGTTTCTAATGCCCAGTCAACCATGACAGTTGTATCAGGGTGGCCATGGTAAAGGAATGAAAACTGGTTTCTAACGCCCAGTCCACCATGATGGTTGTATCAGGGTGACCATGGTAACGGAATGGAAACTGGTTTCTAACGCCCAGTCAACCATGACAGTTATACTTTATAGCAGGGTGATGACCCTGGTAAGGGAGTGGAAATTGTTTTTTAACGTCCAGTCAACCATGACAGTTATAGCAGGGTGATGACCCTGGTAAGGGAATGGAAACCTGGTTTCCATGCCCAGTCAACCATGATGGTTAGTTTAGCTCCGGTTCTTCATGCTAGATTGTGCTGCATTGATGCCTGGTGAAGGCTGCTTAGAAATGTCAGTTTGTAGCGAAGCTGGAACTTATTTTGCTTGGCGTTATCTTCTGGTTGGCAGGACATTGAAGTGTGTGCTGTTGGTATGGCTGGACAAGTATCCCGAAGATTTCCACGAGCTTCCCGACTTTCCCTGTCTCACGCTCCTGGAGAGCTTTGCAAGGGAGGTCATTCCGGACAGCGACCTGGCAGCCAAGGCCCAGCAGCGCCTGGAAACTTTCAGAAAAGAGAGTTCCAGCAATGATGGTGAGTTGCCACATGTTGTCGCATTTGGTCACTGTCTTTCTCATGCTTGTTGTTTGTACAGTGATAGCGCTAGACATTTTTTAAACAAGTATGACATCTATGAGTTGGCAAAAGTGGTTCACAGAAACCAGTCAGTCATTGTAACCAGTCAGATACACAGCTGTGTATATTATAACCACACACACACACACACACACACACACGAGTGCACACACACACATGCACGTACATGCACATGCACACATGTATACACGCATGTGCACACACACACCATGCCACATTCACTTGCTGTGTGTGAATTTTTGTTACTGTTTTTTGAGAACTGGTCGAACAAAATAACAATCAGTACGTCGGACCAATGTTGCTTATTTTATTTCTGGTACATGCTGATCTTAACAGGTAAAATACCGGAAATTACTGGCTAACATGAATCCTGTTGGAGTTTGTCACTTTTGCAGTAATGTTGATACATGTACTGCTGTCTGCAGCGAATTGTGTGGGAAATTATTTGTTGTGGTGAAAAGCTGGCATTTTATTGCTATGATTTACATTCTGTGTGTAGACTTTTCGAAAAGATTGCATTTGTTTCTGAAGTGCATTTGATTAAGAATGGCAGTGATGATTTTTGGATAATAATGAAATATGTTTTGCATTGTGTGTGTGCGTGCGTGCGTGTGTGTTTGACCGAAATAGAAAGCGCCAGTGGGTGTGTTTGTGAGGCAATGTATTTTTCTTGTTGTTGATTTATATGTCTTTCGGAACTCATCTTCCAGACGATATACATGTGAAATGTGGTTACGCATCCGCTGATTACACTTGCCTGATGGTCTGTATGAGCGTCTCACATCCACTCACTCATACGTACTTTGCACGGTCCCGTTTTTTCAGCCAACAACATTCAGTTCCGGTTTTCAATCTGTGAGGAAGTGGATCACATGATGGACGTGGAAGTACCCAAACCACTGTCGTTTAATGACATCACTCCACGCATGTGTGCAGAACAGCTTACCCTCAGGGATGCTGTAAGTGTCTGTGTCTGTCTGTATGTGTACGTGTTTAGATGTGTGTCTTTGTGTTATGTCTTGTGTGTCTGTCTGTATGTGTTTAGATGTGTGTCTTTGTGTTATGTCTTGTGTGTATGTTATGTGTACATGTCTGTATGTGTACATGTGTAGATGTATGTGTGTGTCTTTGTGTGTATGTGTAGATGTCTGTATGTGTAGATGTATGTGTGCCTTTGTGTGTCTGTCTGTATGTGTGTGTATGTGTCTTTGTGTTATGTCTTGTGTGTCTGTATGTGTGCATGTGTAGATTATGTGTGTGTGTGTGTGTGTATGTGTAGATGTACACGTGTCTTTGTGTGTGTGTGTGTGTGTCTGTCTGTGTACATGTTTAGATGTATGTATGTGTCTTTGTGTTATGTCTGTGTATGTGTGTCTGTATGTGTACATGTTTAGATGTGTGTGTGTCTTTTTGTGTTATGTCTTTGTGTGTCTGTATGTGTACATGTTTAGATGTATGTGTGTGTCTTTGTGTTATGTTTGTCTGTCTGTCTGCATGTGTATGTGTCTAGATGTATGTATGTGTCTTTGTGTGTCTGTCTATATGGGTATGTGTCTAGACGTATATATGTGTGTCTTTGTGTGTCTTTCTTTCATGTGTCTGCATTTCTTTTTTTAAATGTTAAGTCCATGTATTCCATGCTGCATTTGCTCCATGTTTTTCATTGTTTGAAAAAACGTGAATGTGATTTGTAGTAGAAACAGGAATGGTTCATGAAAGGAGTACCTTACCACTGCCGTGGCTTGAGCATGAATATTTGTCCTTGATTTTCTTGTTCACAGAAAACGTTCAAGAAAGTGGTCACAGGGTGTGAGTAAGATTTTTTTTTCTTGTTCCCAGGAGTTGTTCAGGAAAGTAGTTCCTCACCACTGCCTTGGCTCGGTGTGGGGGCGTAGGGATAAGAAGGGGAGTAATGAGGCCCCGAGCGTGCAGGCCACAGTGGAACAGTTCAACCGTGTCTCGCTGCGGGTCATCGCCACTGTCCTCAAAAACCGCGAACTGAAAACGTCTTCCCGGGCCAAAATACTGCTCAAATGGATCAATATCGCTCAGGTGGGTACCCAGCACCAGGAGTTGAAGCAGGTAAACAGACCGTAGTTGTTTGTGTGTTTGTTTGTTGCTGCTCTTCAGCTTAAGATTAAACCCTAGTGTTGGGCGAAAAGGTCTTTTCTACATCTGTTACGTACTGTTGTACACACCAAGGTAATTGATTCAATTCAGTTTAATTCAATTTAAAAAACTTTAATCGTCCCACAAGGGGCAATTTTGGTTTGAGGTCTGAATCAGCAAGTCAGTCGTATTGTTAACTGATCTGTTGATCAGTCAGTGTGTCATAGTTCTGTGTGTGTGTGTGTGTGTGTGTGTGTGTGTGTGTGTGTGTGTGTGTGTGTGTGTGTGTGTGTGTGCATGTGTGTGTGTGTGTGTGTGTGTGTGTGTGTGTGTGTGTGTGTGCGTGTGTGTGTGCATGCATGAGTGTGTGTGCGTGTGTGTGCATGTGCTGAAACTAGTGGGCCACATCACTGAAAACCAGACCTAGTACAGTGGAAGATATTGACTCATTTATAGATACGGCAAAAACATTCACTATGGCTTTTTTTGAAACTTAATGATGGTTGTGTCAGATGACATTAAAGCAAGGACTTCAGAATCTCCATAACCACTTTATGATGGTGTTGTGTCAGAGGACATTAAAGCAAGGACTTCAAAATCTCCATAACCACTTTATGATGGTGTTGTGTCAGAGGACATTAAAGCAAGGACTTCAAAATCTCCATAACCACTTTATGATGGTGTTGTGTCAGATGACATTAAAGCAAGGACTTCAAAATCTCCATAACCACTTTATGATGGTGTTGTGTCAGAGGACATTAAAGCAAGGACTTCAAAATCTCCATAACCACTTTATGATGGTGTTGTGTCAGATGACATTAAAGCAAGGACTTCAGAATCTCCATAACCACTTTATGATGGTGTTGTGTCAGATGACATTAAAGCAAGGACTTCAAAATCTCCATAACCACTGAGCTTTGCATGCTCATACTGGTTTTGGTAATGCATGTTTGGTTTGATACTTAATTACATGGGCATTCGAATCCTTTTGATTCTTTTTCTGCTGTATCTACTGACTGGTTAAAAGGAAACCGTAATGATGATAGGGCTGAATGGTTATGATGATGAATACTTTGGTTTGCAGGAACTGCGCGAGCTGAAGAATTTTTCATCACTCAGGGCAATTTTATCTGGTCTTCAGTCTCATCCGGTTTATCGGCTCCGCAAGTGTTGGTCTGCTGTCCCAAAGTAAGTTGGCTGCTCAGTGGGATTAATATGTTGTTGGCTTCTTCGTTGGTTCGTTGGTTCGTTGCTTGCTTGTTGCTTGAGATACGTTGCCTCAGTTTGTCAGTCATGTCTGTCTGTCTTATTCAGTCTCTGTCGCCCTGATGTAACCACACCGGTTGACTGGACGTAAAACACCAGCTTACTTACTTACTCAGTCTCTGTCTGTCTCACTCAGTGTCTGTCTGTCTGTTCCCAGCCTCTGTCTGTCTCACTCACTGTCTCTTCCCAGTCTCTGTCTGTGTTCAGCTGTGTCGCATTCTCTTTTTCTCTGCCTGCGTCTATCTGTGTTGCATTTTCTTTTTCTCTCAGTATACAAAATATAATGGGACCTCTCTTTCTCTTGGAGCCCAATGAATCTCTTTCTCTTTCCCACCCCCCTCTCTTTCTCTTGGAGCCCATTGAATCTCTCTCTCCCACCCCCCTCTCCTTCTCTTGGAGCCCAATGAATCTCTTTCTCTCCCACCCACCCCCTTTCTCTTGGAGCCCAATGAATCTCTTTCTCTCCCCCCCCCCCCCCTCCTTCTCTTGGAGCCCAGTGAATCTCTTTCTCTTGGAGCCCATTGAATCTCTTTCTCTCTCACCCCCCTCTCCTTCTCTTGGAGCCGAATGAATCTCTTTCTCTCCCACCCCCTCTCTTTCTCTTGGAGCTCATTGAATCTCTTTCTCTCCCACCCCCCTCCTTCTCTTGGAGCCCAATATCTCTTTCTCCCCCCCCCCCCTTTTTCTTTTCTTGAGCCAAATGAATCTCTTTCTCTCCCACCCCCCTCTCTTTCTCTCTGTCTTTCCCTTTGCTGTCTCTCTGTCTCTGAGCCCAGTGATTAATTAGCCCTCTTTTCCTTTTTTCCCCCTGTTTTTTAATTGTTCATTGAATTTATGCAATACTTTATTTTGGGCATTCCTTGACCAGAACTTGATTTTTGCTCTCTAGATCAAAGTGACACATTTCCTTTTCATGCAGATTATATTTTAAAAAAATAAAAAAATCTCATAGATATACATGTACCCAGTCGTAGATGTTGATACTCTAAAATAATGAACTTTGCAGGATTTTGTGCGTGATTGATGCAGTTGAAATAACTTGGAACACTTGATTGTTTTTTTTTCTAGAGAAACTGTTGTGCTGTTTGAAGAGCTGTCGGATATATTTTCTGGTGACAACAACCAAATCAACTCCCGTGAACTGCTGATGAAGGTAACCAAACCAGGTCCAAAATATCAAACCTGTATTCTGCAGGCCAAAATATGTTGGAAGCAATTTAAATTTAAAAAAATTGGGGTAAAAATTGGGGGCGGTGAGGGGAGAGATGACCACATATTCAAAACACAAGACAGAGTGAGAGTCCTTGATCTTGATCTTATTCTGATGCACATTGTTGAGTATGGTACACTGACAGAGACCATTCAGTTCAATTCAATTCAATTCAGTTAAAAAAACTTTAATCATCCCACAAGGGGCAATTTTGTTGTGGTCATGGCGGGCTCGTGAAATAATAATACATAAAGTTAAGAGAAAAATATACCAAACACAACACCACCAACAAAAGAGTCTTACTTTAACCATAGTTATAGTTATAAATATAGAACAATTGTGACTTCATCATAAAATAGTAATGAAGTTAAGATCTCAATCTGAAATTGTAAAACAATTAAAGTATCACACACAGCAATTAAGACAGTATCACACACACACACACACACACCATGGCACAGTCACACACACACACACACCATCACACACACACACATACACACACACATGGCACAATCACACACACACACACACACACACACACACACACACACACACACCGTGGCACAATCACACACACACAGTCACACACACACATGCACCTATCACAATATCACACTCACACACACACACACACACACACCGTGGCACAGTCACACACACACACCATCACACACACACACACATACACACACACCGTGGCACAATCACACACACACACACGCATGCGCGCACACACACACACACACACACACTTCATATATACATATATACACTTCATGTATTGTTTAAAAGGCGTACTGCAACTGGTGTAAAAGAGTTCTTAATCTATCACCATGCAGAGTGAGTTGAATTAACGAGATCCATGCTCATCTGTCAATGCTTCTGCAGGAGGCTACTGCTAAGTTCCCTGACCTGGACTCCCAGAACAAGTCGCTGAAAAGGAAAAACATGCAGAAACGCCGCTCCTGGATTGATAACGTGAGTCCATTTGTTCTGTTATAGAAGGGTTTACGAAACAAAAGAATGGCAGGGGCATGTTTATATGTATGCATATACACAGATAGAGGGACATAGACACTCTCACACACACACACACGCTCGCACACACGCACACACACACACACACACACACACACACACACACACACACACACACACACAGGTTTGCTTTTATTCCCATGTCCGTATCCAGAGCACAAAACCTGGGCACTTTCCTGACAGACCTGACCTTGACCACAATGTCCAGGGCATGGTATGGCCTGACCATGTTGTGAAAACTTTGTTCCAATTTTCAGGGCACAGTCTCCTGAACATGCGAGAGAAAACTTTCCTTCAATTTCCAGGGCACAGTTTACGGAACAGGGCCCCCTACCTGGGCACTTTCCTGACAGCCCTGACCATGCTAGAGAAAACATTGTTCCAGTTTCCAGCGCACACTCACCTGACCACGCTAGAGAAGACTTTGTTCCCGTTTACAGGGCACGCTCACAGAGAAAACTTTGTTTCGATTTCCAGGGCACAGTCCAGGGCACAGTGCCCTACCTGGGCACTTTCCTGACCAGCCTGACCATGCTAGAGAAGACTTTCTTTCAATTTTCAGGGCACAGTCCAGGGCACAGTGCCCTACCTGGGCACTTTCCTGACCAGCCTGACCATGCTAGAGAAGACTTTCTTTCAATTTTCAGGGCACAGTCCAGGGCACAGTGCCCTACCTGGGCACTTTCCTGACCGACCTGACCATGCTGGACACGGCCATGGCGGACCTGACGGAGGACGGGCTGATCAACTTTGAGAAGCGACGCAAGGAGTTTGAGGTGCTGGCACAGCTCCGGCTGCTGCAGTCTGCTGCGCAGATCTACCGTCTGAAGTTCGAACCCCACTTCTGGGTCTGGTTCGATTCCCTCAGAGTCTTCACTGATGTCGAGAGGTGGGTCAGCGTGTGTTGGGGTAGGGGGTCAGATCTAGATCTACTGTCCCCACTTCTGGTTCAGTTCCCTCAGTCTTCACTGATGTCGAGAGGTAGGTCGGCGTGTGTTGGGGTAGGGGGTCAGATCTAGATCTACTGTCCCCACTTCTGGTTCAGTTCCCTCAGTGCCTTCACTGATGTAGAGAGGTAGGTCAGCGTGTGTTGGGGTAGGGGGTCAGATCTAGATCTACTGTCCCCACTTCTGGTTCAGTTCCCTCAGAGTCTTCACTGATGTAGAGAGGTGGGTCAGCGTGTGTCTGTGTTGGGGGTGGGGTGGGTCAGACCGACTGTCTAAAGATCTGAAGTTTGAACCTCACTTCTGGGTCTGGTTTGATTCCCTCAGAGACTTCACTGATGTTGAGAGGTGGGTCAGCGTGTCTGGGTTGGGGGTGGGGAGGGTCAGACCGACTGTCTGAAGTTTGAACCCCACTTCTGGGTCTGGTTCGATTCCCTCAGAGACTTCACTGATGTAGAAAGGTAGGTCAGCATGTGGGGGGGGGAGGGGGGGGGTCAGATTTACCATCTGAAGTTCGAACCCCACTTCTGGGTCTGGTTTGATTCCCTCAGAGACTTCACTGATGTAGAAAGGTAGGTCAGCATTGGGGGGGGGGGGGGGGGGGGGGGGGGTCAGATTTACCATCTGAAGTTCGAACCCCACTTTTGGATCTGGTTTGATTCTCTCAGTCTTGACTGATATAGAGAGAGAGGTAGGCCAGTATGTGTGTGTGTTGGAAGGGGGGGGGGGGGGGGGGTCAGATCTACCATCTGCAGTTTGAACCCTACTTGTGGGTCTAGTTCAATTCCCATGGGGTCTTCACTGATGTAGAGAGGTAGGTCAGTATGGGGGGGGGGGGGGGGGGGGGGGGTAGATCTACCATCTGAAGTTCGAACCCCACTTGTGGGTCTAGTTCGATTCCCATGGGGTCTTCATTGATGTAGAGAGGTAGGTCAGTATGGGGGGGGGGGGGGGGGGGGGGGGGGGTCAGATCTACCATCTGAAGTTCGAACCCCACTTGTGGGTCTAGTTCGATTCCCATGGGGTCTTCATTGATGTAGAGAGGTAGGTCAGTATGGGGATGGGGGGGGGGGGGGGGGGGGTAAATCAACCCTCTGCGGTGTTAAGCCTGCATTTGTGTCGGGTTTGATACCCTCCGTCTCCTCAGTCTCGGTGTGTGTGGGTGCTTACGTACGTGTGTTTATTTGTGATGCAGTTCACAAATTAGAAGGGAGTCGGGGATCACCTTTTCTAACAATTCCTGGCCTTTCTCGTTTCCAGTCATGAGCTGTCATGTGCCATAGAGCCGCCGTCAGAGAGCGTGGCCAAGATCAAAAAGAAATCAGCCAGGTTGGTACCCAAGTGGCTCATCGCTCTCCCCCCCCCTGCCGTACGTAAACCGCTTATTCTGAACCACACCGTTTCCCGAAGAAGCATCGAGCTGCACTCGGCGATTCCCAAACATGGTAGCCTGCAGATTTAGTGACGGTGATGCATTTGGAGTGGTTTCCATGGAGCGTTGCAGCGTGAAACTCTGGCAGTGCTGAATACAAATGCCAGAGTGGGAATCTTCTTGAACTTTGACCCTTTCAAGGCTGAGGCCTGTGTGGCCCGGATAACCTCCCCAGCTTTGTTTTTTTCTCTCCAGCTGTTTGGTTGAAAGGTAACGGGTGTTCCACTCAGAGTCTGGGATCTCCCAAAGTACAGAACCAACATTCTCACTGGTTTTGAATAATTATTTTTCCACAAGAACCTCAGATTTTAGGACTTAATTGCTGTCTTCATCAGCAGTCACTCCGTCCAGAACTTGCCTGACGGTGTACCACACGCATTTGCTCACTGAGTTGAATAAAGTTAACCAAAAACTGACAGTTTCGTTCAAACTTTGCTACGAAAATTACACAGCCTGTTACTGAAGGCCGCAAATGCGGTAGCCTCCCTTTGCTCCTTGATTAGGCGTAGTTTTGAGCGGCAGAACCGGATGCTTTTTGTTTTAAACCCAGTGCCTCCACCCGAGCACTGCTCGGACGCAGACGGACAGTTAACGTTCATTGGGTCGGAAGGCTTAACTCCCACTGGAATCTTGGCCTTGCATGCGATTGGACATGCCTGAAGAATGAAGGGAGAAGCTGTGCCGCTACTAATGCAGTGTCTGCGTATGTGCGTGATTGCCTGTGGCACGTACCCTGTTTGTGTAGGAGTGCATGTGGGTGCGTCTGTACTTTTGTGCTGATCACTCAGACGGAGTGCTCGTGGGTGTGGCTGTGCTTCTGTGCTGATCAATCAGATGGAGTGCTTGTGGGTGTGGCTGTGCTTCTGTGCTGAGCAATCAGATGGAGTGCGTGTGGGTGTGGCTGTGCTTCTGTGCTGAGCAATCAAATGGAGTGCGTGTGGGTGCGTCTGTACTTCTGTGCTGATCAATCAAATGGAGTGCTTGTGGGTGTGGCTGTGCTTTTGTGTTAGTGAGATGGAGTGCATGTGGGTGTGGCTGTCCTTTTGTGTCGGTCAGTCAAATGGAGTGCATGTGGGTGCGGCTGTCCTTTTGTGTCAATAGTCAAATGGAGTGCATGTGGGTGCGGCTGTACTTTTGTGTCGATCAGCCAAGTGGAGTGCATGTGGCCTTGATCGTACTTACCTAGGCTGTTGTCATCATTTGGAAGTTTGGAGGTTGGCTCCCACAAATTCACCTTTGGCTGAATAAAAACAAACAAAACTTGCCACACTGATAAATATTCGTAATCCTTTTTGTGTATACCCAGTAATGAATAAATACAGTCTGTGACTGTGTGAGCCTATAGCTGGTTATGAGTGAATACAATCAGTAATGAATGACTTCAAGACTTTGATGGTCTGTAGTCATTAATGAGTGCGGTCAAGTGAATAAATACACTTCGCTGTTTTCTCAGTGTAATAGTAATTAGTAATTGGATTTTAACGTTCAGTACAATAGTAAATGAGTGAATGCAGTCTGTGACTGTGTATAATCCGTAATGGATTATAAATCTGTGATTGTGTCGGTTATATAATCGTTGATCAATGAATACAGACCTGTGATTGACCCAATCAGTCATAATTAAAGTAGTTGTTGTAGTCAACAAGTCTGTGATTGTGTACGTACACAGTCAGTATCGAGTGCACAGATGCTTCTTTTCAGCCTTAACATTGAAATTAATTGATTTATTGATGTGTTTAAAAACAAAACAAAACAAAACAAAAAACACACTTGTTTTCGAGGGCATTGGGAATTTGACCCCAGTGACTGTAAACACTACAGTAAAAAGCTTGTGCTGTTACCTCTGCGTATGAACACAGCCCTTACCCCAGTCATGGCTTGTATTGTATACCCCTCCCACTCCTTCAGCTTTGCAGTGAGAGCCAGGTCAGAGTTGAAGGTCGGAGCATCGGTCTTGCGTTACTACAGCTGGTAAACCCCACTCATTCAATCTGTGTATCCCTGCTTTTGCTGCAGTCAGATAACAGTCAGTCGATGTATTCCTGCTTTTGCTGCAGTCAGATGATTATTTTCTTGTGTCTCCGCTTTTTGCCTCAATCAGAGATCTGTTCTGACTTGGTAAGAGCAAGGCTAACAGTAACAACAGTAACAACCACAGCAACAGTACCAAGCACAGTGTTTTGTAGACAGCAGCTGGCATATATATATATATATATATATATATATATATAATCACATTTCCTTCATTTCAGCAAAGCTGTACTATGTGACAAAAGTCCAGCTATTCCATTTGTCAATTTCCTTCGTGAGGTCTAACAGAACTTAGAATTTCATGTGACCGAAATCAATGACTTTGACAAAGTTTGAGGCCACGTGAGTGTGAAAAAGAAAGTAATGAAACTAATATCTTAATCTTACGAAGGAGAGTCAACTGGGCGTTCACTCTCCTTGTTTTGGCAGTGGTTGTGTTTGAGGAGAGGGTGGTTCTGAACAGTCCCATTGGTGCCATTCTCTCTCTGCTACTGACCAGAAGAATAGATTGTTCTTCTCTCTCTCTCTCTCCCTCTCTCTCTCTTTCTCTCTCTGTCTCTCTGTCTCTCTCTCTTTCCCTCTCTGTCTCTCTCTTTCCCTCTCTGTCTCTCTCTCTTTCCCTCTCTGTCTCTCTCTTTCCCTCTCTCTCTCTTTCACTCTCTGTCTCTCTCTCTCCTTCCCTCTCTCTCTTTCCCTCTCTCTTTCCCTCTCTTTCTCTGTCTTTCCCTCTCTGTCTCTCTCTCTCTTTCTCTGTCTTTCCCTCTCTGTCTCTCTCTCTCTTTCCGTCTCTCTCTCTCTTTCAATAGACACACTTTTGGTCTTTCACTGTTGGAATCTTTTGCCAGCGGAAGAGGGAACTGCAGATATATACCAACACCTCAAGCCTGGGTTTCCACCGTTCCTCCTCAGACCTCTGGCATGACAAGTTATTCCATCGGTTCCAAAAAAATTCAGTTAACTGGTTGCTCAGATGGCAGTACGGTTGTAGCTGGCAGCTGAAATTGTATCAGGCATTTCTTATAACTGCTCGCAATGTTTAAATTGTGTCAGGCATTTCTTATAACTGCTCGCAATGTTTAAATTGTGTCAGGCGTTTCTTATAACTGCTCACAGTGTTTATACCAGCGTGGATAACGCCAAAATCGTTCAGTTTGTGATGGAACTATTTTGTATCCAGAGCGGAAATGCCTTCTTTTTTCCCCCGTGCATGTGTCGTCTTGAGCAATGGCACCTCCAGTTACTCCTGGCAGGGGAGTTCAGCCATGTTTGTCAGCCAACTGATTTCTGGCCATCGGTTCATGGAGCATTTGGGACAAAGTTCTGCTTGGCACTGAAAAGTTGGTTAGTTAGTTCTTGGATTTTAATGTCCTGCCAACCGCAGTGGGTCACCTCAGGTCAAACTCAAAAGAGCTACAGATGCCATGAAATAGTCATATGAGTTGAAAAAGACTGCAGCCATTGTCAAGGGCTCTGACAGCATTAGACTTCAGGATGATTTCATCAGACGGATGTGAGGGGGAAAAAACTAAGTAGTTCTGTTCCATTCCGTTCAGTTCAAGATGGTGTCTATGCACTCATAAAAGCCCATATGCGCTCCACCCCATCTCTCAGAAGTTTCCCCATTGTTGCCTTGGAAACGGTTCCAGTGTTCGTCTGATTGACGGTGGCCCTCTCGTGTCCTTTCAAGGAAGATTGTGTAGCGCTTGCTCTTTCAGCGCGTCTCTCCTCCAGGCCGTTCCCCTTTCCTGTGTAAGCCGCTGTGCCAGAGGTTGGAGAGAGGATGCGGAAACCGAGGCTTGGACTTGGAGTGTGACTAATCACCTGCATAACTGCTGTAATGTCTCTTCTCTCTAACACCGTTCCCGGCAGCATTTGTGGAACCAAAGTGCGCCAACCAGGTTCTAGTATTTATTCTTGCTTTGCTCGTAGACCTAGATTCGCTTCAGACTCTTCACTCGCTAAGCCGCAGTCACAGTCACCGCGGTGAGTTGGGGCTGGTTCCTCGTAGAATGGAACATTGTTGTGCATGCATGCCTTTTGTGTTGTATGGTGCTGTATTTTTTTTGGATTTTTTTCTTAAATTCAGAGTAAAACTGTGGTGTTTTTTAGTTTATTTTTTTTTAATTCAGAGTAAAACTGTGGTGTTTCTTGGATTTAAAGTCTTCTCAGTTTAAAGCTGAGTATGTCCATCAGCTTTGGGTTTTCTTCTACTTGTTTGTTGGTTTGTTTTCTAATATTAAAGCAGAGGTTGTCTGAACTTGCACGCTGAGTATGATGAATATAGCAGACAAAGGTTTGCGTTAAAAAACGTAACTCGAAAGAGTCATGATTGCTGACATCAAAAAGTTCAGCTAAAGATTTCCAGCAAGCGGGGCCTTGCACATTGAGCATGGTGGAAATGGCGTACAAAGGTGCGCTTTAAATTTGCAGTTCAAAAGAGGCATCATCATTGTGATGATGATGATGATCATCATCATCAAAAAGTGAAATTACGATTTCCAACAAGCAGAGCCTGCTGCCGCTTGCGATGCTAATCACCTGCGGTGGAGAGCCTTTGAACGAAAGCAAGACAAAAATAACTCGGGTCCTTTACCAGGGACGTTTCATCTTCATCGTGGTTTGGATGGTCTGGTCTAGAGTGAGTTGGGTACACTGCTGCCTGGTGTTGGTAACTATTAATTGTCTCGGTTTATTCACAGTTGTTCTGACTGAATCAACAGCACTGTAGAACGGGCTTGTTAGTGCTTTGCACATGTTTAGGACTCAGAAAGGAACATTTGTGTTTCAGTCAGTTTGTGTGTTATGTTTAGGACTCAGAAAGGAACATTTGTGTTTCAGTCAGTTTGTGTGTTATGTTTAGGACTCAGAAAGGAACATTTGTGTTTCAGTCAGTTTGTGTGTTATGTTTAGGACTCAGAAAGGAACATTTGCGTTTCGGTCAGTTTGTGTGTTATGTTTAGGACTCAGAAAGGAACATTTGTGTTTCAGTCAGTTTGTGTGTTATGTTTAGGACTCAGAAAGGAACATTTGTGTTTCAGTCAGTTTGTGTGTTATGTTTAGGACTCAGAAAGGAACATTTGTGTTTCGGTCAGTTTGTGTGTTATGTTTAGGACTCAGAAAGGAACATTTGTGTTTCAGTCAGTTTGTGTGTTATGTTTAGGACTCAGAAAGGAACATTTGTGTTTCAGTCAGTTTGTGTGTTATGTTTAGGACTCAGAAAGGAACATTTGTGTTTTCGGTCAGTGTGTGTGTTATGTTTAGGACTCAGAAAGGAACATTTGTGTTTCGGTCAGTTTGTGTGTTATGTTTAAGACTCAGAAAGGAACATTTGTGTTTCAGTCAGTTTGTGTGTTATGTTTAGGACTCAGAAAGGAACATTTGTGTTTCAGTCAGTTTGTGTGTTATGTTTAGGACTCAGAAAGGAACATTTGTGTTTCGGTCAGTGTGTGTGTTATGTTTAGGACTCAGAAAGGAACATTTGTGTTTCGGTCAGTTTGTGTGTTATGTTTAAGACTCAGAAAGGAACATTTGTGTTTCAGTCAGTTTGTGTGTTATGTTTAGGACTCAGAAAGGAACATTTGTGTTTCAGTAAGTTTGTGTGTTATGTCCCCCATTGTTGCCTTTGAAACGGTTCCAGTGTTCGTCTGATTGGAACATTTGTGTTTCAGTCAGTTTGTGTGTTATGTTTAGGACTCAGAAAGGAACATTTGTGTTTCAGTCAGTTTGTGTGTTGGTGTTGATGTTATTGTTGTGATTAGTGTGGTGGTGGTGGTTTGTAAAGACTGATATTGCTGTAAGTGTAGTGATAGTAGGGGATGGATGGTGCTGCGTGGTACATGCACGTAGCAGGTGAGTAAAGTAAGTAAACATAGATCCACAGAAACCATAAGGCTTATTAGGGACGGGGGGAAGGGCGTATGGAGGCGGGGGAAGAGGGAGATTATACACTTATCGCTACACTGTCACCACCAGGATGACTCCTGGTTGTGACAAGTTTGAACTACATGGAGTCGTCGTGGCCGTGGCCGATGGCATCCTGTCCAGGTAGTTCTGAATGCAGGCATGCAGCTGTACGTGTAGCGGGGAATATAGAGGGGGCAGGAATAATTTGTAACTGCTGCGTTTCATACAGCCCCACAGGGGAGTAAAGAAAGTAAACAAACTTCCACAGAAACCCTGGTGAAGGGGGGGGAGGGAACTATAAAGAAGGGGGGACACATCATTATCGCTACCTGTCACCACCAGGAACTTTCCTTTTCAAGTTTGAAACCACATGGAGTCATTCGTTTGGCCATCCAATGGACCTGTCCGGGGTATTCTTGGGAAAGCCATGCATACTGTAGGGAACATACAGGGGTCAAAAAATTTTGGAACTTGTCATCCAATGAAGACCACCCGGGGATTGGAAATTCCATCCAATGAAACCATGGGGGCAATTCTTGGAATTCCAATCGAACTGAAGACCATCAAGGGGTCATTCTTGGAATTCCATCAAACTGAAGACCATCCAGGGGTCATTCTTGGAATTCCATCCAACTGAAGACCATCCGGGGTCATTCTTGGAATTCCATCCAACTGAAGACCATCCGGGGTCATTCTTGGAATTCCATCCAACTGAAGACCATCCGGGGTCATTCTTGGAATTCCATCCAACTGAAGACCATCCGGGGTCATTCTTGGAATTTCCAAAAAAACAATCCACAACTGAAGACCATCCGGGGTCATTCTTGGAATTCCATCCAACTGAAGACCATCCGGGGTCATTCTTGGAATTCCATCCAACTGAAGACCATCCGGGGTCATTCTTGGAATTCCATCCAACTGAAGACCATCCGGGGTCATTCTTGGAATTCCATCCAACTGAAGACCATCCGGGGTCATTCTTGGAATTCCATCCAACTGAAGACCATCCGGGGTCATTCTTGGAATTCCATCCAACTGAAGACCATCCGGGGTCATTCTTGGAATTCCATCCAACTGAAGACCATCCGGGGTCATTCTTGGAATTCCATCCAACTGAAGACCATCCGGGGTCATTCTTGGAATTCCATCCAACTGAAGACCATCCGGGGTCATTCTTGGAATTCCATCCAACTGAAGACCATCCGGGGTCATTCTTGGGAAACTTCCATCCAACTGAAGACCATCCGGGGTCATTTTTGGGAAACTTCCATCCAACTGAAGACCATCCGGGGTCATTCTTGGAATTCCATCAAACTGAAGACCATCCGGGGTCATTCTTGGAATTCCATCAAACTGAAGACCATCCGGGGTCATTCTTGGAATTCCATCAAACTGAAGACCATCAGGGGTCATTCTGGGGAAGAGAGATGTACAAAACTGTACCTGGTTCATTTCCTGCGTTGAGTCATTATTTTCCTGTCAGTAGATGGAATTCCATCAAACTGAAGACCATCAGGGGTCATTCTGGGGAAGAGAGATGTACAAAACTGTACCTGGTTCATTTCCTGCGTTGAGTGAGAACGGAAATGAGAGAAAAAAGCTTTTGTGGTTCATTGTGAACAGGTAAGGGTTTAGCTGTATTCTGTGTGTTTTTCAGGCAGTTATGTAATTACTGATTATAATTAACAAAGTGAGTGATCTTAACCATTAAAAAAAGAGGGGAAAAAAGAGCAGCAGTTGTGTTATTTACATATTATTGGGAAAATGTTGACAAATTTGTGTATGTTACTATTGTGTGTTTTTTTATGTTTGTTTGTTGTTTTTGGTTGTTGTTTTTAACTTCAGTATGAAATGTATGTGCCTAGGGCTCATTTTAGAAAGGGTGCTCTAAGACCCCACTATTATTGTTATTATGATCATTAAGATGATATTGTCTGCACTTCCATGTCCTGCGTGCAACGCACAAAAGCAAACGCGCATTTTATGCAGTAAACAGAACATTGGTGTTCGTTTTCTCTCACTGTGTTTCTGTAGTTTCTTCAGTGTATAAAGAACTTCATGCCTTTTGAATCTATCTGTCCTTTCTCTTTTTTTGTCTTTAATTTTTTTTTTTTAATTAACATCTTTTTGTATATATTAATTATTATATAAATTCTGTATTCCAGATGCTCCGTCCGTAGAGCGTATATGTGGTCAGAGGTGCATGCTGTTGTGAATGTATACCGATATCGTCATTTCTGTTGTGTTGTATGCGACCGTCTCCCATGAAACCAGTCTTGAGTCACAGCGACTCCTCAGCTCTAGGGCCAGAAATAGCCACTGTCCATTCAGAATGGTGTTCTTGATGCCTTAAATTATCAAGTAGTTATATTTTCCTTCACAAACAGCATTCAGTTGTTAAAAACTGGGTTTAAGTGTTCCTTCCCTGGAGTAAAGGAAGTTAATGTCACGCGTCTTGACCGACGTTTGGCCGAATAAACCGTCTTTGTATCCCTACAGAACCCCAGCGTGTTGTATGCCTTTGCCCTGTTTATTGTCGTAAAAAGATTTGGAAGTTGGCTAACTCTAAACCCCCACTGGTACAGTAAATATGCGAAATGATGCAAAATCCATCAGGGCTGTTTTCTCAAAATGGCTGCCATAAAGCTTAGCAACTTCAAATAGCTATAACTTCAGGAATTCTTTTACAAGTCCCAAGCCTGGTGAGAGTTACCCTAGGCGACTCCGGTCTTTGTTATTGTACTTGTGTTACATATTTCGAGCGCTCATTAAAACTCCCTTGTGTGTTGATTTTACTAGTCTTCATTTGAATACCTAGCTAATCAGCCGGGGCTGCAGTTTTCAAAATTATGCACATCTGCTTGTGTTTCGTATTTCGAGCACTGATTAACTCCCTTGTATGTTGATTTTACTAGTCTTCATTTGAATACCAAGCTAATCAGCAGGGGCTGCAGTTTTCAAAATTATGCACATCTCAGAATACCCAAAATGCGATTTAAGACTGACTGCATAGGAGGGGGTCACGTATGTGGTCAGTGGTGCATGCTGTTGTGAAGTCATACATGTATCCTCGGTTCTGTTATACTTCCTGTGGAACAGCTAGGTGTTGCAGTTATGAGTTAACGTGCGGTCCTAATTTTTCTCGTCAGTTCAGCTCTTCTCTCTGTGTCCTCCCTCTTGTCCTTAGTTTACGTCTGTGTTATGTAGGTTTACATATATATGTTATGTAGGTTTACATATATATATGTTATGTAGGTTTACATATGTGTGTTATGTAGGTTTTGTGTGTGTGTTATGTCAGTTTACAGAGACATTATGTAGGTTGGAATATATATATATGTATCATTGTATGTATGGTTACATATATATATATATGTTACGTAAGTTTACATATATATGTTATGCGTACGTTTCCATGTGTATGATGTCAGTTTACATATATATACATTTTGCACATTGGCATATGTGTATTATGCCGGGTTACATATAAAGTTGGTATGCGCGAGATGGAAGAATGTCGGCATGACAATGTAGAGTTACATATGATATATAATAAAGTTGGTATGCGCAAGATAATATGGAATGGAAATTGGCTCTTAGAGTCCAGTCAACCATAATTGGCTCTTAGTGTCCAGTCAACCATAATTGGCTCTTAGTGTCCAGTCAACCATAATTGGCTCTTAGCGTCCAGTCAACCATAAGTGGCCCTTAGTGTCCAGTCAACCATAATTGGCTCTTAGTGTCCAGTCAACCATAATTGGCTCTTATCATCCAGTCAACCATAATTGGCTCTTAGTGTCCAGTCAACCATAATTGGCTCTTAGTGTCCAGTCAACCATAATTGGCTCTTAGCGTCCAGTCAACCATAATTGGCTCTTAGTGTCCAGTCAACCATAATTGGCTCTTAGTGTCCAGTCAACCATAATTGGTTATGCCGGGTCAACATAACTTAACAGCATTCTTAGGTCCAGTCAAAAACATAATGGTGCAGAAACTCTTATGTTCAGTCAACCATAAGTGGCTCTTAGTCCAGTCAACCATAATTGGCTCTTAGTGTCCAGTCAACCATAATTGGCACTTAGCGTCCAGTCAACCATAAGTGGCTCTTAGTGTCCAGTCAAACATAATTGGCGCTTAGCGTCCAGTCAACCATAAGTGGCTCCTAGTGTCCAGTCAACCATAATTATCTCTTAGCGTCCAGTCAACCATAATTGGCTCTTTGTGTCCAGTCAAACATAATTGGCGCTTAGCGTCCAGTCAACCATAAGTGGCTCCTAGTGTCCAGTCAACGATAATTGGCTCTTAGTGTCCAGTCAACCATAATTGGTTATGCCAGGGTGACATGATGTGAAAACTTAACAGCTTTTCGCGTAAAGAGTTTTGATCAAAAACAAAAGATTTGAATGGTGCAGAAAACTTTTGTACTGTTTTCAGTAAGACTGGTGAAGATGACGGAGGGAGAGGTGGGGAGGGGACGTACAATAGTAGGAACTTCAGTGAGCTATTACTCTTTGGTTCGTCAGTTTGCATGTTTTTGTGGTAATCAAAGGCAGAACTGAAACGACTGAGAATTGCTAGATGGACCTGCTTTAATGTTGGATAGTGTGTGTGCGTACGTGCGTGGGTGTGCGTGTGTAGACATGTTAAGTTCCTTTGTCATTTCGAAATGTTGTCTGCTTCAGCCTTGGTCACAAGCCAACAAAATACGATGGAACATCGAGCGCTGCTCGGCTGGGTCTGTTCTGTGGCTCTGAAGAACGCAACAGCATATCCAGCATCCCAGACACCATAGCGGCTTCTATTGGCCCCCTTGTTAGTGTGAGTTGTGGTCTCTCTGTCAGTCTGTTTGTCAACCTGTCTGTCTACCTGCCTGTGGTCAGTCTGTTTGTCAGCCTGTCTGTCTACCTGCCTGTCAGTCAGTCTGTTTGTCAGCCTGTCTGTCTACCTGCCTGTCAGTCTGTTTGTCAGCCTGTCTGTCAGTTAATGTTTGTCGGCCTGTATGTCGACCTGTCTGTCAGTCAGCCTGTCTGTCTACCTGCCTGTCAGTCTGTTTGTCAGCCTGTCTGTCTACCTGCCTGTCAGTTAATGTTTGTCAGCCTGTATGTCGACCTGTCTGTCAGTCAATCTGTCAGCCTGTCTGTCTACCTGCCTGTCAGTCAATCTGTCAGCCTGTCTGTCTACCTGCCTGTCAGTCAATCTGTCAGCCTGTCTGTCTACCTGCCTGTCAGTCTGTTTGTACCTTTCGTCAGCCTGTCTATCTACATGCCTGTTAGTCTATGCTTTGTGTCTTTCATCAGCCTGTCTGTCTACGAGCCTGTCAGTCTCTGCTTTGTGTTTTTCATCAGCCTGTCTATCTACATGCCTGTCAGTCTATGCTTTGTGTCTTTCATCAGCCTGTCCATCTACATGCCTGTCAGTCTATGCTTTGTGTCTTTCATCAGCCTGTCTATCTACATGCCTGTCAGTCATCTTTGTGTTTTTCATAGCCTGTCTGTCTACGAGCCTGTCAGTCTATGCTTTGTGTCTTTCATCAGCCTGTCTGTCTACGAGCCTGTCAGTCTCTGCTTTGTGCTTTTCATCAGCCTGTCTATCTACATGCCTGTCAGTCTATGCTTTGTGTCTTTCATCAGCCTGTCCATCTACATGCCTGTCAGTCTATGCTTTGTGTCTTTCATCAGCCTGTCTATCTACATGCCTGTCAGTCTATGCTTTGTGTTTTTCATCAGCCTGTCTGTCTACGAGCCTGTCAGTCTATGCTTTGTGTCTTTCATCAGCCTGTCTGTCTACGAGCCTGTCAGTCTATGCTTTGTGTCTTTCATCAGCCTGTCCATCTACATGCCTGTCAGTCTATGCTTTGTGTCTTTCATCAGCCTGTCTATCTACATGCCTGTCAGTCTGTGCTTTGTGTTTTTCATCAGCCTGTCTGTCTATGAGCCTGTCAGTCTATGCTTTGTGTCTTTCATCAGCCTGTCTGTCTACGAGCCTGTCAGTCTATGCTTTGTGTCTTTCATCAGCCTGTCTATCTACATGCCTGTCAGTCTGTGCTTTTTGTCTTTCATCAGCCTGTCTGTCTACGAGCCTGCAAGTCTATGCTTTGTGTTTGTCTTTCACCAGGGTTGAGTCAAATAGGGGGCTATTTCTTGTTCATACATGCAATCCATGAATCACTTTTGATTGCATCATATAACCATGTGATATATAATCTGTTTCTATGGGAAACAGCAAACTGCGATGTCGCTGTCAAGCGTCTGGTCATGTAACGTAGATTTCAAACTTGCTCTAGTCTCATCTGATTCTGATCTGGCACAAGCCGTCAATAGCAAATCACGTGTCATATAATTAATAGGCATTGTTGGTAAGCTGATCCTGCGACCAGTATGTAGCGTATTTCATCTACTCAACTGAGACTAGTTTTTTAACGCAATGAAAAATACTGCTAATTTTTCTCTGCGTCATCAGTGTCAGACTTAATGCTGTAGAGTTTGGTGCACGTAGCTGGACTGCTGTTGGCCGCACCTTTTGTCTAGCTGTCTGCGGAAGCAAACGTCGCTGCAGTGCATGCTCAGCCGTCTGGTCTTCAAGGCCGCAGTTGCAGGTTGGTGATGGTGCCAGCTTTGTCTTCCTGTACAAGTGGGCGTTGAGTCGGTTGTGGCCCGTGCGTAGTCTCCTGACCACAGCCGGCTGCTACCGGTCGAGGAAGTGGAGGTCATCCCTCTCAGCGCGTTGCCGCAGGGCTTCTCTGATGAGGGTCTGCTTTGCTGTCTTCCTTCCGCTCCAGGTTTGGTGAGCTTGTCCACTTTCTCAAAATCCTGGAAGACCACAGTGGGCTGTTACTTGCTGCAGAAACACTCACCTGTGGCAAATAGCCCGACGTTATTTAGTGTTTGTACGTCTCAGTCAACGATTTCTCTGCTCTTTCTGCAGATGTCCCACTCCTCCTCCACGTCCTCTGTTCTGTCGTCGGACAGCGACACGCAGACGCCATTCCGCTCATCTGATACCTGTGTCATCCGTGTCAGTCTTGACACCGCTGAGGCCTCTTCCGACACCAAGACTCATGTCTACAAAAGTATCATGGTCTGTTTCTGTGTGTGTGTGTGTGTGTGTGTGTGTGTGTGTGTGTGTGTGTGTGTGTGTGTGTGTGTGCATGCATGCGTGTGTGCATGTGTGTTTACATGTATGTGTGTGGGTGTGAAATGTGGGTGTCACTGCGTATGAATGCCTATATGTGTGTGTTTAACATAGGTTAAAACTTCCAGGCGCAGTGGGAAGTGTAGCAAACACCATCAGAGATAGTATGCTTTGTGTGTGTGTGTGTGTGTGTGTGTGTGTTTAACTGTTGTTTACGTGTGTGTGTGTGTATGTGTGTGTGTGTGTGTGTGTGTGTGTGTGTGTGTGTGTGTGTGTTTAACTGTTGTTTACGTACGTGTGTGTGTGTGTCTGTGTGTGTGTGTAACTGTTGTTTACGTGTGTGTGTGTGTGTGTGTGTGCTGCCATCACTATTCTAAGCAACTAATAATTCAATCAGTCAATCGATCAATGTTTTATTTTATGTCTGTTCATATCAAGGTGATATTAGACCCCCCCGCCCCCCAAAAAAAAATATTATGCTAATTTACCCACAGGACTATGAACAGTCAATTTAACAATAGGATTGATAACATCAGTATTATACAAAATATCTCTTAAGTTGTTGCAAGCATTAAGTCATGTCCATTTTTCTGAAATGACTCTGTGGTAACAGGACATTCAAGTGATACGTGTTTAACAGATACAATATTTTTGCAAACGCGTGTCACTTTTACTGATAATTCAAACTGCCATTCAAAGACAGTAAATCATTGCACCTTTTTACAGAGCAGCGACTATTTCTGCATGCGTCGAATGCAGCTTAGGAGAAGCGTATTTCCAGCGGTAGATTTTGTTGTGGTCAGTTTGGTGATGGTGCTTTCCAGCTCAACAACACGGACCACACCAGCACGGTGATCGACAAGGTGCTAGAGAAATACTGCATTGAGGACCGACCGGACAGCTACTGCCTGCTGCAGATGCTCCCTGACGGAGGTCTGTGCACAGACACGCTGACACACTTTCACACACCTGCACCCTGCAGGCATGCAAACACACTGACGCACTTTCACACACCTGCACCCTGCAGGCATACAAACACACGGACATTTTCACATGCACCGTGCAGGCATGCAAACACACGGACATTTTCACATGCACCGTGCAGACATGCAAACACATGGACATTTTCACATGCACCGTGCAGACATGCAAACACATGGACATTTTCACATGCACCGTGCAGACATGCAAACACACACTGACACACTTTTACATGCACTATGCAGGCATGCAAACTCACTGATGCACTTTCACACACACACACCATGCTGGCATGCAAACACACTGACAATTTTCACACACACACCATGCTGGCATGCAAACACACTGAGGCACTTTCACACACACACCATGCTGACATGCAAACACACTGATGCACTTTCACACACACACACCATGCAGGCATGCAAACACACTGATGCACTTTCACACACACACCATGCTGACATGCAAACACACTGATGCACTTTCACACACACACACCATGCTGGCATGCAAACACACTGACGCACTTTCACACACACACACCATGCAGGCATGTAAACACACTGACACATTTTCACACACACACCATGCTGACATGCAAACACACTGATGCACTTTCACACACACACCATGCTGGCATGCAAACACACTGATGCACTTTCACATGCACCCTGCAGGCATGCAAACACACTGACACACTTTCACATGCACCCTGCAGGCATGCAGACACACTGACACTTTCACACACACTCTGCAAACACACTGATGCACTTTCACACACACCCTGCAGGCATGCAAACACATGACACTTTCACACGCACCCTGCAGGCATGCAAACACATGACACTTTCACATGCACCCTGCAGGCATGCAAACACATGACACTTTCACAGCACCCTGCAGGCATGCAAACACGCTGACACTTTCACACGCACCCGCACACCACCTGCACCCACGCCCCGCAGGATGCAAACACGCTGACACTTTCACACGCACCCTGCAGGCATGCAAACACACTGACACTTTCACACGCACCCTGCAGGCATGCAAACACACTGACACTTTCACATGCACCCTGCAGGCATGCAAACACGCTGACACTTTCACACGCACCCTGCAGGCATGCAAACACACTGACACACGTTCACACGCACCCTGCAGGCATGCAAACACATGACACTTTCACATGCACCCTGCAGGCATGCAAACACACTGACACTTTCACACGCCGTATCTCATGCATGCACACACACATCAGCACTACACCACACAACAACATAACACACACAACACAGCATGCTTGCACATAGCACGAACGCACCACACACACACACACACACACACACACACACACACCTAACACCACACACCCAATATTACAGCCAAGGAGCTGTTCGCAGTTACATTGACTGGTCTTCGAACCTGTCAACCAGGCACACATGACAAGGCAACGCAGCTCATCACTCATGCCGGTTCATTCCATCAACGCATTCACCCTTTCTCCAATTCAGTATTTGCATGATTTGTGTGCGTATAATTCAAGTTGCGAACACTCATTTTTTTCCTCTATTTTTTTGGTCTTTTTCAGAGTTACTCATTCCTGAGCGTGCCAATGTTTTTTATGCTCTGAACAACTCAGTGGATCTGAACTTTGTTGTGCGCCACCGCTCGGAGCAGCAGAACTTGAAGGACAAGAAGAAAGGGAAAAGACGTGTGAAAAAGTTGTCTCTGTGAATGTGGAGAAACCGATCGCAGAACGACGGGGTTGGGTGGAACTCTTTGTGGGTTTAATGTGGACAAACCGATCGCAAAATGACTGTGTTGGGTGGAATGGAACTCTTTGTGGGTTCTGGCTGTGTCCACGTGAGTTGAACTTAAGTTGTCTCTGTGAATGTGGACAAACTGATCGCAAAATATGTTGAGTGGAAGTCTTTGTGGGTTTTGGCTGTGTCCACGTTGAACTTAAGTTGTCTCTACGAATGTGAACAAACTAATTGCAAAACGACTGTGTTGGGTGGAACTCTTTGTGGGTTTTGTGAGTTGAGCTTAAGTTATCTCTGTGAATGTGGACAAACTGATCGCAAAACAACTGTGTTGGGTGGAACTCTTTGTGGGTTTTGGCTGTGTGAGTAGAGCGTACTGCCTCCAAAATGAACAGAGACGAATTGCCTGGGAAGGAATGGGGGAACAAAACAGCAGTAACTTTGGGCAGAAAATCTAAGTTTGAAGATAGAAACGTGAACAATCAGAGGGAAAAGAATTATTGTTTTTATTATTCTCGTTTTTTTGTCTTCATTTTTTTTGTTTTTGTTTGTTTTTGGGTTTTTTGTTTTTTTCTTTCTTTTTTATAATTTTTTTTTTGGATGATCTTGAATGGCAGAAGAATTGGCAGCAGCTTTAGGTCAAAGGTCAGTGTTATCAGGGTGGAAGAAAAATAGATATTTTCTGTTGCTTCTTATGTTTGCAGCCAGATTTGTGGTTCAGTTGGTAGCTAGTCTTTGAGTTGGCTCTGCGGTTGTTGTGCAGTTCCCTCTGCAGTCACAGTGCAGCTGGGTCTGCAACTGCACTTGCAGTTGGCCCAGCCATCGCTGTGCAGTTCATATTGCTGTCACACCACAGTTCAGTCAAGCTGTGTGTGCATACAGAGGTGGGCTGTGAAGGCAGAGCTATGAATACAGAGCTAACTGTGAAGGCAGAGCTATGAATACAGAGCTAACTGTGAAGGCAGAGTTATGAATACAGAGCTAACTGTGAAGGCAGTGCTATGAATACAGAGCTAACTGTGAAGGCAGTGCTATGAATACAGAGCTAACTGTGAATGCAGAGTTATGAATACAGAGCTAACTGTGAAGGCAGAGCTATGAATACAGAGCTAACTGTGAAGGCAGAGCTATGAATACAGAGCTAACTGTGAAGGCAGTGCTATGAATACAGAGCTAACTGTGAAGGCAGAGCTATGAATACAGAGCTAACTGTGAATGCAGAGCTATGAACACAGAGCTAACTGTGAAGGCAGAGCTATGAATACAGAGCTAACTATGAAGGCAGAGCTATGAATACAGAGTTACAGCTTTGTGTATGTGATGAGTGAAACCCTTGTGTTTTTGTGGCGAGTGAAAAACCCTTGTTAGCAGGGTGTAGATACTGTTTTACACGGCTGGTTTTGGTGTGAAAGGTCAGGGAAATATAGCTCCGCTCGTAACAGCTCCGCAAGGGTGTCGGAATGATTTAAATCCTGGTTGTTGCCCTTTCTTCAGAAGTTGCAGAAACCTCAGTGAGCTTTGGAAAGTGATGTCTTGATGAGTTGGCTGATGTGTTTTTCTGTTTTGCACAAGGTATACTTTAATCCGATGGTTGTGTGTGTGCACTGTATTTGTACACACACCGAAATGAGCAACAGATTAATCAAGGCAAAAATTAAGTGCAATATTTTGACATTGGACATTTTTTTTAACATCCTATGTATGAATACATATTATGTGTGTATATATATACAAAGAGTGTATATATGCTTCCACGTCATATTTGTCATATTTTCATGTTATTGTGTGTATGTGCGAATGTGTATACATATTTATACTTGTGCAGTTGCACACAAGGCATGCACTTGATTTGATTTGTGTGTGTTATATGGATTTTTATAACATCAGCTTTATACATAATATGTCATCTGTCATGTATTGATCTCATTATTAGAGAGAAAGAACACTCCTACACTTTGCTCATATTTTTCTGTGCTAGCAAATATCACTATACCCAGATTTGTCTCCGTGTCTTTCTTGTATCTATTTCCCATAACCATGTCTATCCAGATTATTTGTGTTATTCGTTTCCACAAAGCAGCAGACTTTATACTGTCAGTCAGTTCACAAAACACAATCATTAATGTGCAATAAGGAAAAAAGCACAAAAAAACTCTAAACTGTGGTTCTTATGGGAAAATCATGTCTGTTTCCCATAACTGTGTCTGTCCGGGTTATTTGTGTCGTTTGTTTCTGCAGAGCAACAGACTTTATACTGTCAATCAGTTTGCAAAACACAATTATTAATGTTCAGTGAGGAAAGAAGCGCAAAAAAAACTGTAATGGGATACCTCTCAAAACTGTGGTTCTTATGGGAAAATCATGTCTGTTTCCCATAACTGTGTCTGTCCGGGTTATTTGTGTCATTTGTTTCTACACAGCGACAGACTTTATACTGTCAATCAGTTCGCAAAACACAATTATTAATATTCAGTGAGGAAAGAAGTGCAAAAAAACACAATTGTAATGGGATACCTCTCAGAACCACAGTTCATACAGGAAAATCATAAACGGTTTTGTAAAACAAGTAGTCTCAGTTTACTGGAGGGGTTTACACTGAATTCTAAGCCCCCATTCCAGTAGTTATAGTCCCACAAGCTTTCAAACTGGTTGCTATGTGGTACTGTACTGACTGGTGGAATGCACAAGATTTGAGTGAATCTAGCATCCAAATGAACATAATCTGCCTCATTTGATTGCAGCTAATGTACAGCTAATGTCTCATGCCATCAATAAACATGCACTGTTACTTATCTCAATGGTTTTGTTTAGAATTGACCAATCTTTTTCTTTGTTGTGATGTTTAGAATCAGTCTTTCTTTGTTGCAATGCTTAGAATCAGTCTTTTTCTTTGTTACGATGTTGAGAATCAGCCAGTCTTTTTCTTTGTTGGGATGTTTAGAATCAACCAATCTTTTTCTTTGTTGCGATGTTTAGAAATCAACCAATCTTTTTCTTTGTTGCGATGCTTTAGCTTGTGGGGCACACTGTGTTGGTGACTCTTTGGGCCGTATATGCTGAATATTCTCTGAGACATGCTGATTGTCTGAAGTTGCTCAGGTGATTGGCGGCACAGAACCTTTTATCAGCGATGTCACAGTGTGTGTTCATTCTGCTGATTGGATTTTTTTTCTTTTCATGAGCCGTTTGGATTGGTTCCCATGAAGAAAGCCAGTAAGGACAATTGTGCTTTCTCGCGTGATAGGTTTTTTGTTGGTTATTTTTGCTTCTTTTTCTAATTGTTTGGTTATTTTTGCTTCTTTTTCTAATGTTGGTGGAATTTTGAGGGCACAAGATTTTTCCTCCTGCTGCTCTGGGAGCTGTACACTCCTTCTGTGGACATTAAAGGAACTAGCCCTCTTGGAGCATGCTGTTGGAGCTGTATCGTTTTGTAGACCTTAAAGGAACTAGCCCTTTCAAAGCATGCTCTGGGAGCTGTATGCTAGTTTTGTGGACCTTAAAGGAACTAGCCCTCTTAAAGGATACTTTGGGAGTTGTACACTAGATTTTGTGCATCTTAAAGGAACTAGCCCTCTCAAAGCATGCTGTGCTCATGAAGGTCGCCCATTCTCCAAAAGGTAAAAGAGATTGAAATAAAAAACTTAGATGGAAGATTTTGTTTTACATGCTCCATTGGATTTTTTTTATTATTGGAAATCATCTCGCCTCAGTGATAGATAGCAAACTGAACTGTAGATAACACTGTCAAGTGTCACAGCTGGCCAGTTGGCTCCTAACTCCCAACGGCCTCTTTGGTGTTGTTCCTTGTTCCTTTGCAAGTACTGGCTAAGGTTTCTTGTGCAGTGCAAGTACTGGCTAAGGTTTCTTGTGCAATTCAAGTACTGGCTATGCAACGTTTGTGGCTGACGTCAAAGAGGGAGCATAGGTCAACTAGGACGCTTGTCATTGTTTTGTGCAGGCTGTTTTTGAATGTTTATTGACTCTACCAGTTGTAGAAGAACAAGTGTAGAAAATTAACATAACACAAAAGGAGCATTTTAAAAGAAAGGTTCATTTCAGTTTTTATTTTGATACTTTCTGCCCTGTGGATGAAACAGTTTTTGAGAGGGCTAGTTCCTCTAATCAGATTTCTGTCCCAGCATTGCTGAAAAGCTGAAAGTGAAAGTGTGATTTCTTTACAAGTTTTTATCCAGTTGAATGGTCGTATATATATACACATATATATATATAGGCAGGCTTTGATTATCTCTCTTTGTGTATATAATTAAGTGGACATGATTGTGTTCATAGTTTTTGTTTTTGTTTTCTGCCTTTAATTTACGTTGAACTTTTAAGGAAGATGACATGCATTTTTTTCCGACTTCAGAGAAACCGTACTGTTCATGTTTTTTTAGGTTGCTGTGTAAAGTGTAAGCAGGTTCTTTGAAGACTGTGTGATGATGATAACCTCTTTATTTAATTAAGGATAGGGTTTGCCTACCTGATGCAGTTATGAACATCCAGGCTGCTGTTGACAAGCACATGGGGTTGGAGGGGTTGGGGGCTGGGGGGGGGGGGGGGGGGGGGGGGCAGGGGCAGAGGTGGAGGACCTGTTTATATTCTGTAGGCTCCCAACGCAGGGAGACTTGGTCAGTTTATTGTGATGATGAACAGGGTGGTCCGTTTCGCTCTGTGTGTCCGTGTGGGAACCTGCATTAGCTACACATGATGCCAAAAAGAGGTGGAGAAAGGATTTGAAGAGAGAAAAAAATGAGGGTGGTCTTACATAAGGGTGACATAAAGTATGGTTTTACCTTATGGTCGCTGACATAAAGGGTGGTTTTACATTAAGGTCACTGATGTAAAGGGTGGTTTTACAGTATGGTCACAGACATAAGGGGTAGGTATTACATTATGGTCAGACATAGAGGGTGGCCTTACATAAGGGTGACTGACATAAGCAGTGGTTTTTACATTGGGGTGACTGACCCAAAGGGTGATCTTACATAAGGGTGACTGACATCAAGTGTGGTTTTACATACGGATGACATTAAGGGTGGTTTTATGTAAGTGACATAAAAGATGGTCTTACATGAAAGGCAAATAAAGGATGGTCTTGCTTAAGGGTGACATAAAGGGTGGTCTTCCATAAGGGTGACATAAAGGGTGGTCTTAATAAGGGTGACATAAAGGGTGGCATTACATATGGGTGACATAAATGGTAGCATTACATAATAGTGACATAAAGATGATCTTCCATAAGGGTGATATAAATGGTATTACATAAAGGGTAGTTGTATATATGGGTGACGTTAAGAGTGGTCTTCCATAAGAGTGACATAAAGTTTGTTTTTGTATAAGGATGACATAAAGGGTGGTCTTCCATAAGGGTGACACTAAGGTGGTTTTTATATAAGGGTGACATAAAGGGTGGTCTTGCATACTTTCACATCACCCTTACGTAAAACCATGTAAGGCTGATAGTCTTACATAAGGGTGATAGCTGCATCAGGGAGCACATTATGCAATGTAGCAGGGTCTGTTTCAACCCCACCAACACCTCTTTGGAAACAGGTGGGCATTAAACAGGTATAATGGCCACAAAACCATGGATGCTTCAGGGGTCAGGCCTGACTGGCATCCTGTTTTTTTATATCATGGAACAACCCTCGTGAAAGTTTTACCCCCCCACCCCCCCACCGACCCACCCCTACTCCTACCACCCCACCCCACCTCCATGTCTCTGTCATTTTTACCAGTCTCATCTTTGTATTTGACTTCATCTGTCAGTTTGTGGCTCTTTCTTTCTTTCTTTGTGCTTATTATACTATTCACCTGTGGAGTGCTCTTTGCCTGTTGTTCTTATGTCAAAATGGTCAGATGTTTATTTGAGGACTAATTGTTTTTTCTTTCTTCTGGCACAGTGAAATCAAATTATTGTTATGTAACTGTACTTATACACATGATTATACATGAAATGAACATACATACACATGCACACACACACACACACACACACAAAACACACACACTCACACACACGCACACACACACACACACACACACACACACACACACACACACACACACACACAACAACAACACACACAAAAACACACACACACAACAAAACACACACACACAACACACACACACACACACACACACACACACACACAACACACACACACACACACACACCAACACACACACAAACAAAAACACACACTCAAAAACCACCAACAACAACACAAAGCACATACTGATCTTATACACCTACATGCTACAGCAGTATTTAGAATCAATGATGCATTTTTGTTGTTGATTAGCCTGATAAGTTCTCTTTGCTGGCTGTACGTATGGTGCTTTAGGCATTGTGAAATGTCAGTAAGACGCAAACGTTTACTTGATGAGCCTGTGAAACATTGAGTTCCATCTGTAGTGAATTGTCTTTGTGTACAGTTGTGTGTAACTGTCAGTGTACTGCCACGTTCATGTTCTGTGAGCGCTTAGTGTCAAACGCTTAAACTCTGTGTGTCTACTTTTTTAAAATTATTGATTGGGTCTTGATAGCGCTCTTCTCTACTTTGTAACAGACTCACTTCGCTTGGTTCTTCATAGCACTGTTCTCTACTTTGTAGCAGACTCACTTCGCTACACATGTTTTGTTTTATGCATGATGGGTTATTTTAGTGTTTCCATAATCCACCGAACTCTGATATGGACTAAAGGATCTTTTTTAGTGCATTCTGGGTTATTTTAGTGTTTAAATAATCCACCAAACTGATATGGACTAAAGGATCTTTTTAGTGCATTCTGGGTTATTTTAGTGTCTAAATAATCCACCAAACTGATATGGACTAAAGGATCTTTTTAGTGCATTCTGGGTTATTTTAGTGGTTAAATAATCCACCAAACTGATATGGACTAAAGGATCTTTTTAGTGCATTCTGGGTTATTTTAGTGTTTGAATAATCCACCAAACTCTGATATGGACTAAAGGATCTTTTTAATGCATTCTGGGTTATTTTTGTGTTTCAATAATCCACCAAACTCTGATATGGACTAAGAGATCTTTTTAGTGCATTCTGGGTTATTTTAGTGCTTCCACAATCCACTGAATTCTGATATGGACTAAAATACCTTTTTAGTGCATTCTGGGTTCTTTAGTGCTTCCATAATCCACTGAACTCTGATATGGACTAAGGGAACGTTTTAGTGCAGTTTGGGTTATTTTAGTGCTTCCATAATCCTCTGAACACTTAAATGAACTAAACTGGATCTTTAATGTGTGTATGTGATCTTTTTGCAGGTGTAGACCCATGGGGAAGCTCAGTTTGTAGTCTCATCGGAAGGACTTTTATAGAGTCTGACCAGAATTTGACTCCAGACAACTCTCATGGTGGGCACAAAGTGTAGCACATAACGGCCACCCATCCGTGTCGTGACCATTATGTCGTGACCGCACTCAGTCAGGCGTAACTTGGCTTTTGAGAGCTAGTGCTCTTGCTGTGTGCCACCAGTTACTTTGACATTTTCTTAGGCTCACAAACCGGTCCGTACCCGTGCCTGTTTTGTAGCTATTAGTTAGTCATTATTTTCTTGCATTAACTGTGGCTTTGAAACTTCTGTGTGAACTTGAGAAGAAAAAACAGAAGAAAAAAGAAAAGAAAAAAAGTTTGGAGCTGCTGAATACTGACTGGGTAATAATTGTGTTTTAACCCTTTCTCTGTCCTAAGAACATGTGACATCATAAGAAGAGTTCTTCCCAATCATTTATTTGTCACACGACACCCAGCTGGAAATTGCACGCTTTGTGCATTCTCATGTAGAGCAGACATCTCCAGATGAGCGTTTCTGGCTCACTGAACGTTTTGAGGGGAGACAGTTCTCGAAGGAATCCAAACCAGCTGTGAAAACTCTTGGCAGGGAAATGGTTAATGTCTGGTGGACCATACAGGGTTAGCTGAGGATGCGGAATGCGCAACAGACTTTTCTAGAAACAGATACGTCATGGTAACTTGCGCTTTGGCTGCCTTGCATAATGCCTGATCATTTGTCGGGACCAACATTTAACTTTTCATTCTTTTTGCCCATTGCTTTTTTGGGTTTCTTTTTTAAAAACTTTAATCTGGTGTTGGTAAATTGGATAGGATGGTCAATGATACCAGCATGTCCTAGCCTTATATGCTTTTTTAAAGATGCTTTTTTTAATAAGGGCGTTATGAAAATTTGCATTTGATGTTTATGCATGTATGTTTTGTTTCGTGTTTGTGTATGGCTTAATTTTAAATCGCACACTTAATTTTGAAGATTTGACTTGAGAAAGAATTTACATGAGAGTTTAGAAATGTGCATATTCTTATGACAGAGCTTGATCATCCTGTGTGGTTCAAAAGACGTTAAAATCCAGTTACTGACTGCTAACCTGCTAACTAACAGCACCTCAAGACAAGTTGACTCTTCTCCAGGACTGGATTCAGAGCCCAGCGCTGACTGGGAGGGGGAATAAATCTATGCATGGAACCAGGATTCAAACCTGCAACTTGTTGAGCTTTAGTAGAGTGTCTTAATCACCTGGCCACACTGCCTTCTTTTCAGCAAAGTTTGCCAGGGTAGCTGGGAATTTCTCATTCTTCATCGGCAGTTTTGCAGGTGCTGCGTGCAGTAGGAAATTTATCATCCTTAGGTTTGAACATACAGCAGAAAATTTACCACACTTGAGTCTCAGTGAGCTGCGTGACTGCAGGAAAGTCATCACACTCGGGTTTACATAAAATTATTCTGTGTTCAGCAGAAAAGTTCTCACACTCAGGTTTGCATAAAATTATCCTGTGTAGAGCAGGAAATTTCTGACGCTTAAGTTTGCGTATTCGTTTTGCAGCAGGAAATTTGTCATCCTTAAATCTGCCTATTTACTGTGTTTAACTCGCAGCATGCACAATGTTAGTGCTTATTCATTATAGAAAAACTAAAATGGGTGATACAAGTAGTACGTGTGTTCGTGAAACAGACAAGTTGTAAAAATCAAACGTCAAATTGGGTATCCTCGGCGAGAAGGTGAGGTTTTTTTGCATCAAGATCAGACACTGACCCACAGTGTAAAAGGGGTGGGGTGGGAGGTGGGGGTTAATAATGCTTCCAAGGATGTATATAGTTGTGTGTGTGTGAAGATAATACACTGACTGTATTTGCTGCTGAAATAGCCATACGATAATCTGTTAATAGCACCTCAGTTCCAGAGACCAAAACATGGGGGTGCTGAGGGGAATGCTGGGTGGGAGAAAAGTGAGGGAGCAGGAGAGAGAGATGGGAGGGAGGGGTGGGGTTAAAAGGTTTATAATCGTTTTTTTGTACACTATTCTGACAGCAGTGATACACAGAATAGTACAATGGGGTTTAAAAGGTTTATAATTGTTTACCTTACGTACACTATTCTGACAGCAATGATACACAGAATAGTACAATGGGGTTTAAAAGGTTTATAACTGTTTACCTTACGTACACTATTCTGACCACTGATATGCAGAATAGTACATGTACAGTGGGGTTTAAAAGGTTTATAATTGTTTACCTTATTTCGACAGCAGCGATACTCAGAATAGTACAGTGGGGTTTACAAGGTTTATAATTGGTTAACCCACGTACACTATTCTGACAGCAATAACAGAATAGTACAGTGGGGGTTAAAAGGTTTATAATTGGTTACCTTATGTACACTATTCTGACAACAATGATACACAGAATAGTACAATGGGGGGTTAAGAGGTTGATAATTGTTTACCTTACGTACACTATTCTGACAGCAGTGATACACAGAATAGTACAATGGGGGGTTAAGAGGTTGATAATTGTTTACCTTACGTACACTATTCTGACAGCAGTGATACACAGAATAGTACAATGGGGGGTTAAGAGGTTGATAATTGTTTACCTTACGTACACTATTCTGACAGCAGTGATACACAGAATAGTACAATGGGGGGTTAAGAGGTTGATAATTGTTTACCTTACGTACACTATTCTGACAGCAGTGATACACAGAATAGTACAATGGGGGGTTAAGAGGTTGATAATTGTTTACCTTACGTACACTATTCTGACAGCAGTGATACACAGAATAGTACAATGGGGGGTTAAGAGGTTGATAATTGTTTACCTTACGTACACTATTCTGACAGCAGTGATACACAGAATAGTACAATGTGTAGAAAGCTGACGCCATGACGCTGTGTTCAAGGGATGTGGGGCTGTACCATTCCCAGTCCTGTTTCTGCCTTCCAAGCTGTCAAAAGTTTATTGTTTGTTGTGTGAAAATTCATCTTATTTCTGCATGTTGGTAGGGTACGCTAGCTGAAGCTTTAAGTGTTGCGAACACTAAAAGTCTGACATTAAACAACAACAGCTCAACAGGTGAATGAATAACAGGTCTGTATAGGTTCTGGAAGCCTGAAAAAGTCCAGGAATTTACACTAAAAGTCTGACATTAAACAACAACAGCTCAATATGTGCACAGGTTCTTGAAGCCTGAAAAAGTCCAGGAATTTTCACTAAAAGTCTGACATTAAACAACAACAGCTCAACATGTGAATGAATAACAGGTCTGTATAGGTTCTGGAAGCCTGAAAAAGTCCAGGAATTTACACTAAAAGTCTGACATTAAACAAGAATCGCTCAACAGGTGAATGAATATCAGGTCTGTACAGGTTCTTGAAGCCTGAAAAAGTCCAAGAATTTACACTAAAAGTCTGACATTAAACAACAACAGATCAACAGGTGAATGAATAACAGGCCCTGTACAGGTTCTTGAAGCCTGAAAAAGTCCAGGAATTTACACTAAAAGTCTGATATTAAACAAGAACAGCTCAACATGTGAATGAATAACAGGTCTGTACAAGCTCTTGAAGCCAGAAAAAGTCCAGGAATTTAAAACTGAACTTTTCAGGCCTGGAAAGGTCCTGGAATTTTGAAATAATGCTGTCAGAAAGTCTGTGTGTGAACGTTTCAATCAGTGAATCGTTTTGAGAGAGTCGTGTCAACATTGTTATAATGTTGACGGTGTGATGAACACTGAATTTCAGACAAATCAAGCTGCCAGAAAAAAGCACCAATTCTTGGTCCAAACACATAAAAGGTTCAAAAGAACACTCTATAACAAACATTTTCATCAGTTCTTGGAACTCTGTCATGAAAGGGTTCAGTACAAACCCTGCAATAATTGCTGAGGTTCGGAATGTGTTGTATCCTATGGTCTCTGAAAGGTCGGTGAAAATTATTGGCCATTTTCAAGGTCTTGAAAGTCCGCGAAAGCGTGAATAATTCATTCTGAGGTCCTTGAAAGTTTGTGAATGTTGGCTTCTGTCAGACTGACAAGCCAGTGACTTCCTGACTTTGAGAATAATGAGCCAGTTTACTTCACACGCATGCTGGTTATGATTATGTGTAAATTGCGATCATGAAATGGCAGTAATTTGACGTCCAGACTGTTGGGTGAATTTAAGCTGAGTAGGCAAGTAATCTACTGAATCTGTTTTTCAAAGTTTGAAAAAAAAAAAAAAAAAAAAAAGTCTTTAAAGTTTGTGAATTTTGGATTGAAATGTTTGTAGGAACCCTACTGTCTCGTGCAAGTCCAGTCATTAAGATTCCAGGGGCAGGAACTCCAGTCATTAAGATTCCAGGGGCAGGAACTCCAGTCATTAAGATTCCAGGGGCAGGAACTCCAGTCATTAAGATTCCAGGGGCAGGAACTGCCTAAAATGTTTCACTAGTCCTGGTCTGCTCGGGGGTGTGGATCACAGAAATAAAGAAAGACATCATTGTCTCTGTGGTATGTGTGGCTTGAGAAGAGGCTTTGTCAGTTCTCATAGAAGTTACATGTCTGGGGGGACCAGTGGAAGGAGAGCTCTACTGGTCCACTGGGAGTGTTTTAGTGGTCGTGGACCATCGGACCAGTGTGACTCGTGAAAAGTGCAGGTCCGGTGGACCAGTGGAAAGAGTGCTCTACCAGTCCACTGGGAGTGTTTTAGTGGTCGTGGACCATCGGACCAGTGTGACTCGTGAAAAGTGCAGGTCCGGTGGACCAGTGGAAGGAGTGCTGTACTGGTCCACTGGGAGTGTTAGTGGTCGTGGACCACTGGACCGGTGTGATTTCAAGCCCTGACGATCTCATAGTGGTCATCAAGTTGGCGGACAGTCAGTCGGATAAAGAACATGTTTTATATATATATATATGCCTTGTGGTGTCTTATAATTTAATAATTGTGTAGGAGATCCAATCAAATCACTGTGATCTCACAAGTCTGCTGCATGGTTTGATCCCTATTCTCCCCAAAACAGAGCGTTTTGGTTTTAAATTGGCTGTGGGCTCGTAGTAATAACAAGTAATGCTGATTTTTAAGTTGTTGAGTTGTTGTTTTTTGTATTTGAATAACTTTATTGTTTAATAGATTCTGTTATGTAATTGAACTGTTTTTTGTTTGTTTTTATTACTGGTTAATATGGTCTGTTTCTGTTACAGTCTGCTTTGTGTTTGTTTTTATTACTGTTTAATATGGTCTGTTTCTGTTACAGTCTGCGTTGTGTTTGTTTTTATTACTGTTTAATATGGTCTGTTTCTGTTACAGTCTGCGTTGTGTTTGTTTTTATTACTGTTTAATATGGTCTGTTTCTGTTACAGTCTGCGTTGTGTTTGTTTTTATTATTGTTTAGTATGGTCTATTTCTGTTACAGTCTGCTTTGTGTTCGTTTTTATTACTGTTTAATATGGTCTGTTTCTGTTACAGTTTGCTTTGTGTTCTATGATTTGCTTTTTGCATCTGTTTAATAATGGCAGGCCTCATCTGCATGCTTTATTCATATGTTTTTACCATTTCTTAGGTAGATGAGACGGGTGCTTTGTTAATGCTGTTCTCCTAAGATACATGTTACGCAGTTTTCTTATTTTAATTGCAACGTCTTTCACTTGTACTGTTTCATGCTGAAGATCAAAATCTTATTTACAGATTTTCCGAATATATGTACTAATTATGCTAATTACATACAAAATATTAAGTTGTAAAATGTATTACCAAAAAAGTCATACTGATGGTTAAGAATTGCATAACTGATGCACCCTGAAATGAATTACGACAATATATAATAAACATGTTAATAAAAAAGCTAAAACTAAATGTAAGTCTTTAATCTATCTTTCTCTAAAGCGTCAAGAATGAAAGTGATACAAAGGTAACATGAGCGTAGTGAGTAAAAATGAAAATAAAAAACCCCAGTTAACTCAGACTAAAGATTTTAAAAAGCAAGCAAGAGAAAAAAATCAAATCGAAACTTGCTGAATAAACTCAAGGTAGCAACAGTACAGTCAGTGTGAAGAAGATGAGAAGAACACTTGGTCAAATCAAAGGTAAACCAGAAACAAACACACGTACTGTGTTTGTATCAAACACTGAAACATTTCTCACCATACCATTATGTACATCCCAGTGTTGTTTATGTCCTTAGATTGTTTCAGTACTTTAATCATTCTCATCATCTTATTGTTGTTCAGCATATTGTCAAAGACGTCGCTGGTGGTGCTCCGAACACGTATAGTGTCAGTAATTTTAGCATGCAGGCTGTTGTTGTTTTGGAAGATAACTCTGTTTTGTTCTGTGTCTATAATAACGATAATTTAAAAAAGGATTGATGACGTGCACATCTATGAGAGGTCAAGTGTTAAACATTTTTTGGTTTGTTTCTGTTATTTGCATCACTTTTTTGTCACTTTTTTTCCCCTTCTAATTATTTTGTGTTAATGTCATGTCATGTACATCATATTTTGTATTTTTACTTTTGGTGGATTTTTGTTTTGTGTTGTTGTCTGTTGTCAAGAGGTAAACCAGTGAATGGTTGAGAAGAAAAAAAGAAAAAAAAGAGAAAAAAATCACGCAAATCAAATCTGTTGTAATGATTGTAAATAATTTTCTTGGAGTTGTTTATAATTGAAATGTGTTGGTAATTCAGTGGCAAAAATGTCAGTTTTTGAGTAGCCCCCCCCCCCCCCTCTTTCTTCTCTGTCACTTTCTTATCTTTCCTGTCATTGCCTTTGTTTTGCTTTGTCTTAATTGTTGCTTTCTTTCTCCCTCTCTCTCTTCCTCTGCCTCCCTCTTGCTATCTCCCCAGCTCCCTTTCTTCTTCTCTCTCCTCCCCCCTCCTCCCCCTCCCACCCCCCACCTCTATGAGTATGACTACTTCACTGTCTCTCTCTCTCTCATCTTTTTTCACCCTGCCCCCTATTCCCTCTTTCTCTGTCCATTTCTCTCCTCTTTCCTCTCCCCCCCCCCCCCGCCCTCACTGATGCTCATCTCTCCCATCTCCCTTTCTCTGTCTCTCACTCCCTCCCCCCCCTCCCCTCCCTCCCACCCCCTCTATGAGTTGCTCTCACTCTCTCCCCCATCTCTCCTTTTTCCTCCCCCCCCCCCCCCCTCCCCCTCCCCCCCCCCACCTCTGCTACCTCACTCCTCCCCCCCCCCCCCCCCCTCCTTCCTACTCATCCCATCCACTCTTCTCTCTCTCCCCCCATCTCCCCCTTCCCTCTTCAGCTGTCTCCCCTCCCACCACATGACTCACCCACACTCACTCTTCCCCATCTCTCCTTTTCTGTCTTGTCCCCGTGGCTCGCCCCCCCCCCCCCCAACCCCCCCCCCCACCCTCCCCCCCACCCCCACCACTATGACTCCCCCATCACTCTTCCCTCATCTCTCCATTTCTGTCTCTGCCCCCAGTGGCTCCTCCCCCCATCCCCCCCAACCCCTCCCCCCCCCCCCCACCCTCAATCCCCACACCACTTGACTCACTCTCCATGCTCACCAGTGGTTCTCTCCCCCCTCCCCCTCCCTCAGTCCTCCCCCCCCACCACTATGACTCACCCACACTCACTCTTCCCCCATCTCTCCATTTCTGTCTCTGTCTCTCCACACCTCCCCCCCCCCCCCCCACCCCCCCCACCTCTATGATTCACTCCAGCACTCACTTGCTCACTCTCCCCCATCTCCCTTTTCTCTGCACCAGTCTGCCCCCCCCCCCCCCCCGTTTCATTGTTTAAGTTTGGCGCCATTGATAAGTGATTTTGATGGACTAATTGCTGAAATTTATATGCTGGTGTGTAGGAAACGCTGGACGGAAAAATACTCAGGCAACGTGTGTATAAAGTGTATTTTGTGTCGTTAGTCCTATGTAGAGTGAAACAATTGTGCATAGACAACCAAGCATGAACATTTTTGTTTCATCTGCTCGTTATGTCGTATGTGTAATTGTGTCTTTAACTTTGCTATGTTGTACGTGATGTGTCCTTAACTTTGTCAGTCACCACAAGTCATTTTTAAAATAAAAGTTATGTCATAATATAAGTGATCTCTGGTGTGAGTGTGTGTGTGTGTGTGTGTGTGTGTGTGTGTGTGTGTGTGTGTGTGTGTGTGTGTTTCCAGAGTAAGATTATTGTCTTCTTTTTTCATGGAATGATAGTAAACTCTCTCTCTCTCTCTCTCTCTCTCTCTCTCTCTCTCTCTCTCTCTCTCTCTCTCTCACTCCCTCTCTCTACTCTCTACACTGCCTCTTTCTACTCTCTCTCTCTCTCTCTCTACTCTCTCTCTTCTCTCTCTCTCTCTCTCATCCTGAGGTGACCCTATGCAGTTGGTGGGATGTTAAACTCCAAAAACCAACCAATCTTTTGATGAGTCACAGCGATAGTAATACTAATAGTAAAAATACCCAGTAAATAATAATAATAATAATGGGAATTTGTAAAGCGCCTACCCTGCGGCTCAAAGCGCTGAACAAGCAACACACATAATGTACATCGAGATGGAAAATGTTATCAGGAAAACAAAAACATAATGTAGACATCCTGGCAAAGGTTCTAGCATGACTATGCAAAAGATGCACACACACAAACCTGTTTCGTTCTACGTTGTTGTTGTTTGTATTAAATTTTTGGGTAAGTTTAATAAATGGGTACGTTTATTTGGGGATAATCGCAGAACATCCCGGTTTGGTTTGTGTAGCGGAGCACGAGAAACACCAGTGAACAAGCGAAATCTATTAATAGTAGTGGTAACGTGACCTCATAATCACGTGGCTGCAGACAGCGCAAAATGGCGCGAGTGTGGACATCCTTAGGTCTTCTTGTCTGCTTGGTTGCATTCTTTTTCTCCACACAGGTGAGCTTTCCCCAAGTGCGATTAACGATTGCATTTTGTTTGCCATCTTTTGTCTGTTTATTGTATCTGGGGCATATCTGTGTAATGAATCATTGTTCTGCTTGCTTTTTGAAACCATACAAATTCGAAACAGTCGTCGTTATGTGTGATCCAGTGAAACTGAAAGTAGTTTGTACAAGACTCCTACGTTTTTCGGTTTCTGTGGACGTTAAGCACCATGTTTACTTACTTACTCCTACGTTTTTGGTTAAACTTGTTTAACGCCGGGTCGTTTCCGAAGAGGTAGTGGGGGACCTGGATCACAGGAATGCATGTATGTAAACCAGTTTACGAATGATATTCAAATTATAATCGAAACGTCTAAAGTGCCTACCCTGCGGCTCAAAACGCTGAGCAAACATGACATAACACACATAATGTACATCAACATACAGACTATCATCAATTTAACAAGCAGCTAGAGACTGTTCTGAGTTTAACTATCAGATTTAACTAATTTGGTTAACACATGATGTACCCATCAATGGCAGTTCAAACAACTGTATCCAAGATGTACATGCATGCACACACGCACGCACCCGGCGCACGCATGCACGCACCTGGCGCACGCATGCACGCACACACACACACTCACACACACACACACACACACACTAATACACACATACACTGTACAGACTGATAAGGGTGAAGGACAGTGTTGTTTACCTAACTTACTTGTAAAATGTCATAATTGTTTCTTCAGTAATCTCCAAGAAGGAAATCAGAAATTCCTGGCACGTTTTGAACACCAGTTTGGGTCACAAGTATTGCCAGAGTCATTCTAACAGGTTCACAGTTGAGCCAAAGTTTGCAACAAAAGTTGGTTTTTAATAGATTTATTTTAGTATAAATTTGTATTTTTCACTTTTGGTATGCACATGTATGCTCCTTGGACATTTTACCTAGTTTCCAAACAATGACATGCACACTTCCTCAGTACTTTATACATATTTTTAACAGTATTTCTATGTCCCTTGTGTATTTTGGGTCGCCTTACCTGGGCGCGGCAGCTGCAAGAGCAGCGCTATCCATTCCTACCACTGCATCAGTGCGTGCAGCATTTTCATGCATCCGGACAGTGGTATGGCTGCCAGTGTTTGTCATTTTTAACATGCGCACAGGTGATGATGCATGTGACTGCACACAGGGGCTATCCAGACACCGTAAGAAAGTCTGCACTAGAACTAGTTGACTGGGGACTCAAACCTGGGGACTCGAACCTGTGACAATATTGCGCCTGGTTTAATTTTCAGTTGGACGCTTTACCCACTGAGCTATTCCCACCTTTGGCTTTATTTCAAGCCCCCGGAAAACCAAAATTTTGGGGTCCCCTGTACCCCGGAAAATTGGGAATGACTTTCCCCCCTTTCCAAAAAAACCGAAAACCGATTGTAATTTTTCTTGTTCGTACATTGTCCATGTTTCATTGAACTGCAAGTGCAACTGTCTGTTCTGCTGTGTCAAACCTCAAATGTGAATGCATACCTACAATGTGAATGGTAGAAAGGTAGAAATATTATAAAAGTCAGAATGCTTGCGTGTGCAGGTGCCTCTGTGTGTGTGTGTGTGTGTGTGCACGCGCATGCACTTAGAATAGTCTCCAGGGACAAGATTTTGCGCTTTAAAAATACTTTTATTATTATTGATTAAAGATCTTTTTTTCTTCTTCAGATTTTGGCTTCCTTCACTCGATCTATAAGAACCTTACAAAACGACCGGCGATATTTGTGAGCCAAAATGGCATTTAGAATGTCTCAGGAATTTCCGCTTTCCACCATGGAGTTGGAGACTATCCACTTGTTGTTTGTTCTCCTTCTACTGTCCTAGACACAAGCTCACAAACAAGATGTGGATCCCACACAGATCAAAAAAGTCCATCTGGTGTTCATGAACCATCTGGGTAAGACTCTTGTCTTTCACAAGTGCCCGCTCACCAGTGTCACACCAGTCGGCTAAAATTGTATCCTTGTTCTGTTATCTTGTTGTTCTGATTTTTTCCCCTTTGGGCATATTGTTCTAGGTTCGCCTTTTTGTTGTGTGGGTCTAGTACAAGGTGAAATGAGAGATAATGCATATTATCTTTAGTAAACTGCATATATATAAATTTGTAAACCAATCTGTTCTAACTTCTTTAGTGTGTGTGTGTGTGTGGGGGGGGGGGGGGGCAGCGGACACAGGCAAACTGTTGGTTTGATTGCGTGGTTTATTGACAACAGTCATCAGTCAGTTCATTCTGTGTTAGTATCAACATTAGTCAGTTTTGATCGTACTGTTCATATAAATGGATGTGTAACATGGAAAATAAAGTCCATGTTTGGTTAGACACAACACACAAGGGAGTTACTTAGTGCTCGAAATATGTAATGCAAGTACAAAAACAAATCGTGTTTAGTTAGACTTCAGTTTGCAGTTCAGAAATGTCAGACTGTAAGATCACAGCCCAAAGGATGATTTTGTTTAGCCCTCCAGTCACATGTAAAGATCTACTTACCTTGTGGCACATTTATAACCGAACCTGTTTTCATACTGATACTTCCAGTATGTTACAGCATTGTGTTCTGTAAACTGATACATGATTATTTTGCATAATAAGTGATCTTAACAATAGAACACCATATGAGCAGGACAAAGAATGGCAAATTAGCATAACGTAAATTGTAACATGACCTTAAATCAACCTAATTTCCATGATTGGATAACACAAATGCTGACTACGATGAATTTAACTTAACTGCAAAACTCAGTGTGTGTGTGTGTGTGTGCACGCGCGCACATGTGCACATGTGTGTGGTGTTTTGTGTGTGTGTGTTGGTGGTGTTTGTGTGGTGGTGGTGGTGGTGTGGTGTGTGTGTGTGTGTGTGTGTGTGTGTGTGTGTGTGTGTGTGTGTGTGTGGTGTGTGTGTGTGTGGTGTGGTGGTGAGTGCATGTGTGTGCTGCTGTGTGTAGTGTGTGTGGTGTGCGTGTGTGGTGTGTGTGTGTGTGTTGTGGTGTTGTGTGGTGTGTGTGCATGTGTGTGTGCATGTGTCTGTCTGTCTGTGTGTCCAAACTGGACTGTTCCAACTGTGAAAGACTTCCATCCCTGTGTAGCAAACTGCACTCCTCTTCACACAATGCTTGTACAGCTGCCCCATTTGCTGGCTGCCCTGCGCACACAGGTGGGGGGGGGTGGGGGGGAGGGTGGGGGGGGGGGGACAGGCTGTGTACAGAGAGACAGACAGTTCCATTTGCTGAACTGGGGGGGAAGGGGGCAGGTGTTGTGTAGAGAATAACAGCAGTGCCAGTGGACTGAGCGTCTAGTCAGTGACTATCTGCTAGTGCTATCATTGACTGACTGACTCAAATATGAAGGGAGCAATTTTAGAAAAAGTGTCTGTTAATCTATGTTGAAAAAAGGGCAGTTCATCGTCAGGGACTTGACCGTATACAAGATGCAAGACGACTTTATTAACCCATTGTGCAAAATTTACATGGTCTGCTGTTAAACATATTATATAATAAAACATTGCAGCAACACCACATGTTCTCACTCTTTCAAATTACAATCCACTCGCACAAACAGCTGCCTCCCATTCACTCCCAAACATTCCTCCGTTTTATCCTAGCCTCATCGTCCCCACATCCCCATCTCTAGCCGCTGCGTGTAGTGTTTATCTGCCTGCTTGTTGATTGTGTGTCCGAATGGCTGTTGGAATAAATGACTGTAGGTATCATGTAGACTTACTACGGAGAATTCTAAATCTGTCACTTCTGTCTTTGAGTCTGTTGTCAAAGTCAGTTCTGAGTGGGTGTGTTTCATCAGCCAAAACTGTCTTCAGTTTATTTTCACTAATCAACGATAAGTTGTGTTTATGCTTTCTTGTCTTCTGTATAGCAGGGCATCCCATAAAAACATCAAGTCCAGTTCATTTTTAACTTCAGTCAACAACACTTCCATGCGTTGACTTTCTACAGATGTGGGCTATGATGGGATCGCGCCCAGCACTGGCTTCGCGCTGAACGTAATCAACCGCTACTTCACGCAGTACTTTCCCCGCGCTGTCAGCGTTGCTGAAGGACTGCGTGTATTTGGTTACCGGGAGCGACTGGTCTACACCACTCACCCCTGGCTGCTGTATTTGTACCTGCATTGCTCACCTGTCACTCTCGCCAGCAATGTCACCTTACAGGTAAGTGACTGCTGTATTTGTACCTGTGTTGCTTACCTGTCACTCTTACCAGCAATGTCACCTTACAGGTAAGTGACAGCTGTATTTGTACCTGTGTTGCTTACCTGTCACTCTTGTTAGCAGTGTCACCTTACAGGTAAGTGACAGCTGTATTTGTACCTGCATTGCTTGCCTGTCACTCTCGTTAGCAGTGTCACCTTACAGGTAAGTGACAGCTGTATTTGTACCTGTATTGCTCACCTGTCACTCATCAGCAGTGTCACCTTACAGGTAAGTGACTGTTGTATTTGTACTTGCATTGCTCACCTGTCACTCTTGCCAGCAATGTCACCTTACAGGTAAGTGGCTGCTGTATTTGTTTGTGCCTGCATTGCTCACCTGTCAGTGTCACCTTACAGGTAAGTGACAGCTGTATTTGTACAGATCTGCATTGCTCAGCTGTCACTCTCATCAGCAATGTCATCTTACAGATAAGTAACTGTTGTATTTATACCTGCATTGCTCACCTGTCACTCTCGTCAGAAATGTTACCTTACAGGTAAGTGTTTTTTTGTGTTTTTTACCTGCATTGCTTACCTGTCACTCTCACCAGCAGTGTCACCTATGCATGCACATGCAGCTGAGAATGGACATCGAAGAGGGGGGGAAAATGAAGAACAGATGCTATTCTGGTTTTGAAAAAGGTAAATGTTAAAGACTAGTTTGAAGGCAGGGACAGAAGAGCATTTTTGATTGACCTCTCACCACCATCAGATGATGTTCAGCCAGTCAGTGCCTGTGCACGTACACACCACACTTCCTTGTCTTCTTTTGCAGCGCTTAACGTCCACAGAAACCATAAGGCTTATTAGGGACCGGCAGATGGAGGTGGGGGAAGAGGGAGATTATATACCTGTCGCTGTACGCTGTCACCACCAGAATAACTCCTGCATTAAGATGGGTAGTGACGAGAGCCATTTTATTGTTTCATTAATTGTAAGGGAAAAAGTCACAAGGCAGTGTCCAGGGACCACAACGTTTCTCAAGAGAAGGGAGAGGTGAAGCAGAATTGAGCCAATGCCCTCCTGCTTACCAGCCTAACTAACGCCTTACCGCTGGGCCGAACTGGCTCACAAACGCCTTCCTGTGTTTCAGTGTCCCAGCAAGATAGATGTGGATGCAATGCGGGCATCCATTGCCATGGGTGATGTGGTCTGGCATGCCGGGCCCATGAACATGCAATATGAGCTGATGCATCCCAAGCTGTTCGACCTGTCCCTCAACATCAGCGTCATGCTGGATGCAGAGTTTGGCATCCACCGGAGCACACCTGTTGTGAGTCAACGAGATGTTCCAGGTTTGTCTGTCTGTGTCTTTCTCCCTCTGTCTGTCGGTTTCTCTATCAGTCTGTCCGTCTATCTCTCTCGCTTTTTCATTCTCTCTGTCTCTCTTTCTCTGTTTCTCTTGCTCTCTCTGTCTCTGTCTCTGTTTCAGTTTCTTGTGTCTCTCTCTCTTTCAGAGTCTCTCTCTCTTTCTTTGTTTCTCTGTCTCTCTCTGTCTCTCTCTTTCTCTGTCTGTCTGTCTTTCTATTTCTTCTCTCTCTCTCTCTCTCTCTCTCTCTCTCTCTCTCTCTCTCTCTCTCTCTCTCTCTCTCTCTCTCTCTCTCTCTCTCTCTCTCTCTTTTAGTGTCTCTTTCTCTGTGTGTGTTGCTTGATCTCTATTTTTTACTGTCTTTCTCTCACTGTCTCTTTCTCTGTCTTTTTCGTCCTCTCTTTCCTCTCTATTACTGTGAGGTCCCCGCCATGTCCAGTGACGTCTGGTGTGTGTGTGTGTGCAGGGATGACCAAGGCGGTGTTGCCCATCATGAAGAAATACAATATTGCTGCCATAACAGTGGGTGTCAACTCCATGACCAGCCCGCCAGCCGTTCCACGCAACCCCTTTATCTGGAAAATGAACCCTGAAGACAGCGATGAGGAGGGCATCATTGCCTTCTGGCACCCAGGTGATCAGTGCAGAGAATTGGTTCTTCTGTCAAATACACTAGTCAAAGTGATGCCTGCAATGGTTGTCATTCTGTCAAATACACTAGTCAAAGTGATGCCTGCAATGGTTGTCGTTCTGTCAAATACACACATCCAGGTGATGAGTGCTGAGATTCTGTTATTCTGTCAAATACACACATCCAAGGTGGTGACTGCAGTTATTGTCATTCTGCCCAAAACACACATCAAGATGGTGACTGCAGTGATTGTCATTCTGTCAAATACACACATCCAGGTGATGAGTGCTGAGATTTTGTTATTCTGTCAAATACACACATCCAGGTAATGACTGCAGTGATTCTGTCATTCTGTCAAATACACACATCCAGGTGATGACTGCAGCGATTCTGCATTCTGTTAAATACACACATCCAGGTGTGACTGCAGCGATTCTGTCATTCTGTTAAATACACACATCCAGGTGGTGACTGCAGCGATTGTCATTCTGTTAAATACACACATCCAGGTGGTGACTGCAGCGATTCTGTCATTCTGTGATTACGCATCTCCAGGTTGACCATTCGTAGTGTTCGGTACTTAATCTTTCCATTGAGGGTTTTGCACTGAGCTCCAAGCCCTGGCTTTTTCCCCTGCAAGCTTTTCGTCTGACCACCATGTGGTGCCGTGTTAACGGCTTTCGTTCTGAGCTGTAAGCCCTGCATCTTTTCTCGCTTGATTGCATTTAACATATTTCTCATCATCATGACAGCCATTCTTTTTTCTTTTTTTCACACAGAAACTCTGACTGGCTGAAGTGCCAGGGAATATTTTTTGTGTGTGACATTCTGATTGGCTGAAATGCTGGGGAATATTGCTTGTGGTGTTCTGATTGGCTGAAATGCTGGGGAATATTGTTTGTGACGTTCTGATTGGCTGAAATGCTTGGGTGACTGACAGTCCAGAACCCTGTATTGCACAACTAACAGCCTAGCTGTGTTTGTGATGTGTGCAGGTGGTTACCCAGACAACCCTGGGGTGTTTCCTGCGAAGCCTGGAGGTCTGTCTGTGGCCGACTGTCTCTTTGCCCAGGATATCTCTGCCTTCCCAGAAACCCTCTGCTTTGCATTCCGCACAGACAATTCTGGTCCTCCGAAGAACGTGTCTGTGAGTTGAATGCTTGGGGGAGGGGGGGGGGGGGGGGGTGTCTTTTTGTGGTGCTGAATTTATTTTTGGGGCATCAGGTATGTGATTGGAGCAGGGGAGAGAGGCGGTACCCTCTACCAGCTATGTTAACATGAGTTTATGACTGTTTCTCTTCTGACTGAGCCAGACTGTGACTTCACTACCGTTTGCTTTCATTCTACCAGACCCTTGGTATGACTGCTAGTTTCCTCTCATTCTGCCAGACTGTGGCTGCATCAGGCTGTGCGTGCCTGTGTGTGTATGTGTGTGTGTTGTGTGTGTGTGTGTGTGTGTGTGTGTGTGTGTGTGTGTGTGTGTGTGTGTGTGTGTGTGTGTGTGTGTGTGTGTGTGTGTGTGTGTGTGTGTGTGTGTGTGTGTGTGTGTGTGTGTGTGTGTGTGTGTGTGTGTGTGTGTTGTGTGTGTGTGTGTGTGTGTTGTGTGTGGTGTGTGTGGTGTTGTGTGTGTGTGTGTGTGTGTGTGTGTGTGTGTTGTGTGTGTGTGTGTGTGTGTGTGTGTGTGTGTGTGTGTGTGTGTGTGTGTGGTGTTGTGTGTGTGTGTGTGTGTGTGTGTGTGTGTGTGTGTGTGTGTTGTGTGTGTGTGTGTGGTGATGTGTGTGTGTGTGTGTGTGTGTGTGTGTGTTCATTGTGTGTGTGTTGCATGTGTGTGTGTGTGTGTGTGTGTGTGTGTGTGTCCCTGTGTGTGTATGTTCACATGTGTGTGTGTGTGTGTGTGTATGTTCACCTGTGTGTGTGCATGTACACCTGTGTGTTTGTGTGTGCGCGTGCGATTTCCCTTAGTTGCTTTGTGGGAAACAAATTAATGGTCTTCATTGGTATGTGTGTGTGCGCGATTTCCCATGGTTGCTTGATGGAGAAAAAAAGTAAATGGTGTTCATTGGTTTGGTGTGTGTGTGTGTGCGCGGTCGTGCGTGCGTGTGTGTGTGTGACAGGGACAGAGACAGAGAGAGAGAGGAGGCATCCCTGCTGTTGTTATTTATAAATCTCCTTTACTACTCTTTCCTCATTCTACCAAATCACTGCCATGACCTCACTGTGGTGTTTCAGGAAGTGCTGGACAACTATGAAGTGGCCAGGGGACAGTTCCCCAACGCTTTGGTCACAGCGTCCACTCTTGACCAGTACGTGTCAGCCCTCAAGGCGTCACGCACCGGCTACCCAACGATGACGAAGGAAGTAGGGGACACCTGGATCATGGGAGTGCAATCTGACCCCAGGAAAATTGCTGTCTACAGGACCTTCGCTAACGTCCTAGCTGAATGTTTTGAGGCTGGTAGGTGTGTCTAGAGGCGTGGGGTGGGGGGTTGGGGGGGGGGGGGTAAGGGGATAAGTGTGTAGGTGAGTAAGTATTTTGGGATGAGACTGTGCAAGTTGCAGATGTGAAAAGCCATTTATAATGACCTTTCTTTTTCTTTAATAAGCAATACGGAACAATTCTTCGCCACCTCCAACACACACACACACACACACACACACACCAAAAAACAAAACAAAATCCACATTCTCCACACAGCAACATGCATGGAAAAGAAGAAGAAGAAAAAAACCCACCTAACAGCAACGAGAACTAAAGCAAAACTAAACTAAAACTAACAACAAGAGCAACAAGAACTAAGTTAAAAAGACACAGTTACCACCTATCCTTTCTCAACAGCACAAGGTTTCCAAGTCAAAGTCAGAGTCTGAAGTCAAAGTTGACCGAGTACCTGTTTTGGATGTACAGGTGCGAGGCACTCTTCTACCTGACCGAGGTGTTTTTGACCTGACCAAGGTGTCTTTGATCTGACCAAGGTGTTTTTGACCTGACTAAGGTCTTTCTGATCTGACCAAGGTGTTTTTGATATGACCAAGGTGTTTTTGATCTGCCTATGGTGTTTTTGATCTGACCAAGGTGTTTTGTGTCTGACCAAGGTGTTTTTGACCTGATGAAGGTGCTTTTGACCTAACCAGAGTGTTTTTGACCTGACAAAGGTGTTTATGATGTACAGGTAAGTGCCATATGCAGGACACGCGTTTGGTTCAGGCAGTGCATTACCTGACCAAGGTGCCAGAACATACCTGGGGACTGAGCACAGTAAACGACTTCAAGAACTGGAGCAACCAGGCCTTCAACAAGGCACGGTCAGGTAATGGCTGCTTTTGTCAGTTAGAGTTGGCTGGTTTATGTGTGTGTGTGTGTGTGTGTGTGTGTGTGTGTGTGTGTGTGTGTGTGTGTGTGTGTGTGTACTTGCTTGCATGCATGCATGCATGCATACATATATTTGTGTGATTCTTCTTTGCTGTTTTTGTTGTGTTTTTGTTGTTGTTTATTGGTTTGAGGCTTGTGTGTGTGTGTGTGTGTGTGTGTGTGTGTTGTGTGTGTAGTGTGTGTGTGTGGTGTGTGTGTGTGTGTGTGTGTGTGTGTGTAGTTGTGTGGTGTGTGTGTGTGTGTGTGTGTGTGTGTGTGTGTGTGGGGTGTGGTGTGTGTGTGTGTGTGTGTGTGTGTGGTGTGTGTGTGTGTGTGTGTGTGTGTGTGTGTGGGTGTGTGTGTTCTGTGTGTGTTGACTGCTTGTTAGTGTGCATGATGTGTGGAGAAAGAGTGACTGTCAAGAAGAATGTCAACTTCTTCCTCTCTGCCTTTGTTCTTTGTCTTCTGCTTTGTTGTTGTTTGTATGCATTGAAAAGTCATTCATAACCTGCAAGAAGAAAACCATAATTCTACTCTGAAATCCTCTCTTCTGTCATTGTTGTTGTGTTGTTTGTTCTGTTGTTTTCAATGCTCTTCTATAACTGCAAGAAGAAGAACCATATAGGAAAAGAAAGTGGTGGGGCGAGTAAAAGAGAGAGAGAGGAGAGAGAGAGAGAGAGACGCACGCATGCACGCACGCATGCACGCACGCACACACGCATACACACATGCACACACGTGCAAGACTTTGTGTTGCGTATCACATCCTATTATAGTCTGTTAATTATTTAGTCAATGCTTTGAGCCCTGTCGACCACACAGGGCTATATCAGGGCTGAATCTTCGGCAGAAGCGCTATGCAGTCATGCTAGCTGCAATGACCTTGACCTTGACCTAGTTCAAGGTCACGACAGCATCTCAGAAAGGGGCATAATACAGAAAAGTTTATTGTGTACATAAGACAAATTTGTCTGCAGACAGGATAGTATTTGTAAGAACAAGATAGTTATGTCACATCAGTAATCAATAGCAATCCAAGGTTTTCCTGGACTCCCCTTTAGTAGCTTTTTGTAGTTCCCTTCTCACTTTCTCCATCCCCTGCCCTGTCCTATCTATATCCTCTCTCTCTCTCTCTCTTTCTTACACACACTTCCCGTCACCCTCACACACCCTAATTCACACTCACAATCACACACACATGCATGCATGCACACACACACACACGCACTCACACACACACACATGCACACACACACACACACACACACACACACACACACACACACACACACACACACACACACACACACACACACACACACATAGCACACACACACACACATGCACACACAAAACACACCCCCACACCACACACCACACACATCAGCACACACACACACACACACACTGCACACACACACACACACACACGCACACACACACGCACACGCGCACACACACACACACACGCACGCACGCACGCACGCACGCACGCACACACACACACACACACACACAAGCACAGCTAGATCAAAAGCAGAAACTTGTGGTCCTTTCAGTATTGCTGTCACCTTTACAGAGGTCACATAACGAATGGCAAAGCAGCAGCTGTGTTTTGTCAAGGCCTTTTGTTAGGCAAAGTGTACACACACTGTGTTTTGTCAGGCATAGCATACGCAACCTGTTCTGTCAGGCAAAGCGTACATTAACTGTTTTTTCAAGCAAAACATGCACAAACTGTGTTTTGTTAGGCAAAGCATGCAGAAAGTGTGTTTTGTCAGGCAAAGCATAAACAAACTGTGTTTTGTCAGGCAAAGCATATGCAAACAGTGTTCTGTCAGGCAAAGCGTACACAAACTGTGTTTTGTCAGGCAAAGCATACACAAGCTGTGTTTTGTCAGGCAAAGCATACACAAGCTGTGTTTTGTCAGCAAAGCATACACAAGCTGTGTTTTGTCAGGCAAAGCATAAATAAGCTGTGCTCTGTCAGGCAAAGCATAAATAAGCTGTGCTCTGTCAGGCAAAGCGTACACAAACTATGTTCTGTGTTTTGTAAGGCAAAGTGTACACAAATTATGTTTTGTCAGACAAAGTGTACACAAACTGTGTTCTGTGTTTTGTCAGGCAAAGTGTACACAAACTGTGTTATGTCAGGCAAAGTGTACACAAACTGTGTTCTGTGTTTTGTAAGGCAAAGCGTACACAAACTGTCTTCTGTGTTATGTCAGGCAAAGTGTACACAAACTGTGTTATGTCAGGCAAAGTGTACACAAACTGTGTTATGTCAGGCAAGGAATAAAGACGCAATGTTTTGTCAGGCAAAGCATAAACAAGCTGTGTTTTATCAGGCAAAGCATACACAAACTGTGTTTTGTCAGGCAAAGTGTACACAAACTGTGTTTTGTCAGGCAAAGTGTACACAAACTGTGTTTTGTCAGGCAAAGTGTACACAAACTGTGTTTTGTCAGGCAAAGCATAACACAAACTGTGTTCTGTCAGGCAAAGCATACACAAACTGTATTTTGTCAGGCAAAGTGTACACAAACTGTGTTCTGTCAGGCAAAGCATACACAAACTGTATTCTGTCAGGCAAAGCATACACAAACTCATTAACTGTCTTCTCTCAGGCAAAGTGTACACACAATGTGTTCTGTCAGGCAAAGCATACACAAACTCATTAACTGTGTTCGTCTGGCAAAGCATACACAAACTCATTAACTGTGTTCTGTCAGGCAAAGCGTACGCAAACTCATTAACTGTGTTGTCAGGCAAAGCGTACACAAACTCATTAACTGTGTTGTCAGGAAAGCGTACACAAACTCATAAGTGTCAGGCAGCACGCACTCATTAACTGTGTTGTCAGGCAAAGCGTACACAAACTCATTAACTGTGTTGTCAGGCAAACCGTACGCAAACTCATTAACTGTGTTGTCAGGCAAAGCGTACACAAACTCATTAACTGTGTTGTCAGGCAAAGCGTACACAAACTCATTAACTGTCTTCTCTCAGGAAAAGCATACACAAACTGCGAGGCAAGCTGGCAGGAGCAGCGGCAGTTTCTGGAGCTGGCGTTGCGTGCCCTGGGATTCCACCCCATCATGGACTTCCTGAGGGAGAGCATCAAGCAGCTCACTCCCAGTGTGCCCGACCTGTTAGGTCAGTTGTAGAGACACCTTGTTCTGTGTGAGTCGGTGAGAGCGTGCATCTGTTTGGGGTTTTCCTGATGGGTGGAGTGGTTGGAGTTGCAAACAGTTCTGCTGTATTCGAGCATGGTTCTGCCGCAAATGGTCAGTCCGGTGGTATGGATGAGGATTGTGGTCTTCACAAGGTCCTCCATGGGGCCACTGCTGCGTTCGTGCTTCTCTGAAGACGGGACATAACTGTAGAACATACTCTGGGGACTATGATCCTGCCTTGCTTCTCTGAAGAGTGGGCATAACTGAAGAGGGGGCAGAGCTGTAGAACATACTCTGGGGACTGTGATCCTGCCTTGCTTCTCTGAAGAGGGGGCGGAGCTGTAGAACATACTCTGGGGACTGTGATCCTGCCTTGCTTCTCTGAAGAGGGGGCAGAGCTGTAGAACATACTCTGGGGACTGTGATCCTGCCTTGCTTCTCTGAAGAGGGGGCAGAACTGAAGAACATACTCTGGGGACTGAGGTCCTTTCTGGCATGGGCAGTCAGTTGTGGAGCATACAAGTTGTCTGTATATGAGCATCTATTTGAAGATAGGTATATGTTTTTTCTTCTTCTTCATGTTGAATAATAACACTGGTTATTAACATGACCTTCAGACTATGACCATGACAAATAATAACACTGGTTATTAACATGACCTTCAGACCATGACCATGTTGAATGGTAACACTGGTTATTAACATGACCTTCAGACTATGACCATGCTGAATGGTAACACTGGTTATTAACATGACCTTCAGACTATGACCATGCTGAATGGTAACACTGGTTATTAACATGACCTTCAGACTATGACCGTGCCAAACAGTAACACTGGTTATTAACATGACCTTCAGTGCAGCAACAGTACCTGTATAATGATCACTATGACCAGAAACAGTAACATGGTTATTAACATGACCTTCAGACTATGACCATGCCAAACAGTAACACTGGTTATTAACATGACCTTCAGACTATGACCATGCCAAACAGTAACACTGGTTATTAACATGACCTTCAGACTATGACCATGCCAAACAGTAACACTGGTTATTAACATGACCTTCAGACTATGACCATGCCAAACAGTAACACTGGTTATTAACATGACCTTCAGACTATGACCATGCCAAACAGTAACACTGGTTATTAACATGACCTTCAGACTATGACCATGCCAAACAGTAACACTGGTTATTAACATGACCTTCAGACTATGACCATGCCAAACAGTAACACTGGTTATTGACATGACCTTCAGACTATGACCATGCCAAACAGTAACATTGGTTATTAACATGACCTTCAGACTATGACCATGCCAAACAGTAACATTGGTTATTAACATGACCTTCAGACTATGACCATGCCAAACAGTAACATTGGTTATTAACATGACCTTCAGACTATGACCATGCCAAACAGTAACACTGGTTATTGACATGACCTTCAGACTATGACCATGCCAAACAGTAACACTGGTTATTAACATGACCTTCAGACTATGACCATGCCAGCATATCAGCGGCACATCCCTGTTCCAATGGGATGGTACTTCAGTTTTCTCATGATGGCTCCCTCACCAAACTCTACGACCCTTTCAATAAAGTGAGTCACAAGTTGTGTGTGTTGTGTGTGTTCACCTTTGTGTGTTTGTGTTCACCTGTGTATATGTTCACCTGTATGTGTGTGTGTTCACCTGTGTGTGTGTGTGTGTGTGTGTGTGTGTGTGTGTGTGTGTGTGTGTGTGTGTGTGTGTTCACCTGTGTGTGTATGTTCACCTGTATGTGTGTGTGTGTGTGTTCACCTTTTTGTGTATGTGTTCCATATGTTACCTGTGTGTGTGTGTGTGTGTGTGTGTGCAGCGCCTGTGTGTATGTGCATGTGTCACTGTGTGTGTGTGTGTGTGTGTGTTGTGTGTGTGTGTGTGTGTGTGTGTGTGTTGTGTGTGTTCACTTTGTGTGTATGTGTGTGTATGTTCACCTGTGTGTGTGTTCACCTTTGTGTCTATGTGTGTGTATATGTTCACCTGTGTGTATATGTTCACCTGTATGTGTGTGTGTGTTCACCTTTGTGTGTATGTGTGTATATATGTTTACCTGTGTGTGTGCATGTGCATGCATGTGTATGTGTGTGCATGCATGCATGCAAGTGTGCGTGCATGCATGTGTGTGTGTGTGTGTGCGTGCATGTGTGTGTGTGTGTATGCTTGCATGTGTGTGTGTGTGTGTTCACCTTTGTGTGTATATGTATGTGTATGTTCGTGTGTGTGTGTGTGTGTGTGTGTGTGTGTGTGTGTGTGTGTGTGTGTGTGTGTGTGTGTGTTCACCTTTGTGTGTATGTGTGTGCAGATGTTCACCTGTGTGTGTATGTTCACCTGTATGTGTGTGTGTTCACCTTTGCATGTGTGTGCATATGTTTACCTGTGTGTGCGTGCATGCAAGTGTGCGTGCATGCATGTATGTGTGTGTGTGTGTGCACGTGTGTGTGCATGCATGCATGTGTGTGTGTGTGCGTGCGTGCATGTGTGTGTGTGTGTGTGCGTGCATGCATGTGTTTGTTAGGGATGGGGTGGGGGCTGGGAGGTTGGAATTATGGGCAGGTAATAATATAATGAGATTATTTCTTTCATGTATATTGCTGCTTCTCATATGGCACATGTACACTATTTTTCTTGTGTACCTTTTTAGTTGTCATATATGTATTACTTTCTTGAACATGTTACCTTCATTTTTTTTCTTACTTAATGCTGAAAATGTCAGAGAATATTATAAAGTGAGTGAGTTTGTGTACACCAGAGAATAGCTCTATACAAAAATGATCTATTATTAGTATTATTATGTCGATAAAGTTAGTCACACGTTAAAATTATATCAGTAAAGCGAGTCACACGTTAAAGCGATACGTCAACCCACGCAGGAATTTACATGCAGCAAACTTCAGTAAATAAACACATGCATAACCAAACTCTGATCTGAGCAGACGTACATAATGCGCGCAGATACGCTGCAAACATGAAACTGTGCAGCGGAACATGATGGTGCCTTTGGCTGTTAGAGACAGACAGTGTTGTGCGTGTGGCTGCCATGGCCGTCCCGCACTGTGGTCGTGACTCTTGTCTGTCACAGACGGACAGTGTTGTGCGTGTGGCTGCCATGGCCGTCCCGCATGTGGTCGTGACTCTTGTCTGTCACAGACGGACAGTGTTGTGCGTGTGGCTGCCATGGCTGTCCCGCACTGTGGTCGTGACTCCTGTCTGTCACAGACGGACAGTGTTGTGCGTGTGGCTGCCATGGCCGTCCCGCACTGTGGTCGTGACTCTTGTCTGTCACAGAGGGACTGGGCGTCAGCGCGAAGCCCCATGGGCCAGCTGCTGTACCAGACCTACAACGAGACCGACTACGACCACATGTCCAAGCTGTACGACTACCACGGTGAAGGTGGCGCCGGCTTCCACAAGATCAACTCTACGCAGAACGCCCACCCCCAGTCACGCTCCTGGGGCTTCTCGCTTCAGAATCTCTACAGAAGGAAAGGTGAAGGGAAAAAAGCATGCCGTCATACATTTATTATTATGTTTTGCTTTTGTTCTACTTTTTGCTGGGGGGGGTAGGGGGACTAGCGGTTTCATGTGGCACCGGCCATGCCAGCGCTGTAAGTACACCGCTTTGGTGGATATTCAAAAATGTGCTTTTAAAAAATAGTCACTCATGTAGAATCACATGCGAGCGCAGCGAGTCTGCTTGATAGTGGAGAATAGCGCTGTATAAAAGCGATCACCAGTAACAACAGCTATTGTAAAATTATAGTCAAAATATTAAAAAATCCAATTCCTGTGTGTGTGTGTGGGGGGGGGGGGGGGGGGTGGATACAGTAACAGCATGGGCAAAAGATTTGAAATTTTTGAAAACATAATTTTTTTAAGTTGGATTGATTCAGTGGTGATTATTGTTCCTTGAACCTGAACATGTAATCTTTATGCTTCCTTTGAACCTGAGATTCAATCTGTAATCATTACACAAATTCCTTTGAATCTGACATGTTATCTTTACACAACTTCCTTTGAATCTGACATGTTATTTTTACACAACTTCCTTTGAATCTGACATGCTATCTTTACACAACTTCCTTTGAATCTGACATGTTATTTTTACACAACTTCCTTTGGCTTTGAATCTGACATGTTATCTTTACACAACTTCCTTTGTTGACATGTTATTTACACAACTTCCTTGGAATCTGACATGTTATCTTTACACAACTTCCTTTGGCTTTGAATCTGACATGTTATCTTTACACAACTTCCTTTGGCTTTGAATCTGACATGTTATCTTTACACAACTTCCTTTGGCTTTGAATCTGACATGTTATCTTTACACAACTTCCTTTGGCTTTGAATCTGACATGTTATTTTTACACAACTTCCTTTGGCTTTGAATCTGACATGTTATCTTTACACAACTTCCTTTGAATCTGACATGTTATTTTTACACAACTTCCTTTGAATCTGACATGTTATCTTTACACAACTTCCTTTGAATCTGACATGTTATCTTTACACTTAGCAGACCTACCCTGTACAGTGATCACCCTGATCACTCTGGCAATGAAATATTTAGATAGCTTACACGTTTGTGTGTTGTTTTGGCTTGCATGACTCGTTAGGCTGTTTCACAAAACATCCCTCATGTCACAAGTCAGAAACATAATTACATGGTTTTGTTCCTTTGAATCTGACATGTTATCTTTACACAGTTTCCTTTGAATCTGACATGCTATCTTTACACTTAGCAGACCTACCCTGTACAGTGATCACCCTGATCACTCTGGCAATGAAATATTTAGATAGCTTACACGTTTGTGTGTTGTTTTAGCTTGCATGACTCGTTAGGCTGTTTCACAAAACATCCCTCATGTCACAAGTCAGAAACATAATTACATGGTTTTGTTTACAGAGAATTCGGTCTTTCAGATTTCCATGTCACTCATTGCAAGTAGTCAGTTCAATTTTTTCAGATTGTTTCTTGCGTCATTCCACAGGGCCTGATAACTGCGACTTCATTCTGCAAGTGGTGCCGTCAGACCAGATGTCGGTCACTAAGTATGGAGCTCCACCCCTTTTCTACATTCAGTACAAGTCCTCTGCGACAAAGGGCAGTGTCAAAGGAGGTAGGTCACACCAGATGTCAATCACTAAGTACAGGGCTCTGCCCCGTTTCTACATTCAGTACAAGTCCTCTGCGGCAAAGGGCAGTGTCAAATAGGTAGGTCACACCAGATGTCAATCACTAAGTACAGGGCTCTGCCCCATTTCTACATTCAGTACAAGTCCTCTGCGACAAAGGGCAGTGTCAAAGGAGGTAGGTCACACCAGATGTCAATCACTAAGTACAGAGCTCCGCCCCGTTTCTACATTCAGTACAAGTCCTCTGCGACACAGAGCAGAGTGAACGGAGGTAGGTCACACCAGATGTCAGTCACCAAGTACAGAGCTCCGCCCCATTTCTACATTCAGTACAAGTCCTCTGCGACACAGAGCAGAGTGAACGGAGGTAGGTCAGACCAGATGTCAATCACTAAATACAGAGCTCCGCCCCGTTTCTACATTCAGTACAAGTCCTCTGCGACAAAGGGCAGTGTCAAAGGAGGTAGGTCACACCAGATGTCAATCACTAAATACAGAGCTCCGCCCCATTTCTACATTCAGTACAAGTCCTCTGCGACACAGGGCAGAGTGAACGGAGGTAGGTCACACCAGATGTCAGTCACTAAGTACAGAGCTCCTCCCCTTTTGTACATTCAGTACAAGTCCTCTGTGACACAGTACACCAGATGTCAATCACTAAGTACAGAGCTCCGCCCCCTTTTTTGTAGCTTGATAAAGGAGATTACCCTGAAAATTGGCTGTTTTTGTCTTGTTCTAAAAAATTGCATTTTTTTAAACCTTTTGTCTTTGGATAATACCCATAGTTTACATTGACCGAGTGTAAAACACCAAGTTACTTACTTACATACCCATAGTTTACATCATCCTGAAGTGACTCAATGTGGTTGACAGGACTTTAAAATCCAAGACCAAACTAACTAACCCATAGTTTATAAGAAGTTGGCATAGTTTATGAGAATGTGGGCATAGTTTGTGATAATGTTTATGTTTATAAACCCACAGTTTATGAGAATGTGGGCATAGTTTGTGATAATGTTTATGTTTATGTTTATAAACCCACAGTTTGTGTGAATGTGGACTCTGTGCAGGTCTTGACATCACGGTTCAGTGGTTCAAAAAAAGCCCAACACGACTGTCAGAGGCCATCTCATTTGGGTTCACTCCCGTGACTGCCGATGGTGCTCAGTGGTCCATATCCAAGCTGGGGTCCGTCATCGACCCGATGAACGTCATCCTCAACGGGAGCCAGTATCTGCACGGTGAGTTTCTCCGTTGTCAAAGGGAGGCTTCTTCCCCTTGCCTTCCCCCTCAGTTGTACGTCGACACCCAGGTTGGTCTTCAGAACGCTGTGTTGAGGCATTGGTACACTCTCACCAAAACTCTTGTTTTTTGTGTGTGTGTATACAACCCCCCCCCCCCTTCCCCCCCCCCCCCTTCCCCCCCCCCCCCATTTTCAATTATTTTTTCCATGCCAGAAAGTGCTCACGTCATGTGGGATTCAGACTAAAAACAAAACAACGCCCCACATGTTTTTCATGGTTCAGGAGCTGTGTGAGAGTCGAGGTGGACGTCCTGGACTGTCCGTCCTAACGAGCCTTCTGGTTTCCATGGACGTAAAGATTTATTGCACCGTGCTTCGGCATTGGTCACAACTTGTCCCTAATATGTCAACTGACATCTGAGGACATAAAGCATCACTTCATCATCATCATCACATGTTTTTCCTTCTTCTGAAAATTGCCTCATCCTCTAGAAAGACTGTGTTAATATTTCTTCTTCTTTTCTCATCTATTTTTTGTCTCACGGTGTAGCATGCCAGCGATGTAAGTACACCGCTTCGGTGGGTACTGAAAAATGGGCTGTAAAAAAGCTAGTCATTCATGTAGAATCAAATGCAAGCGCGGCGAGTCTGCTCGAGAGTGGAGAATAGCGCTATATAAAAGCAATCATCATCATCATCATTATTGCTTTGTACTGCTTTGCACAAGCCCTTTAGTTTGATAGGTAGGGTGTTGTAAAGCTTTCCATGCTAGTACCATCGTTGCATGTCAACAAGGATGTTGGGTTCTCCCCTAGCGGTCGACAAGGGGGTGTACTACACGGACCAGTCCGGCACCGGGCTGGAGATTCTGAGCACCGACGTGGCGCTGCTGACCCTGGGCACGATGTCTCGACCCCCGTCTGTCTTCCCCGTGCCCCTGACCCCGCTGTCTCAGCCAGTCCGCTCCGCCGCCTTCAACCTGTACAACAATCTGTGGAGCACCAACTACATCTACTGGTACCCCTTCCGCCAGTCAGACCAGAACTTCAAAGCCAGGTTCACGGTGAACTTTGTGTGAGGTCGTTATTACCAGGTTCACTGTGAACTTTGTGTGAGGTCGTTATTACCAGGTTCACTGTGAACTTTGTGTGTGGTTATTATTACCAGGGTCACTGTGAACTTTGTGTGAGGTCGTTATTACCAGGTTCACTGTGAACTTTGTGTGAGTTATTATTACCAGGGTCACTATAAACTTTGTGTGAGATTATTATTACCAAGGTTACTGTGAACTTTGTGTGAGATTATTGTTAAAAGGTTCACTGTGAACCTAGTGTGAGATCATTATTACAAGGTTCACTGTGAACTTTGTGTGAGGATGTTATTATTACCAGGGTCACTGTGAACTTTGTGTGAGATCATTAGTACAAGGTTCACCGTGAACTTGTGTGAGGTTATAATTACCAGGTTCACTGTGAACTTTGTGTGGGATCGTTATTACCAGGGTAACTGTGAACTTTGTGTGAGGTTATTGTTACCAGGTTCACTGTGAACTTTGTGTGAGATTGTTATTACCAGGGTAACTGTGAACTTTGTATGAGGTTATTGTTACCAGGTCACTGTGACCTTTGTGAGGTTATTGTTACCAGGGTCACTGTGACCTTTGTGTGAGGTTATTGTTACCAGGTTCACTGTGTAAGATTATATTTCCAGGTTCACTGTGAATGTTATTATGGTGAACTTTGTGTGAGATTATTGTTACAACTACAAGGTTCACTGTGAACTTTGTGTGAGATTATTATTACAAGGCTCAGTCATAATAATAAAAGTATTTCGGCTTTTAAACTGTTGCATGATATTATGTCTTGGCAATATAATAATAATAATTAACAATTCTTATAGAGTGCTGTTCTTTAACCAGAGTTAAACTCACTGCACTTACAAACATCTTATGACAAAAACCACATTAACATAATAACATACATTTCAAACAAACAGAATCTTAAATATTGTAGTCCAAGCTACCATTAATGCCTGTCAAACAATAACCATGTTACACACACACACACACACACACATATACACACACACACACATGCACACACACACATGCACACACACACACACACACACACACACACACACACACACACACACACACACACACGGGCACACAGGCACACATGCACACGCACACGCACATGCACACACACACACACAGAGTTCACAGGGTATCAAGCTGCATAGTATGCAGTTTTATTAACAAGCATAATGTTAAGTACATATGAACTGGATAATGGTGTAACGTTTGAATGATTTCTCATTTTGGCAGCTAATCTAATTTTAGCTTGTAACGTTTGAATAATTTTCCATTTTGACAGCTGATCTCATTTTGGCTTGTAACATTTGAATGATTTCTCATTTTGACAGCTGATCTAATTTTAGCTTGTAATGTGATGTCATCATAATAATTCTTGTGTATAAACAGCACAGATTCGAATTACCCATGCAATTGTGTTTCCATTGATACCAAATACAGGAGACTTTGGTCATCCATGGCTTCTTCTTCTTCATCTTTAATGGTGTTTTATGTCCACAGACACTGTAAGGCTTATTAGCGAATGGATGGTTTCTCTGTGTGTCTTTAAGCGTCACTGCCCCCAAAGTTGGTGCTGTTTGGAGGGTTAGGCTTTGTTACAGCTTGTAACTTCTGAAATAACCCGTTTGCAGATGGCAAACACCTGAAGTTGAGTGTCAAATTGAATAGGTTTTCAGACCTATGTGATGGCAACTCCCCTCCCCCCCCCTCCTCCCCCGGTGGGGAGGAGGGGGGTCTGTTGACAGCTTAAGGTCTGTAACTTTTGAATGATTTCTCATTTTGACAGCTGATCTATTTTTAGTTTGTAATGTGATGTCATCATAATTCCTGTGTATAAACTGGGCAGATTCAAAGTACCCATTCAACTGCGTTTCCATTGATACCAAATATACAAGTTTTCAGTCAACCATGGCTTCAGCATGCATCTTTACATATCACTACCCCCCCCCCCCCCAAACTGCTGGTATTGCGATGGTTAGGTTTTGTTACAGCTTGCGACCTCTAAAATAACCTGTTTGCAGAGCAAACTCCTGAAGCTCAGTGTCAAACTGAATAGGTTTTGAGACCCACATGGTGGCAAATCCCCCCCTTTGGGTGCGGAGGAGGAGGAGGGGGGGGAGTCTGATGATGATGATGAAGTGATGCTTAATGTCCTCAGATGTCAGTTTACATATTAGGGAGAAGCTGTGACCAATGTCGAAGCATGGTTCAATATAGCTTTACGTCCATGGAAACCAGAAGGCTCGTTAGGACGGACAGCCCTGGACGGCCACCTCGACTCTCACACAGCTCCTGAACTATGGGGGTGGGGGGGTGGGGGGGGGGGGGGGGGTCTGTTGACAGCTTAAGGTCTATAACTTTTGAATGATTTTTCATTTTGAGGGCTGATCTATTATTAGTTTGTAACGTGATGTCATTGTAGTATTTGTGTATAAAGTGGGCAGATTCAAAGTCCCCATTCAGGTGTCTTTCTACTGACACCAAACACAAGTTTTCAGTCATCCATGGCTTCACTAGCTGTCTGTATGTGTCACTACCCCATAAACTGTTGGTCTTCTCAGGGTTAGACTGCTTTACAGCCTGTAACTTCTGAAATAACCTGTTTGCAGTTCAAGGCAAACACCTCCAATTCAGTCATAATAATCCGTGTCATAATAAATGTTCCTTTGAAACTTTTTGTGTTTGGACTTCAAATTCAGTGTCAAATTGGACAGCTTTGAGACTTCAGACATGCTGGCAAATTTTCCATCCTCAGCAGTTGCTTTTCGGACACTGTCTTTGTGACTTTGCTCTCTGCACAGCTGTTGAAACAGCAATTAGCAAAGTACACAAGTTGCTTGGCACTGGCGGGGTCCCCACCTCCTTAACGTTGTTGTTCTGACGGTGGCTGATGGACTCTTCGGTCTTCACAGGTTGGAGCGCATGGATGAGCTATTCATCCCTTTCTTCATCCCTAATAAGCCTTATGTTTCTGTGGACGTAGAGCACCATGAAAGATGAAGCAACTCTTCATGGGGGGGGGAGGGGGGGGGGAGGTGTCTGTTGACAGCTCATGGACTATTCGTCTGGTTATATTTCTTGCTGTAACGTTTGCAATAGTTGAAGAAAAACAGCAGCACAGGCCAGAAATACCGTTTCTGTCCGAGATGATTTAAGTGACCTTTACTTGTATTTTGATGATACGCTGAATAGGTTGTGCAGAGCTTGTCTCCAAAGAAGTGACATGTAAATATTGAGACATATATCATTGATTGTTTGGACTTGGTCGTTTGCGTTTGCTGCTGACTTGGTCGTGTCCGGAACCATCAACAAATCTTTTAATTGTGATGATTGGTGTTCAGAACTGGAATTGTCAACAAACTTTTCACTTGTGATCAATGACTTGTGTTCCAGTCAGGAATTGTCATCAAACCTTTTACTTGTGCTTGATCATCGTGTTCAAAACTGGAATTGTCAACAAACCTTTTACTTGTGACTGATGACGTGTTTGGAACCGGAATTGTCAACAAACCTTTTACTTGTGACTGATGACGTGTTTGGAACTGGAATTGACAACAAACCTTTTACTTGTGACTGATGATGTGTTTGGAACTGGAATTGTCATTAAACCTTTTACTTGTGACTGATGATGTGTTTGGAACTGGAATTGTCATTAAACCTTTTACTTGTGATTGGTGTGTTCCGAACTGGAATTGTCAAGAAAGCTTTTACCTGTGGTTGATGACTTGTGTTCAGAACTGAATTGTCAACAAACCTTTTACTTGTGTTTGGAATAATATAATTTCAGGTGTGTGATTCATCCTATGACATTGTGCAGCTGATTGGGCATTAAAAAACAAAAGAACTAATGAACTGATTCTAAAGGTATTGAGAAAATGCATTGGACTTGGTACCATGCAGATACGATCCAAGACGGAACGAGGCCCAGAGTGCTCATGCAAAATCATCTCACACCGGAGTTAATTAGCACTCAAAAAACGTCACACAAACACAACAAAGACCTGAGGCTGAGTCACCTACGGTAACTCTCACCTGGCATGCGAATAAATACAAGGTACGTAAACTCCACCAGAGGTACACCCTCATTACCGTATCTGATTCAGGTCTTTGATGTTGTGTTTGTGTGATATCTTTCAAGCACTAATTAACTCCCTTGTGTGTTGATTCCTTACAGATACATTTCACTCCATGTTTCACAGGACAGGATTCGGGATTAGGACAAAGGTGTCTCGAGGTACATTCTCTCTTAACACGTCAGTTGTGTAACTGTTTCACTGCACTCCTGTGTTGTCCCAGAATTTGCACTGAACAGAAATAGCTTCTCACAGGCAAGTCCTCCAGGTAAGTAAGTAAATTGGTGTTTTACGCCCAGTCAACCAGTGTGGTTATATCAGGGTGGTGCAAGTCCTCCAAACACAAACAGTAAATCTGGTCTGATTGCAGCTGAAACAAGAACTGCTAGCATTTTAAAGCAAGATTCAGACACATAAAAGAAGGCTATTATTGTGACAAAATGTTTTGTCATAATAAATAGGTAGGCAGACAGAAACCGTAGGCTTATTAGGGACAGCCACCTCGATTTTCACACAGCTCCTGAGCTCTGATAATAAATAGCATTCTTTTTAACCGTTTATGTGTTTGGATCCTGAATGCAGATGAGAAAAGGTACAGTCCTGTCTGCTCAGAGAGAACGGATACCCGAAATAAGAGTCAGCACAGAAAGTTGCCCCTCAAGAAGTTACAATGCAACATGGGGGGGGGGGGGGGGGAAACGGATACCCAAATAAGAGTCAGCACAGAAAGTTGACCCTCAAGAAGTTACAATGCAAGGTGGGGGGGGGGGGGGGGGGGGGGAGAGAACGGATACCCCAAATAAGAGTCAGCACAGAAAGTTGCCCCTCAAGAAGTTACAATGCAAGGTGTGTTTATTGGTGCCAAAGGCTTTCATTCCACCGCTTGCTTTTTCAGCACAGGTCTGTTGTGATCTGTTCGCTTCCACACAGCCCTCGCAGCTCCAGAGAGCAGCATTATAAAGGCGTTCTTGTTTAGCTGCAGTGCCCAATGCAGCTTTGGTCGAAAGCATCTAGTTCATTTCTCTGTCGTTCTTTGTGTCTGGATTTTTTGTTCGGAGTGCATTTGTGTGCATGCGCTTGAGTGTGTTTTTGTGTATGTGCGTGATCACCTGTATGTGTTTGCATGTGTGTTTGTGCACGCACACATGTGTGAATGCTTTCCCTGCATTCAGTTTGTTAAGATTTGGGGACTTTTAATTCACGACACTTCAATTCAAACTCTCAACTTTACTTCCACAAGTTCAGGTCTGACTATCTGTTCAAATTCCAACACTTCACAAAAGCAGCACCCACAAGCACCCACTGCGCCTGTTGCTGTGGGTGACCCAGGCACCCATTCCACTTGCAGTCACCCACGCACAGATGTGGATGCTCTCACAAATTAACATACACGCATTCCACCTTTCACCAGTCACTTGTAACCATAGCACTTCAAGACATTCATAATTTTATAGCCCTTGCATCGACATTTACACAAAACCAGGACGCAAAAGCGCACCAAATAGATTATCCAATATCTCTCCCATCCACTCCATCCAAAATGCCTCGCTATAAAAAGAAAATGTTACCGATTGCAAAGTAATATATCAAACACACAAAAAAGCAAACGATTTTCACATTCATGCGCAGGAAGCCACAATTCTCGTTCTCTGAAGCTCTGAGACGGGACCAGGATCTGCCAGCAGGCGAAGCCCGCATGGGATCATGGTCTGGAGAACTCCGAAGACAAACTCCTTCTGCGTGTACGGCATCGAAACACCCAAGCGTTTGTTTTTATGCGAGGAGCAGGTCCCAAGTTGATTTGATTGCGTGTAAAAGACATCCACAGTGATGCAGCGTCACCACTGTTTTAAGACCAGCCTAAAACTCAGGCAAAAGTGGTCTTGAGAGGGGTGCTGTTCTTTATTCCACTGAGGTGTTCATCTGCACCGCAATACAACGGGAAAGGTTTCAGGAAAGACCGTAAAAGTGGGAGGGCCTTTGGTCAGTAGCTTCACTTACAGGGGAACGCGGAGAAAGATTTCAGAAGAAAAAAAGGTGCTCTTAATGGAGGAGTGGTCGATCTTTACTGGTTCACTTTACATGAAGGGAAAGGTTTGGGGAAAAGTGGTCTTAAGAGAGGAGTGGTCCTTTACACGAAGGGAAAGGTTTGGGGGAAAATGGTCTTAAGAGAGGAGTTGTCTTTATTGGTTCATTTACATGAAGGGAAAGCTTTGGGGAAAGGTAGTCTTAAGAGAGGAGTGGTCCTTACTGGTTGATTTACATGAAGAGAAAGGGTTACCTGATGTGTGTGAAGGGCCCCAAAGTTTCTCTAGGGATCACTTAGCTCTCTTGTATGGACAAGCATCAGGTTTTAAACCAGTTAATTTCAATGAAGAACTGTTGGAATCATTTGGCTCTCATGTATGGATAAGTATCAGGTTTTAAACAATTTCAATGAAGGGCCTCAAGGTTTCTCTAGGGATTGCTTGGGTCTCACGTATGGACAAGTATTTGGTTTTAAACAATTTAAATGAACGGCCCCAAGGTTTCTCAAGGGTTCAGCTGGCTCTCACGTACGGACAAGTATCAGGTTTTAAACATTTTCAATGAAGGTCCCAAGGTTTCTCTTGGGACCGCTTGAGTCTTGTGTATGGACAAGCATCAGGTTTTAAACCAGTTAATTCCAATGACGTAGCTGATGCAAAATGCGGCAAGTTTCCAGTTCATTCACCACATGACATTCAGTCTCACCCAGTCACACCAAGCACAACATCGATGTCATCGCTACTGACCCAGACATATGTTCCTCTTCAGAAGCAGTTGTGTTTCCGCACAGCTGGCACGTTTGAGTCAACATTCAGAGTGACTGCGCAGTAAGACACTGGCGTAATTCACGGACACACTCCCGACCGCAGCACGCGTATCTACGGGGCTGGACGTGGTGCTCTACGAGAGCACCTCATAACGCCCACAGTTCACACAGGATTTCGACCTCAAAATTCCCAAACTTAGTTGAAGTCCATTTTCCCGGGCCGAGTTACCGCTCAGTTACACACACCGTTTTGCCCGGCAGTGGTTTCGAGTTGCATGAATTTTGCATTTTCGTTTCACATCTTCCTTCATTTGGACTCAGAGGGCAGGGAGAGGGTATGGTCCCCTCGGCCCCTGAACCCCCTCTCCGCAAATTACCTGTTCACTATGGTCACCAAATTCCAAGACTTTCAAAAACTTTGGCCAAAAACCTTGCAGGCATGGACACCAAACGTCAGCCCGCTCAATGGACGGGGACTGAAAACACTGTACCCAGAACAAAGTGGTTATTAGTGGGGTTTTCTCTCCTTCCTGGTGCGACTGTGAGCATCCGTCACCAGATTACTGCTGTGGTTTGCTGCAGCGGCGTTTGGCAGCGCTTTCAGAGTTCGCTCATAAAATGCCCGCATTCTCAATCTCAAAGTTGACACAGACATTAAACGTCGCAGAAGGGAACCCCATCCTCCCATTTTCTCCTTAGCAATCAATTTTTTTAATGATCGGATGCTATTATACTTCTGTGTGTATCATATACCACGCTCAGTCCTAACATCAGGTCTGTGATGGCAAGCTAACAGCATGCTTGGGATAATGGCACGCAGACAGTGTGCTTGGAATAACACCAAACTAACAGTATGCTTGGGATAACTGCAAGCACACAGTATGCTTGGGATAACTGCAAGCACACAGTATGCTTGGGTTAACTGCAAGCACAAAGTATGCTTGGGATAACTGCAAGCACACAGTATGCTTGGGATAAATGGCAGCACACAGTATGCTTGGGATAACTGCAAGCACACAGTATGCTTGGGATAACTGCAAGCACACAGTATGCTTGGGTTAAAGTGAACTAACAGCATGCCTGGGATATTGACCTGCTAACAGCATGCTTGGGATATTGACCTGCTAACAGCATGCTTGGGATAATGACAGGCTAACAGCATGTTTGGGATATTGACCTGCTAACAGCATGCTTGGGATAATGACAGGCCAACAGCATGTTTGGGGTAACGGCATGCTTGGCGTAACGGCACGCAATACCTCAGCCAGTAAAGCATCCGACTGAAAAGCCAGGCATGACTGACAAGTGTTCAATTCCCGAAAGCAGCAACAGATTTTTTTCCCAGCGTTAGCTTTCAGTGCAGACTCTCTTACGTTGTCCGTACAGCCCCCAGTGTGCAATCGCATGCATCAGCATCTGTGGGCACGTCAAAAATCCCAAACACAGGCAGCCGTACCATTGTTCGGACAAACGGAAATACCGCACACACTGATAGGAGTGAGCAGCGCTGCTCTTGCGGCTGCTGCATCTTTACCCAGGTCAGGCCACCGGAACTGCCCTCAAGGATCCATGAAGTACTTTTAAAAACATTAAAGGATCATGTTTGCTTTGCTTTAGTGAAGGAAATTTGAGCCCCAAGAGAACAAGAGAGTGCATCACCCATTGCCTGTTGTGGTCTTTCTGCACCAGGATCAGAGACGGAAATATGGCAGGGAAGGCGTACCCAGCATTACTTTAAGCTACATAATAGGCATCGGTTCTCCAGCAAAGCAATTTGGGTCCACACCGAGGGCAAGAACACTCATCCGAACAGCGCACATTCACAAGTTCGCACCCACACCACACCCACTCTTAAATCATGACATCATAATCAATACCTAACCCACTGGCCCAGACATCGTAATTAGTATCTAATTCTAATCCATGCATACACTTTGGCCAAAACATCATAATCGGTATTTAATCCCCCCCCCCCCCCACACACACATACATACATATCTAATATCAATATCTAACCCACATATACTAATGCCAATACATCATAACATACACCTAAACCGCATACCTCTTAGTCAACATGCCTTAACCTGCACCTAACCCAAATGCCCTCTAGTCAATGCTATGCATAACTGCACCTAACCCACACACACTCTGGCCAACACATCATAACTTGCACCTAAACCGCAGTAACCTCTAGCCAACTCATAACCTGCACCTACACCATGTACATCCTTCTTCAACACAAAACCTGCACATAAACCACGTAAATGCTTCTTTAACACAAAACCTGCACATAAACCATGTACATCATTCTTCAACACAAAACCTGCACATAAACCATGTAAATGCTTCTTTAACACAAAACCTGCACATAAACCATGTACATCATTCTTCAACACAAAACCTGCACATAAACCATGTACATCCTTCATCAACATGTAACCTGCACATAAACCATGTACATGCTTCGTCAACACATAACTTGCACATAAACCATGTACATGCTTCGTCAACTCATAACCTGCACATAAACCATGTACATGCTTCGTCAACACAACCTGCACATAAACCATGTACATGCTTCGTCAACACATAACCTGCACACAAACCATGCACATTCATCATGAGTACATGACAAATACACAGACCAAATACACCCATCATCAACACATAACAAACCTGTACCTAAACCAGACACACTCGCTGCCATTCTATCGCAGGCAAAAACCAGTACCTAAATCACATGCACTCAACATATAAAAAAGCCTGTACTTAAACCACACGCCCACTGCCAATCTGTCACAAAAAAATCCATACCAAAACCACACGTACGCAACACATTTGAACAAATCTCTACCTAAACCACTTACATCAAGACACAACAAATCTGTACCTAAACCACATACACTCATAAATACATCATAACATACCCAAGGCATGTACACTTACCAACACATCATAACAAAGCTGTACCTAAACAATATTAACTCATCATCAAGACAAATAAATCTGTACCTAACCTACAGCCATTTGTCATCAACACATCACATACCTAAACCACACACATTCATCAACACACAAACAAGTCCACGTCAAAACCTCATCAGCACAAATCCACACCATGCCACATAAAAATGCCATGAACACATGACTAATATGTACCTACAGCACATTCACTTGTCATCAACACATAAACAAATCCACACATCTTCAACGCTGAATAAATCTGCACCTGAACCGCATGCATTTTTCACTTACTTCAGACATAACAAATCCGTACCTAAACCGAATACACTGTCAGCTCTTGGCGTATAACAGATCAATATCACCACTCCCCATCAGCACGTAACAAATCTGCATCTAAACTGCACACACTCATCAACAGGTGACCCTGTGTGGTTGACAGGACCTTAAAATCCAAGAACAGTACCTAAACCACATACATTCGCCGAGAATACACATCTCTAAACCACATACATACATCAAGAACACATATCTGTACCTAAACCACACACATACTTCACCAATGCCAAATAAATTTGAACCTAAACCACACACATTCAACCAGAACACATACTTTTACCTACAAGAACACATACCTTTACCTAAACCACATACACACATCACTGACACATGACAAATGTGTACCTAAACCACATACACTAATACTAATAACAGTCATCAACTTGTAACTAATCTGTACCTAAACCACATGCACTAACAGTCAACCTCTAACAAATTTGTACCTAAACCACATACACTCATCACCACCCACATATGTGTAACCTTCTGATGTTGACTGCAACTTGGATACCAGTGTGCATGTGCCTGTCTGATGAAGCCCATCTTGCCGCTTTTTCACTCTGATATCGAGGAGTCAGATTTCTCTGCTTCGGAGGGCTAAGCGACAGTCACGTATGTGCTGAATGTGCCTTTAACCGTACAGTACAGTAACGGTGGGTACAGATGTGATTTGACGCTTTTGTGGTTTGTGTCTTTGATCAGTGTCAAACAGTTAAAACATGTGTGTTTCTTCAGGCGTGTTTCTTCTGACTTGATTTTCAGTCTTTGCATCTTCTTCTCCCCGTTTGAATGTTTTGTCGGTAACGCTCAAGTCCTAATGCAGGGTTCGTATGGAAAACTCCATTCAAAATTCACAAACTTTTCACAAACCTTTGCAATGTGGGGCAAAAAAAGCAACACAAAGGTATGCAACTCTGCCGCACATCTGGTAAAGGGGCACAACCCTTACTGTAGACAAAGGCTCATGCACTTTATCAGTCAAAACTGATTGGAAGTACATTCTCTGTGATTTTGCATGGCAATTGTTTTAGATTTTTTTTTTTTTTAGCTACTGTTTGGTCTTGGGAAGTGCAGTTTCTGACAGATAAGCTGATAGTTTTTTCCCTAGTGCTCTGAAGACCACAAAATTCACAAACTTTCACAGACCCCGCTCAGTTTTCAGACTTTCAAGGCCTTGAAAAGCTTATCCCATTTTTTCCTAAACTTTCTTTGTTACAGTTTGTCCCTAATATGTCAACCCGACATCCGAGGACATGAAGCCCCACATCATCATCCTAAACTTTCAAAGACCTTCAAAGACTGTGCGAACCCTGTAATGTTACGCCTTATCTGCTACAGGTGCCCTAGATGTGATCTGAGTGCAATTTTTGTTAAATGCTGGGGTGAGCACTTATGCGCTGATGTGGCTTGTAGGCCAAAAACTATGGTATCTTCATCATGAACACATAACAGATCTGTACCTAAACCACATACACTCACAGCCATCAACACACAACACAGTCGTACCATCATGATCAACAAATAACAAACCCATCACAAAATCACATCCGTCTCTTCAACTCATAACACAGTCATACCATCTCTCATCATCAACACAGAACAAATCCGTACCAAGATCCGATACACTCGTCTTCAAAACAACAAATCTGGACCTAAACCAGACGCCCAAAGTTAGCACATCCTAACAAATGTGTGACCGAAGCCACATACACTCACTGTCAACACGTAACAAACCTGTACCTAAACTGCACACTGCCATCCTCACGAATCAACACACACCTATGTGTCCTGACGGTACGTGTGTGTAGCTGAGGTGCGGATTAACGCGTGCCTCAGTCCCAAAGTATACACGTTTTGCACCAGTTAAACATTTTTATTCACTCAGCTGAAAACTGGGAAAGGAGGTGGGGGTCGGGGCGGGCCAGTTGAAACAACACAGCTTTTGATGTGTTCTACCAAGCGCAGCATCACAGACCCAAAGATCCATCAGTGGTGACTTAGTGAGCTAGTGCGTAGATTTTAACTTTCCTGCACCGAAGAGGAACTGACATGTCCGGTCGACGAGGTAGGCCATGCCAATATCAGCGGCGACCACCATCAGAACGGTATTACGGAACTGAAACACACAGAGAGAACAGCATGCGCTATTCCTGTACTCTGCAGCATGGGACTCTGGCAAAGTCAGCAGCACACATAAACCACTGAAAACATTCACAGTCAGCTGCACACATAAACCACTGAAAACATTCACAGTCAGGAGCACACATAAACCACTGAAAACATTCAGTCAGCAGCACACATAAACCACTGAAAACATTCACAGTCAGCAGCACACATAAACCACTGAAAACATTCACACAGTCAGCAGCACACACAAACCACTGAAAACATTCAGTCAGCAGCACACATAAACCACTGAAAACATTCACAGTCAGCAGCACACATAAACCACTGAAAACATTCACAGTCAGCAGCACACATAAACCACTGAAAACATTCACAGTCAGCAGCACACATAAACCACTGAAAACATTCACAGTCAGCAGCACACATAAACCACTGAAAACATTCACAGTCAGCAGCACACATAAACCACTGAAAACATTCACAGTCAGCAGCACACATAAACCACTGAAAACATTCACAGTCAGCAGCACACATAAACCACTGAAAACATTCACAGTCAGCAGCACACATAAACCACTGAAAACATTCACAGTCAGCAGCACACATAAACCACTGAAAACATTCACAGTCAGCAGTCCTGGGCATAAACCACTGAAAACATTCACACAGTCAGCAGTCCTGGCCATAAACCACTGAAAACATTCACACAGTCAGCGGTCCTGGCCATAAACCACTGAAAACATTCACAGTCAGCAGTCCTGGCCATAAACCACTGAAAACATTCACACAGTCAGCAGTCCTGTGGCAGTCCTGGCCATAAACCACTGAAAACATTCACAAACTTCAAGTTGTCTAAAACTAAATTTACAGCCATTTTGTAGTACTTTTAACACAAAACTGTGGCATCACACTAAAACTATGACATCACACAAAAATTGTGACATGTGACATTACACCAAAACTGACAATACACCAAAACTGTGACATCACACCAAAACTGTGACATTACACAAAAACTGTGACATCACACAAAAACTGTGACATTACACAAAAACTGTGACATCACAAAAACTAAGACAAAACTGTGACATTACACAAAAACTATGACATCACAAAAACTGTGACATTACACAAAACTGTGACATCACACAAAAACTGACATTACACAAACACTGTGACATCATGCAATAACTGTAAGATCACAAAAAACTGAAAGCTGAAATATTGCCCGACAATGATGTCAAAACCGAAAAGTCCACTTCAGGCAAGACTGAAACTGAAGCATGATTTTTCTAATGGACCCATTTCCTTCAAAGTTCAGATGACTGCGGGGAAGGAGCCAATGGCAGCGAGAGTTCCACACCAGTCAGACGTGACCGAACACCTACCTCACCGGGAAGAGCGACCAGCTGGAACTGCTGGGAGATGTCAGGGATGACGCCGCTGGCCAGGACGATGATGCCGCTGCAGGAGAACATGAGGCTGTACAAGAGCGGCTTGTTCTCACTCAGGCTCTCCATGAATGGCTCGCCCTGTGCAGTGCATCCAGGAATACGTCAGCAACAAGACAAATACAGGGACACAACTGGGCTCTGTCTCTATCTCGCTCCCCCGCACACACACATCACAACCAGGAATACGTCAGCAACAAGACAAATACAGGGACACAACAGGGCTCTGTCTCTCTCTCCCCCCTCCCACACACACACGCACGCACACACATCACAACCAGGAATACGTCAGCAACAAGACAAATACAGGGACACAACAGGGCTCAGTCTCTATCTCTCCCCCCCACACACACATACACACACACACACATCACAACCAGGAATATGTCAGCAACAAGACAAATACAGGGACACAACAGGGCTCTGTCTCTATCTCTCTCCCCCACACACACACACATCACAACCAGGAATACGTCAGCAACAAGACAGATGCAGGGACACAACTGGGCTCTGTCTCTACTCTACCCCCCCCCCCCCCCCCCCCACACACCACACACATACACGCACACACATCACAACCAGGAATACGTCAGCAACAAGACAGATGCAGGGGCGCTGACACGACAAGG
>JABMCL010003860.1:387500-462500 GCA_018857735.1 Alviniconcha marisindica
GGTGGGGGGAGGCCTGGGGGGGAGGGGGAAGGAGGGAGAAGAAGAAAAAAAGGGACTGTGAGAGGAAACGTCTTCAGTTTGGCTGCTCACATGGCAGTCCGCCACACTGATTTCCTGTTTACAGTGCTTCTGCCCTAAGCACCCCCAAAAAGCACTAGACGCTCGGCTCCCTACCTTCGACCTGGAGATAAAGAGGAAGCAGCCGGCCAGAAGCAAGCCCTGCATGGTGGCCTGGCCATCGGAGAACTTGATGCCATCCAGGTACAGCACACTCTGGCTGTAGGCCAGAATGAGGGCGTTGAGCGCCAGGATTTTGAACATCTGCAGCGTGGTCACCAGAGTGCATCGCCCTTGTTTGATGATGTTGCACACTGAAACAATCCAGCGTCACAGGTTTTATGGTGCCAGGATTTTGAACATCTGCATTTATGCTGAAACAACCCAGTGTCACAGGTGAAGGTGCCAGGATTTTGAACATCTGCATTTATGCTGAAACAACCCAATGCCACAGGTGAAGGTGCCAGGACTCTGAACAGCTACGCTAACACTAAAACAGTCAAATGTTGCAGATTAAGGCGTCAGGATTTTTGAACATCTGCAGTGTGGTCACCAGAGTGCACTGCCCTTGTCTGATGATGTTGCACACTGAAACAATCCAACATCACAGGTTATGATGCCAGGTTTTTGAACAGATGCAGCGTGGTCACCAGAGCGTATTGCCCTTGCTTGGTAAGGTTGCACACTAAAATAATCCAACGTCACAGATTTAGGTGCCTGGCTTTTAAACATCTGCAGCAGGGTCACAAGAGTGCGTCACCCTTGCTTTATTATGTTGCACATGGAAACAATCCAACGTCACCAATTACGGCACCGGAATTTTCAACATCTGCAGTCTGGGAACTCGAGTGCATCATCCTTGCTTGATGTTGTACACTAGTGTTCAAACATCCATCAGAGGTGTAGTGACACTTTGCATCAAAGCGATAAAAGCAATGCAGCAGAAAAAAATGCCAAAATGTCCACTGTTGGTTCTAAATTTTGACTGCTTCTACCAAACAACAAACAAAATTTTAGTCTAACACTAGCATTAACCGCTCACACAACTGGTGAAGTCTGCATGCTTTTTTTTGTTGCACATGATAGACACCGCACAGTGACTCACTCTCTCCTTCCCCACACACTTACCACTCATAACCGTGGAAAGTTTGGATGTAAAGGGAGACGCCACGCTAGCGTCTCCAAGTCGTATAACCTGTGCTTTCTCTTCCTCCTCTATTTCCTTCATCAGGGCCGCAAGCTTTTTCTGTCAAACACAGTTTGTAAAGCACACGGTAAATTAAAACAAGGGAACACGCAATCAAAACACGCAAGATGTCAGAAAGAACGCTCACCTTACTTAGACAACACAGAACATGCGCAAATGTTCAGTGAAAACACCTTTCTCAAGCAAACAGACAGAAAATACATGAACAAATGATGACATGGACGTAAAGAATTATTGAACTGTGCTTCGGCATTGATCACAACTTGTCCCTAATATGTCATCTGATATCTGAAGACATTAAGCATCACTTCATCATCAGGATGAATCTGATCTACTGATTTTGCAGTTGTTGCAGAAGCTAAGAACAGTTAGTACCTGGATTTTAACACCCTGTCACCTGGTCACCTCAGGATGACAAAATTTAAGAACAACAAAATTCCACCAGCTGATTTAATTCTACAACAAACTTCACCAACAGAATTTAAGAACAACAAACTTCCAGCAACTCATTTGATTCTACAACAAACTTCACCAGCTGCAAGATGTGTCAATCCGATTTCATCCATATCTTCGTTCACTAGTGTATTCACCTGTATTCTGGTTGCTTGAGAAAGGTGTTTATATTGAAAACATACGCATGTTTTGGTTTGCTGCTGGAGCGTAATGAGCATTCTTTTTTCTTCTTCTTTTTCTTTGTTGTCTCTTGTGCGTTTATATCTTGCAACTGTTTCTGAGATTTTTCTATATATATTTATTTAAGGAACATGAAGCACTCTTGTAATAAAACTGGCAACAGATAAAGTCACACATCTCAAACTGAAACAAATGGAGCCTGACCCAAAAAACATGAAAGACAATGGAGGAACATTTTGCATTTGCATTTCTGCACATTTTCGGTGATTCCAGGAGACGATTTTTGCAGTACCTGGTGGGATGCCATGTTGTCTCCCCTGGTTATGGCCCGCTGCTTGGCGGCACGCCCTGCTGGTTTTCCACGCTGTGACAGCGGTGACACTTTGTCATTGCCACCCTGCGACTCTGCGTCAACACTAGTACCAGTCTGGCCAAGAAACAAATTGAAAGCAAAAATAAATAGTCATGTCGGAATCAGAGGAAGATGAACAACATATGCTTCGGGACAGAGAAATAATTGATTTACAACATCCAGTCAACCATGACTGTTTTGTCATTTTTAAAAAAAAGAGGGTTTTGTCCTTAAATTTGCACACCTTTTGTCATGTTAGTGTTCCTTTTAATTTTGTATGTGTTTGGATCCTGTTTTAGAACACTCGCCTTTATCCTTGTTCCAAATTTAGTTAAATATGAAGTAAAATGCAAAACAATTCCCCCACCGACCCACCCACCCCCAAAAAAGAAAGGGAAAAACGTCAGTAAGCTGATGTTAATGTTCCCGTCAACATCATATTGCTGCATCAGAAAGACAAGGACAAAGAACAAAGAATCCAAGACAAGAGAGAAACCTTACCTCATCTTTCCTGGCCTTCTTCTTGTCCGGCAGTTTCTCCGGGGCGTTGGCCAACAGCGCCACACCTGGCAACAACATGGACACACACCATCATCTCATGCTGTGTACCGTTCCTTCTTCATGCCAACAACATGGACACACACCCTGATCTCAATCCATTCATGCCTTGTCCTGTTCCTTCTTTATGCCAACAACATGGACACACACCCTCATCTCAATCCATTCATGACTTGTACCGTTCCTTCTTCACATCAACAACATGGACACACACCCTCATCTCAATCCATTCATGCCTTGTCCTGTTCCTTCTTTATGCCAACAGCATGGACACACACCCTGATCTCAATCCATTCATGCCTTGTCCTGTTCCTTCTTTATGCCAACAACATGGACACACACCCTCATCTCAATCCATTCATGCCTTGTCCTGTTCCTTCTTTATGCCAACAGCATGGACACACACCGTCATCTCATGCTTTGTACCGTTCCTTCTTCATGCCAACAGCATGGACACACACCCTGATCTCAATCCATTCATGACTTGTACCGTTCCTTCTTCACATCAACAACATGGACACACACCGTCGTCTCAATCCACTCACTGCATACCACACCATTCTTTCTTTACACCAGCAACATGGACACACACCGTCGTCTCAATCCACACCATTCTTTCTTACACCAGCAACATGGACACACACCGTCGTCTCAATCCACTCACTGCATACCACACCATTCTTTCTTTACACCAGCAACATGGACACACACCCTCATCTCAATCCACTCACTGCATACCACACCATTCTTTCTTTACACCAGCAACATGGACACACACCGTCATCTCAATCCACTCATCACTTGGACTGGCAGTCACTGCACACTGCATCATTCTTTCTTTATACCACCACCGCCAACAACAACAAAAACACGCACACACACAAGAAGAAGAAAAACTGATGGGGGTGGGGTATATGGGGACCCACTGAGGACAAACTCCTTCAAAGACTCACCCTTCTAGGCCTGAAGATATCACCGGTGAATGTCAGTTAATTCTCGGATCCTGACATCCAGCCAGCCACATGGGTCACGCCAGACGTAAGTAAGTAACTAACTTGGTTTTCTATGCCCTGTCAACCAGGATGGTTAAACGATGATGATGATCGCTTTTATACAGCGCTATTCTCCGCTCTTGAGCAGACTCACTGCGCTCGCATGTGACTCTACATGAGCGACTAGCTTGATTTATGGTGTGTGTTTTTTGTTTTTGTTTTAAATCAAGGCAGACACCTCTCCCAGGTGAAAGCAAGCATCTCCACAACCGACTCTGCACGAAAGTCTTACCGACATCAGCGTGCTTCAGAGCTCCCACGTCGTTGGTGCCGTCTCCACACATCAGAGTGACGTAGCCCTGGGCCTTCAGCACCGTTATGATCAGCTCCTGCACCAGAGGGAACGCATGCAGCAGTCATTTTCTTGCCGACCTGAGCGTCAGCCGCACGATGAACGCGTCGCACATACAGAGCCTGGCCCTGTCGCTCACGGATCTGCGCTCTGTGTTCGGGTCACTCCTTGTCACACTAACATCTAGCTGTGTTCAGGTCAGTCATGTCTAGCTGTGTTTAGGTCATTCACAATCACACTAACAGGTAGCTGTGTTCAGGTCAGTCATGTCTCGCTGTGTTTAGGTCATTCACAATCACACTAACAGGTAGCTGTGTTCAGGTCAGTCATGTCTAGCTGTGTTTAGGTCATTCACAATCACACTAACAGGTAGCTGTGTTCAGGTCAGTCATGTCTAGCTGTGTTTAGGTCATTCACAATCACTCTAATATCTAGATGTGTTCAGGTCAGTCCAAGTCACTCATCTACCTAAGTTCAGGTCAGTCCCAATCACTCTAACATCTAGATGTGTTCAGGGCACCCACAATCACTGAACTATCCAGCTGTGTTGAGGTCAGTCCAACATGTAGCAGTGTTCAGGTCAGCTCAACATGTAGCAGTGTTCAGGTCAGTGTGAGAGACTACACCACCCATCTGTGTTGAGGTCAGTCCAACATGTAGCAGTGTTCAGGTCAGCTCATCATGTAGCAACGTTCAGGTCAGTGCGAGAGACTACACTACCCAGCTGTGCTGAGGCCAGTCCAACATGTAGCAGTGTTGAGGTCAGCTCATCATGTAGCAGTGTTCGGGTCAGTGTGAGAGACCACACCACCCAGCTGTGTTCAGGTCATCCCAACGTCGATCAGTGTTCAGGTCAGTGCCAGAAACTACACTAGCCAGCTGAGAGACTGACCTTCTGTTTGGGGGCCACCCTGGCGAAGACCCTGGTGTTGGGAAGAAGCAGGTGCAGTAACTTCACGCCTGATGCTTGTAAATAGCTCAGGGCCTGCAAAGGACATGGCCAGTCCTAGCAACTTCATCACAAACAGGTGCACGTCAGCTGCATACATGTACATACACAAAGCCAAGATGCACACTGTAGTTGACCTTTTGAATTCGTTTCTACATCACAGACCTTGGAGAAAAAGAAAAAGAAACCTCGTACACCTTGTAGGTGACGACAAAAATCCCACGGGAGGAAGTGAACTGGCTTATTTCAGCCAACAAATCAAATGAAGACAAACTGCAGTGACTGTGGAGGCATGCAGACATCAAACTGTTCATAATATTCATAGATTTACAGACACACACACACACACACACACACACACAAATGCCCCAATCAAATACACATGCACATACAGACACACACACACACACACACATTTGCACGCACACATGCCATGCATTCACACACTATAAACTTACCTCTCCAGTGAGACAGAGATCATATTTCGGGATGATAGCTTTGCGGAGTTTGGACACATCCAGAGGTTCAGCGACAGTGTCATCAATACTCTGCCAGTGCCATTCAGTGCCTGCAAAAAGGATCATACAGCAATGGGGGTGGGCAGAGAGAACGGACTGAAACCACAGACATATTTCAGAATGTGGAAAAGCCATTTTAAATATATAAAAATCACAACTTGGGTTTTTAAGGAGTTTGACAGAGCACAGTCATTCACACCCTGCTGACTGCCTGACAGCGTACCCAGTTTGTTTGGTGGGGTGAGAATGAGGGTGGTCTCTTTCCTGGTCATTCGCAGTTCCTTAGCCACATGGCAGGCAGTCAGTGGGTTGTCCCCTGTGATCATCGCAACCTGCAACATGAACACAGACCTCGTTACTCAGTCAGTGGGTTGTCACCTGTGATCATCACAACCTGCAACACAGAAACAGACCTCGTTACTCAGTCAGTGGGTTGTCCCCCATGATCATCACAACCTGCAACATGAACACAGACCTCGTTACTCAGTCAGTGGGTTGTTACCCGTGATCATCACAACCTGCAACACAGAAACAGACCTCGTTACTCAGTCAGTGGGTTGTCACCCGTGATCATCACAACCTGCAACATGAACACAGACCTCGTTACTCAGTCAGTGGGTTGTCACCTGTGATCATCACAACCTGCAACACAGAAACAGACCTCGTTACTCAGTCAGTGGGTTGTCACCTGTGATCATCACAACCTGCAACACAGAAACAGACCTCGTTTACTTTTTTCCCCAGTCAGTGGGTTGTCACCCGTGATCATCCACCTGCAACACGGACACAGACCTCTTACTCAGTCAGTGGGTTGTCCCCGTGATCATCGCAAACCCGCAACACGGACACAGACCTCATTACTCAGTCAGTGGGTTGTCCCCTGTGATCATCGCAACCTGCAACACGGACACAGACCTCATTACTCAGTCAGTGGGTTGTCCCCTGTGATCATCGCCACCTGCAACACGCACACAGACCTCATTACTCAGTCAGTGGGTTGTCCCCTGTGATCATCGCAACCTGCAACACGGACACAGACCTCATTACTCAGTCAGTGGGTTGTCCCCTGTGATCATCGCAACCTGCAACACGGACACAGACCTCATTACTCAGTCAGTGGGTTGTCCCCTGTGATCATCGCCACCTGCAACACGCACACAGACCTCATTACTCAGTCAGTGGGTTGTCCCCTGTGATCATCGCCACCTGCAACACGCACACAGACCTCATTACTCAGTCAGTGGGTTGTCCCCCGTGATCATCACAACCTGCAACACAGACCTCCTTAGTCAGAATGAGGGCCGTCTGGCATGCACACTTCTTCAGCCACGCGTGGCAGAGAGTCAGCCCTGGTCATCACTGCTATCCACAATGCGGACATAGCCTGGATAATCTGCTTCAAGCTTTGAGCTGGCACACACACAGAGGGGGTACAGAAGCAGAGATTACAGAGTAGGACAGAAACTCAACGCGTGCAAAGCACAGCCAGGAAAGCAAAACAGAAACTCACCCCGTGTGAAGAGTGCAGGACCTCTTTAATGGCGGCCTTGGAGTCCGACTTGAGCGGACAGGAAATGATGACGAACCCTGCGAATGTCAAGTCTTTTTCCACCTGGTCCCGCACCAGCTCTCGAACCTGTGGCAGGTAATCATAAATCACACCTGAGGCAGGTAAGGGTATGCAAGACACAATGGCTTCGAAACAAAACTCCAAGCACAGCAGTCAGGCATTAAGGTTTGGAGGCTTAAATGTGAAAAGCAAAAATGTCCTGAATAAAGTGGTGAATGTGTGTGGCAAGGTTGTGGGTGAAAGACAAGAACAATTAAGTCAGTTGTATGAATGGCGTGTGGTACGGAAGGCTAGGGTGATTGTAGATTTACAACAGCCACGTCCTTGCTAAACATTATGAGCGTCTTCCATCTGGTAAACGATTTTGCATACCTAAATCAAATACAGTGAGAACAAATAGCACCTGCAGTCAATAGCATTTCTGAACACATAAATCTGCTCAAACGTCAGAGCAGTGTATGTATGTGTGAGAGTGTGTGTGTGTAAATTACCAGTTTATTTATTATGTAACTTTCGTATTTCCAATAACTGTTCTTTCAGTTTTAAAATATAAAATATGTGTACTGTGCTGTGGTTAATGTTCAGCCACATTAAGAAAAAATCTGATGAGATAATAATCTTGAATCTTGAATGTATTCTTACATTATATTCACATTAATAAATGCAATGACCTCTGTTTTCACACTCTTTCATTTCACCTAAGAGGCTGATTTAGCATCATGGGGTGAAAGGTTTGAAAACGCACCACTGGGGGCTGGGGGGGGGGGGGGGGGGGGGGGGCAACATTATCAGCTCAATGCATTCCCCCTCTCCGTACCACGGGCCTTTCCTGCCAAACACAAATCCTCGTTTTGGACGTGTGTGTGTGTGCCCTTCAGACTCTGAGATGAAGTAGTCTGTGTTTGATGTGTACTTGTGTTCGTGTATTATACTGTGAGTTATTTTCCTGGTCTCTTTTGTGCAGTCGTAAGGCAAATTTCTATCTTATTCATAGACAATAAAGATTCTGTTCTGTTCTGTGTCCACACACCTGCTGATGGGACAGGGATCCGATGTCTTTGTAGCCAAGGGCCAGTACTCTTGCTCCCCGCCTTGCCATCGCCAGGTAGACTTCCTCGTAGTTGTCCGGAACACTGCCAAACTGAAGCATCACTGCAGTGTCACCAAGAGTATTGTCGCCCACAACATCAGCATTTCTGACAATGCCATGCTGTTGTCACCGTCACAGCAGCTTTCAAAAAGCACATGCTTATTCAGATCTTGGGCTGTACAATACATGTATCATGCACCATAATAACTGGCTGTCTCCATGAATATTTACCATGTCAACAAGACGTCAATGAAAGGATAACTGCATGGAAGTTAACTGTGACCAGCTGGTGTACATAGATCCACATCAGTTTATGTTAAACTTAACAATCTCTGCAAGTTTCTCTGGTGTCCCTTTTTAATGTACATAAATCCACATCATTTTATGTTAAACTTCACGATCCCAGCAAGTTTCTCTCCGCATCATTTTATGTTAAACTTCACAATCTCTGCGAGTTTCTCTGGTGTCCCTTTTACATCAACAATGAAATAAGTTTCCCTGTAGCTTGCAGGGGCGTGGCCTACAATGACCCACTTACATCTCATTACAAAGCTAAATCTCACCATCTCTTTGAGGGTCTCTGGCGCCCCTTTGACCGTGGCCATGTAGTGTGTTTCCGTGCTGCCGGCAGGGGTGTGGCCCACGATGACCGACATGCGCTTCAAGGCGCTGGAGAAGTGGAAGCGGTGGTAGATCTTCAGTCCGTGGCTCCGACCTTTCAGTGGCACCACCGCTTCACCTGACAGCACAGGGAATTAGTGTTGACCTAGTGATGAACTGCACCACTGCTTCACATGACAGCACAGTGGTTAAGCGTTGACCTAGTGATGAACTACACCACTGCTTCACATGACAGCACAGGGAATTAGTGTTGACCTAGTGATGAACTACACCACTGCTTCACATGACAGCACAGGGAATTAGTGTTGACCTAGTGATGAACTACACCACTGCTTCACATGACAGCACAGGGAATTAGTGTTGACCTAGTGATGAACTACACCACTGCTTCACATGACAGCACAGTGGTTAAGCGTTGACCTAGTGATGACCTTTACCACTGCTTCACATGACAGCACAGAAATTAAGCGCTGACCTAGTGATGACCTTTACCACTGCTTCACATGACAGCACAGTGATTAAGCGTTGACCTAGTGATGAACTTTGCCACTGCTTCACCTGACAAGACAGCACAGTGATTTAGTGTTGACTTAGTAATGAACTGCACCGCTGCTTCTCATGACGGCATAATGATTAAGTGTTGACCTAGTGATGAACTACACCACTACTTCACATGACAACACAGTGATTAAGTGTGGACTTGGTGATGAACTCCTCCACTGCCTCACACGACAGCACAGAAACTAAATGTTGACCTAGACATGAACTGCCCCACTGCTTCACATGACAGCACAGTGATTTCAGCATCGACCTATTCAGTCAAGTAAACTTTTTCCTATTCCAAATGAAATACTGTTTAAACGCTGTACCTCAAGTCTCTCAAGCTGGGGTATTCACAACTTAGCTGTAGGCCCTCTGACTGATAAAAGAAGGCTACAGCAACTGTTACTATAATCAGAACTGTGGGCGTGATTTCAGGTTTGAAAAATGCAGAAGGCATGGAACCAAACACCTATATGCACCTCCCTACCCGTAAGTAACCAAACACCTGTGCATAACTCACCTTTGGTAAGGTGCCACCCCACAGCCCTCAGCAACCAAACACCTACATGTACATCCCAACTCTAAGTAACTCCCAACCCTTAGTGACCAAACAGCTGTCTGTAAAAGTAACTCCCAACTCTACGTAACCAGACAGCTGCCTGTAAAAGTAACTCCCAACTCTAAGTAACCAAACAGCTGTCTGTAAAAGTAACTCCCAACTCTAGGTAACCAAACAACTGTCTCTAAAAGTAACTCCCAACTCTAAGTAACCAAACAACTGTCTGTAAAAGTAACTCCTAACTCTAGGTAACCAAACAACTGTCTGTAAAAGTAACTCCCAACTCTAAGTAACCAAACAACTGTCTGTAAAAGTAACTCCCAACTCTAAGTAACCAAATAACTCTAGGTAACCAAACAGCTGTCTGTAAAAGTAACTCCCAACTCGAAGTAACTAAATAACTCGAGGTAACCAAACAGCTGTCTGTAAAAGTAACTCCCAACTCTAAGTAACCAAATAACTCTAAGCAACCAAACAGCTGTCTGTAAAAGTAACCCCCAACTCTAAGTAACCAAATAACTCTAAGTAACTAAACAGCTGTCTGTAAAAGTAACTCCCAGCTCTAAGTAACCAAATAACTCTAAGTAACCAAACAACTGTCTGTAAAAGTAACTCCCAGCTCTAAGTAACCAAACAGCTGTCTGTCAAAGTAACCCCCCCAACTCTAAGTAACCAAACAGCTGTCTGTAAGTCACCTTTGGTCAGGTTCCACTCCACCGCCCTGAGCGTGGCCTTTTCCAGCGGATCGCCCACCATTTCATCCTCCAGCTGCACCAGGGAATGGCAGGTGGCCAGAATCTGTATGGTGCGCATCGGTGCATCCACCGCTGCCGTCATCTCCGTCCCCTTCCTGGTAGAAGAGAAAGCGTGAGATGGTCAAAGAAATCAACAAGATGATCAAATTACACGCGTTGTAACTTCTGCCTGTAGTGCCCAGCTGATCCACACAATCTTCAGACATTCTTTTTCCACAGACTTTTTCAGTCGCTCATGATGCTATCAACCTAGAAACCCTTTTCTCTTGTTTTATTTTTATTATTTTATTAATGACATATATACACGCGAAACTCTGTTGGTTCTGTCACAGTGTAGTATTTGTGTCAGCCAACAAGACAAGCATCAATTTGGAAAGTTCTGCAAAATGGAGCTGTATTTATGATGAATTTGATGATGCAGTTTGCCCAACACGAAGCACCTGGGGTGGGGTAGGGGACGGAGGTGGGGATCAACAGGGCCCTGAGCATCATGTCCTGAAAACATTCAAGCAGACAAAAAAAAACCCAGCTAAACACTCATGTTCTCTACCTGAAGCCAGTCACAACCTCCGCGTCTCACCCCGAGACAGTCACACCCTCCACAACACCCCGGTCCAATCACACCCTCCACAACTCACCCCAAGCCTGTCACACCCTCCACCACTCACCCCAAGCCTGTCACACCCTCCACCACTCACCCCAAGCCTGTCACACCCTCCACCACTCACCCCAAGCCTGTCACACCCTCCACCACTCACCCCAAGCCTGTCACACCCTCCACCTCTCACCCCAAGCCTGTCACCCCCTCCACATCTCACCCCAAGCCTGTCACACCCTCCACCACTCACCCCAAGCCTGTCACACCCTCCACATCTCACCCCAAGCCTGTCACCCCCTCCACCCCAAGCCTGTCACCCCCTCCACAACACCCCAGTCCAATCACACCCTTCACAACACAGTCACACCCTCCACCACTCACCCCAAGCCCGTCACACCCTCCACACCTCACCCTAAGCCCATCACACCCTCCACCACTCACCCCAAGCCTGTGACACCCTCCACCACCAAATTGTCGCTAGTCAGCGTCCCCGTCTTGTCGAAGCAGCAGATGTCAATCTTGCCTGCGAACGGGATTCTGAATGGCTCTGTGCAGTACACATCTGGAACCAACAACAGCAACAGACAATGCGATGGGGCTGTTGCTAAGTTTGCTGATGGGATGTTTGAGAACGTTTCCAAGACTCGAGTTGACCACTATCACGGATACAGTCATCTTGACAACAAAATCCCAAGGACATGAATGTTCCGTACTGAGAATCTTCAGTAATCTCACAGATTAGGCACAATCTTCTACGTGCAGAGAGGGAAACTGAATGAGTGTGCGTGTCTGCGTCTGGTGAGCGTATGGGTGAGCATGTGTGTGTGTGTGTGTGTGTGTGTGTGTGTGTGTGTGTGTGTGTGTGTGTGTGCTTGCATGTGCAGTGTGTATATCATGTGGGGAATACACAGCTGTGCATGTTCAGTTAATAAAGAACCATTAACAAAACCATCAACAAAAGAATTTACAATAACAAATTATTATTAATAAAGAGGGGCTGCCCCTCACAAGGACAGTCCTTTATGATTTTATCACAACCTCCACCACACTTCCACGGGCTGCATCACCAGCGACCACACCCACGAGGCACACTCACACAGCTTGGTCAGCGCCAGCAGAGATGTGTTGACCGCCAGCGACAGTTCGATGGGCAGCTCAGGGGGCACCACCGAGGTCAGGATGAGGGTGCACTCCAGGAACAGCTTGTAGCGGTTGCGGTTGGGGTTCTCTGTTCCTGCAACACCACAGCCAGTGGCTCCGTTGGTTAGTGCTAGGGGCTCCGTTGGTTACAGCTAGTGGCTCCATTGTTTACAGCTAGTGGCTCCGTTGGTTACAGCCAGCTGGTAAGAGCTAGTGGCTCCATTGGTTACAGCCAGTTGGTTACAGCTAGTAGCTCCACTGGTTACAGCTAATGGCTCCGTTGGTTACAGCCAGTGGCTCTGCTGGTTACAGTTAGTGGCTCTGTTGGTTACAACCAGTGGCTCCATTGGTTACAGCTAGTGGCTCTACTGGTTACAGCCAGTGGCTCCGTTGGTTAGAGCTAGCAGCTCTGTTGGTTACAACCAGCAGCTCTGTTGGTTACAGCCAGTGGATCTGTTGGTTACAGCTGTGCATTCTAACCAAGCAGACTTATTACCAATGTCGATGCCTAGGGTTCAACCTTAAGTCAATTTCCACAGCTAATATGTAGTACTGATTTTCTGGCTGGCTATTTGGGTGTGTTTTTCTCTCTCCCAGATGCTTGGCGCTCATTTACACATGTCCTGCTTAAAATATTCACTACCGTTATTATTATTAATGGGTTTGTTGTTCTTGTTCTCGTAGCATTCCCTAACTGAACACTCAGGGGATCACCAGGTATATATACATATATTGACAAATGCATTCCATAGGGTCAGAGGATTGCACGTGTGACTGTGGGTGTGTTTAAAAATATTTTTTTTATCCTACCACATGAGCAGCTGTATGCCATCTTCAGACAAATATCTGGTTTAGTCTCAAGGCACATAACATCAGGAGAAGCACAATGTGGTCTAAGCACGTTTACCTCTGGCCTAGACAGAGCATGGTTACCTCTGACCCTGCATTTTTTACCTCTGACCTAGACACAGCATGTTTACTTCTGACCTAGACAGAGCATGTTTACCTCTGACCTAGACATAGCATGTCTACCTCTGACCTAGACATAGCATGTCTACCTCTGACCTAGACAAAGCATGTTTACTGCAGACCTAGACAGAGCATATTTACCTCTGACCTGGACAAAAGACATGCAAAGGGGGTTGCTAAACACCAGACCAAATGCTGCAGAAGTACTTTAACCCTTCACCCAGACACAAGACAGCAAGGGTGCTTTTACCTTTGACCCAGACATAGGAGGCGGCGATGATGGCGAAGACCAAGAGGAACATGATGAAGAAGAAGGTCTCCAGATTGTTGGCCGTGACCCGCTTGACGCCAAAGAGAATGGTGCGCAGCAGTTTGCCCTGGGACGTGTTGAAGCTGTGACGCAGCACGTACGCTATGCACCCATTGTCACTGGCTGAAAACAACGCAACAAACAGTTTGTGTATGTACCCCATGCACCCATTGTCACTGGCTGAAAACAACGCAACAAACAGTTTGTGTATGTACCCCATGCACCCACTGTCACTGGCTGAAAACAACGCAACAAACAGTTTGTGTATGTACCCCATGCACCCACTGTCACTGGCTGAAAACAAAGCAACAAACAGTTTGTGTATGTACCCCATGCACCCATTGTCACTGACTGAAAACAAAGCAACAGTTTGTGTATGTACCCCATGCACCCACTGTCACTGGCTGAAAACAAAGCAACAATTTGAGCATGTACCTCAAGGGGAAAAATGGGTAACTTTTCAGTGCTGCCAGATTATAAAATATACAATGCAGACAAGATCTGAGATATAAAAGCACCCAGTCATAATGCCACGATTCTTAATTTCATTACTTTGGTAAAACTGGTCGTTAGCAACCACCACCACCACCACCACCATCACTCCTGTAACATCTCATTATCATTGTCACTATTATCCCCTCTGTAATGTCTCACCTGTCAAGCCTGGTCCTGTTCTTCTGGGACCATCAACATCATCATCATCATCACCATTATCACCCCACTGACATCTCACCTTTGAAGCCTGATCCTGTTTTGCTGGGACCACCATCATCATCATCATCAACATCACCACCCCTGTGACATCTCACCTTTCAAGCCTGGTCCTGTTTTGCTGGGACCATCATCATCATCATCACCATTATCACCCCTCTGACATCTCACCTTTCAAGCCTGATCCTGTTTTGCTGGGACCATCATCATCATCATCATCATCATCATCACCATTATCACCCCTGTGACATCTCACCTTTCAAGCCTGGTCCTGTTTTGCTGGGACCATCATCATCATCATCACCATTATCACCCCTCTGACATCTCACCTTTCAAGCCTGGTCCTGTTTTGCTGGGACTATCATCATCACCATCATCATCATCACCATCATCACCCCTGTGACATCTCACCTTTCAAGCCTGGTCCTGTTTTGCTGGGACCATCATCGTCATCACCATCATCATCGTCACCATCATCACCCCTGTGACATCTCACCTTTCAAGCCTGGTCCTGTTTTGCTGGGACCATCATCATCACCATCATCATCATCATCACCATTATCACCCCTGTGACATCTCACCTTTCAAGCCTGGTCCTGTTTTGCTGGGACCATCATCATCATCATCACCATCATCATCACCATTATCACCCCTGTGACATCTCACCTTTCAAGCCTGGTCCTGTTTTGCTGGGCGGGGTGTGCTGCACAACCTTGGTACCACCAAACAGCACGTGCAGCTTGCCGTCCATCTCCATGTCCAGCACGTGGTCACTCTCCAGCTGCTCCACCGGCTCCTGTACACATGCACCAACACACTAATGTCAGGACAGAACACACACCAACACACTGGTGTCAGGACAGCGCACACACCAACACACTGGTGTCAGGACAGCACACACACACACACACCAAGACACCGGTGTCAGGACAGCACACACACACACACCAAGACACCGGTGTCAGGACGGCATACACACACACTGGTGTCAGGACAGCACACACACACACACACACACACCAAGACACCGGTGTCAGGACAGCACACACACACACACACACACCAAGACACCAGTGTCAGGACAGCACACACATACACACATCAAGACACTGGTGTCAGGATGGCATACACACACACTGGTGTCAGAACAGCACACACACACTGGTGTCAGGACAGCACACACACACACTGGTGTCAGGACAGCACAGGCACAATACACACACACACCAACACACTGATGTTAAGACAGCACACACACACAAACACACTGGTGTCAGGACAGGCAGGCAGGCTGACAGGCAACAATTCGACATGACCTCAAGAGAAATGGGTACTCACTTTTCAGTGACAGGCCAGACTCCCTTAACATGACTCATGCAGACAAGTCTGAGATAGCACGCATGTCATAGCCACGATTCTTATTTCATTCTTGGACCGGTCGCTAGCAACCACCACCACCACACACACCACACTCCGTAACACTTACATTCACACACCCTCCTTCCACACATCAAGCACCAGGCTGTCACTAATCACACACAACATTCACACACACACACATATCACCCCACACCTCTACACATCAAGCACCAGGCTTCACTAATCACACACAACATTCACACACACACACCCTCCTCCATACACATCAAGCCCAGGCTTCTAATCACACACAACATTCACACACATACACCCCTCCTCCATACACATTCAAGCATCCAGGTTCACTACCATCACCACAACATCACACACACCACACACCCTCCTCCATACACATCAAGCACCAGGCTTCACTAATCACACACAACATTCACACACACACCACCCCTCCTCCATACATCATCAAGCACCATGGCATCTCACTAATCGCACCACAACATTCACACACACACACACCCCTCTCATACACTTTCAAGCACCGGCTTCACTGACCATCACACACAACATTCACACACACACACACCCTCCTCCATACACATCAAGCACCAGGCTTACTAATCACACACAACATTCACACACACATCACACCCTCCTCGCATACACATCAAGCACCAGGCTTCTCTAATCACACACAACATTCACACACACTACACCCTCCTCCATACACATCAAGCACCAGGCTTCCTACATCACATCACAACATTCACACACCACACACCCCTCATCTCACCTTCAAGCACGGCCTTTCTAATCATCACACACACATTCACACACAACACACCCTCCTCCATCCACCTTTCAAGCACCAGGCTTCACTAATCACACACAACATTGACACAACACACCACCCTCCTCCATACACATCAAGCACCCAGGCTTCACTAATCACACACAACATGTCAGACACACACACACCACCCTCTCAGGACACATCAACCACCAGGCTTCACTAATCACACACAACATTCACACACACACACACACTCCCCTCCATCACACACAAGCACCAGGCTTCAGTAATACACACACACATTCAGACACACACACACCAACCCTTCCATACACATCAAGCACCAGGCTTCCAATCAGCACACAACATTCACACACACACACCTGCAGATGCATACACACAACACCAGGTTCACTAATCACACACAACATTCAGACAGCACACACACACCCTCCTCAGACAGCACAGGCACCAGGTACACAACACACCAACACACATTAAACACACACACACACAACCCTGTCATACACATCAAGCACCAGGCTTCACTAATCACACACAACATGTCACACACACCACCACTCCTCCATACACATCAAGCACCAGTGCTTCGACTATGCAACACAAACATTACACACACACACACCCTCCTCCATACACATCAAGCACCAGGCTTCACTAATCACACACAACATTCACACACACACACACCCCCCTCCCATACACATCAAGCACCAGGCTTCCACTAATCACACACAACATTCACACACACACACACCCCTCCTCCATACACATCAAGCACCAGGCTTCACTAATCGCACACAACATTCACACACACACACCCTCCTCCATACACATCAAGCACCAGGCTTCACTAATCACACACAACATTCACACACACACACATCGCGCACACTCTCCCCCATACACATCAAGCACCAGGCTTCACTAATCACACACAACATTCACACACACACTCCACACATGTATACGCCCCCACACACACACACACAATTACTTCGCACACAGACACATACACAACCACTCCACACCACCACCCACATCAAGCACACACATGCACCATGCTTCACGAATCATACACAACATTCACACACTCTACATAAAGAATACACATCCCTGCCCACACAAACATTATTTTATACACACACACCCCCTCCCCCACACACCACACACACTTACTGATGGAGACAATGTCGCCAGGAATCAGAGTGTCAGACATGACCTTGATCCATTTCCTATTGCGGTACACCTGCACAACAGGTGGCAGAAAAACAGACCAGTTTGAACATTTAAAAAAAAAAAAACTTGCTGAACAGAACTTCAACAGGTATAGCAAGTGGCTTGTAATAATATGCAAACTTGACCTCACTCGCAGTAATATGCAAACCTTGCCTCACTTGCAATAGTATTCAAGCTTCACACAGCATGCAATAAAATCTACACAATTCATCTTTCATGCATGCAGAAAACAAATTCTGATAATCCACATGCGATTCTCCTGCCAGGAATCATACCTGTAACTGTCCGATTACAAGTCTGGCATTCTACCACTGAGTTATCTCCCCCTTGGACAGGACAGCAAAATACAACCGTCAGAAATATACCGAGACACGACCAGTGGCACCCCCAGATGAAAGGCCACCCTGAGAGAAAAGACTCTTTTCTTCTGAATTATCTTCCTTGATATTTCTGTGAAAATGCCCTTCTTAACCCCTTCGCTGCCCTGATGTCACTTGAAAACAACCAATAAAAGTGCGAAATTTGAAACCCTTAAGCCTTTCTCTTTTCTTTTACACACTGGAATGTGACAGGATTTTCATTAAAACGCACAGCACTGAAATTAGATGTGATATAGAGGCACAAAATATACTGTTTGCAGGGATGTCCGTGCACTTTCAGCCCAGAAATTTTACAGGCTGGGGCACTGAAGGGGTTAAGTCATTTGGCAAAGTAGGTCTGACCACTTTACCAAGGCAAAGAAGTGATGTGATACAGTGCTGAGATGGCTGCAGTTTTGGGTGGCACCAGCCATGTAAGAACCAAACAGTGCTGCGACTGCACCACTTGGGTGGATATTCAAAGTACGCTGTAAAAAGCTACAGTCACTCATTTAGAGTCGCATGCGACAAGAACACGGTGAGTTTGCTTGAGAGCGGAGAAGAGCGATTATCAAGACAATGTTGCCAAGCAGGCTTTCACCATGTGGGCTTTCACCATGTGGGCTTTCACCAAATGGACGAAGCCATATGAAGTACAGCTTTTAACGGACAACTGTCCAAGGACCATCCCATTTCCAAGATCAATCTGACTTGAGTTTCAGGGTGGTCTCAGAAAAGCATGTCCAGCGTAATGGCTGACATTGGCGTTTACCTGGATGAGGTACGGTTTGTTGCCCATCTTGCGGATCTCCGCCATGTTGCGAAGCTGTTGTTGCACAAGTGTGGCCTCAAATGCAATCAGCATGAACAATGTGAACACGCTGTAGTACCAGTATTCGTCTAGACACCACAGTCCCACGCAGAACACCTGCAAAGTTAACAATCAGCATAAACAGCGTGAACACACTGCAGTACCAGTATTCGTCTAGACACCACAGTCCCACGCACAACACCTGCAAAGTTAACAATCAGCATGAACAGTGTGAACACACTGCAGTACCAGTATTCATCTAGACACCACAGTCCCATCAAGAACACCTGCAAAGTGAACAGTAAACAGTCATGAACAATGAAAAATCAGCATGAACAATGTACACGCTGTACCAGTATTTGTCTAGTCACCACGGTCCCACACAGAACACCTGCAAAGCGAACAGTGAACCCAGCATGAACAACATAAACACACTGTAGAAACCAGTATTCATCTCGACACCACAGTCCCATGCAAAACACCTGCAGAGTGAACAATGAACAATCTGCATGAACAACACGAACATACTGTAGTACCAGTATTCATCTAAACACCACAGACCCACAGAAAACACCTCCAAAGTGGGCAACCAGCATGAATAACATGAACATGCTCATAAAGTGCCCAAAGTACTTACAAAAAGGCCTACAGATATGCAAACTATAAACACAGTTTAGTACAATCACCACCACCAGTGCTTGCAAAGACACCACAGTCCTACACAAAAAACACACCTGCAAAGTCAGCACTGAACAATCAGAATGGATGAGAATAAAATGTAATACTAGTGCTCATCTACACACCACAGTCCACGCAGAATGTCTTTTTCTTTTCAGTAACTCTGCAACACCACTGAGGCCTATTATGGAAGTACAGTTCCATGGCAAAAGAACTGGTAATTTTGTCAACTTCGCAAGAGCAGAGCACATACTACAGTACAGGATAGAAATAAATTTACTGAACTGAAAAACTGCTGTTCAGACTTCTAAAAAAAAAATGCTCTCCCATTTTACAGTGATAATTGATATAACATATAGGTGAAGTCTGACCGTATCTGAATATTTCAACAACAACAAAATTATTTTAAAAGTGAAATGACCTATATAATATACCAGCAATACCATACAGATGTAGTATACATGCATGACCTGGTCACTCACCTGGAACACAAAGAAAGGAGCTGTGGCTCTCTCGCTGAACAGCTCCGCAAAGCGTGGAATGTCCATCACCATTCTGAAACAAATCAACCACAACAGATCAAAAGAATGCAAAACCATAAAAATAGAAACAAAATTTCCGCTGTCTGTCTTTGTCTAGCTTATGGTGAGTTAAGTGAATTTAAGTTTCTCTTTGCTTCATGAAAACAAAACAAATATATAACAAAAGAAAAAGACAAAAAAGAAACCCACTAAATATGAGAATGAGATTCATAAACATACCACTGCAACAGGCTTCTCTTTACACACATGTGTGCACATAGTGACATACACACCACATTCATACACACACACACATACACTTAGTAACAAGCATACACACAGACTGAAACTCATAGTTCAGGAGCTGTGTGAGAGTCGAGGTGGCCGTCCTGGACTGTCCATCCTAACAAGCCTTCTGGTTTCCGTGGACGTAAAGCTATATTGAACCATGCTTCTGCATTGGCCTCAGCTTATCCCTAATATCTCAACGATATCCGAGGACATTAAGCAACACTACCTACCTACCTAGACTGAAACTGAACACACTAACACATCACACACACAGTATTACTATCAAAGTAACACCCCCCTGAGTATCTACTGCTTTTTCACACACACACACACACACACACACACACACACCACAGTATTACTATCAAAGTAACACCCCCTAAGTATCTACTGCTTTCACACCACACACACACACACACACACCACACACACACACCACACACACACACACACAGGTATTACTTATAACACCCCCCTAAGTATCTACTGCTTTCACACACACCACACACACACACACACACACACACACACACACCACACAGTATTACTATCAAAGTAACACCCCCCTAGTATCTACTGCTTCACACACACACACACACACACACACACACAGTATTACTATCAAAGTAACACCCCCCTAAGTATCTACTGCTTTCACACACACACACACACACACACACACACACCACCACCACCACCTCACACAGCCATACAACTCAATGACACTGCTGACAGTGACAAACAGTTAAACTGACCCACGTGAATAATATAATAATATGCTGTTCATCAACAAATACTCAACAAAAACAAAATAAAACAACAACGACAAAGAACAAACAGATAATTACATGTTGGTGCCAAACTTCTTTACAGCTGCTGCCACATCACTGTCGTCTTGGTAACCTTTCCAGTCCATGTAGAACTGCACAGAGTGGTGGGTGGGAAACGTCAGAGGCACGAACGTCTTCTTCTCTTCCCCGTCATACAGGTACTTCGTCTTCTGAAACAGGAACCATAACCCCTCTCCTTCCGCCTGCTGCAACACACACAGAGAAAGATAACAGTCACTCTTTTTCTTTTTCTCTTCAGCAGCCACAATGACAATCATCTCTTCACTTGTTGTTTTTCATGTCTTTTTTTTTTTTTAATTGAACAAAATTCAGAAAAAAAAGACAGATCAACTGTTGACCATTCTCATGGAAATCCAAAACTATGTATAAATTTACACAATTTATCATTTGTATCAGTGACTTTCTACCCCCACAGGACTTTTTGTTTTGTTGCAGTGATTGCGCTACACACACAAGATACAACAAATCATGAAAAAGTTGAGAAAAGCAGCAAGATAGTCATTTGGCACAACAAACCATTAAGCTGATTAAAGAAATACATACACACGCAGAACATTTTTCAAAACAGTAGTCAAGGCAGATTGTTTTTTATGATGAGGGGGTGAAGATGGTGGGATTTTATATTTGCCTGCTTATATGTACAATTTTATTGAACTTGAAGCCACCTGGTTCAGGTAAGTAAGTGTTTTTGTATTTTCCTCTTATTTAATCATCCATTGTTTTGATACACAGGGTCGTTTTTCATGTCTTTTTTTTTTTTTTTTTTTTTAATTGAACAAAATTCAGAAAAAAAAGACAGATCAACTGTTGACCATTCTCATGGAAATCCAAAACTTTCTAAGACTAAGAGTAAGACCTTGATCAAAAATAATATTTTACCCAAACTTTCCTGGCCAGGAAATGTTTGCCTCAGTAAGAGAGGATTATCTCTGGTGGAGTTTATGTATCTTGTTACCATCTTTATTGTTGTACTTGTGTTATATATTCTGAGCGCTAATTAACTTCCTGGTGTGTTGATTCTTTTCCCAAATGTATGTGTTTATTTTCAACTATTTCAAGACTGTACAAACCCAAGTATGGTGACAATTTTAAGTCACAAAACCTGGCAATCACACAATCTACTATTATTGTATTAATGTATTATGATGCTGACTTATATTATTTATACTATAAACTACAAATTCTATAATATATAAATGTCATCAGGATATTAAAACTCACATTTCCATGGTGAAGTCGTAGAAGTTCTGTGAATCCATTGTTTGGTGTCGGCACCACTTTTACCCATGATGCCTTTTTGGGGTCCTTGACCTGTTTTGGAGAAAACAGTTCACACTTATCATAGGGTTTCAGGAGTACATGGCTTTGACAAGGACATTCAAACAATGAAGTGTTGTATTTGCAAAGAAGCAATCTGGTCATTCTCCAACAATCAATCATTGAATTAAGCTTATGAAAAACAAATTTGTACTGGGTTCAGTGAACTTTCAGCATTCAGCACCACACAAACTTTAACTTGTTTAAGACAAACAAACAATAGAATAGAATCTGGATACCCTTTAGAATTTTTAAAGAGGGTGAAATTACCCTCTTATACGGCAAGACAGGGGTGAGTCTACCCCCCAGTGTCATAAAGAATGGGAAGCCTTGGACCTGTGTACATGCACACAGGACAGAACTCAGGATCAGCTTTTTCCCCAATACCAGTAGGGGACTGGAGGAGCCTTCCTGAAGAAACAGTCCAAGACCCACCCACCCATGATATGCCAAAGATGTCAAGTCTCTATGTGCCTGAATCAGCCTTTGTTCTGATTTATGTTATGCTCTCTTCTCTTTCTTCAGCTACAACGAACTTCCCCACCCCTCACCCCCCAAATAGTAATGGTCTGTCTGTAGGTTGTTAGTGTACTGTAAGCAGAAGAAAAAGAAGAATAGATCTAGCGGTAAAAATGTCAAACCGCCTGAACGCCCTCACTAAACCTTCAGATCCTCAAATACTTTCATAATAATTTATGGTGACTATCAGTAGTTACACCAGACTCGACGGTCGTACACTACTCTATGATTCCATTTTAAAATTATATGAATCTCCAAGGAAGTTACCTTAGAACACGTCATCACACAACGGACATCAATGGACCACATACAGAAGAGGGCTGTCAAAATCTGTAACAGACCGACGATTGCAAACGCAATCAAACCGGCCTCAAAGTAATCGTTGACTCCATAAACCACTGTCCAAGTATAGAACCATACTGCGTAAATCAAGATAAATGGTAAAACATATCCGTGCAGAATGACAGGCCTGATGTTATGGTATGACAACCGCTGAATCTCATCGTTTAAGGGCGCAGCCATTTTGCGCCTAACTGTAATGCGGCACCAAATGTGGTGCAGTATTTCAGTACATGTAGTCAGTGGTACAACGTAAACAAATAATTTTGAAAAATATTAAAATACAAATCGCTAGTCTTAAAACAAGAAAGATGGAATAAAAACATGATGTCCATGTTTTAAAATGAATAGTCAAGAATAATATTAAGTGCGGTGCTATAATTTGTAAGAGTTGCGTTTCCTTGAGTAGCAAGCAAAAGGGAAACTTGTTGCTCTAGTCTGGATCTGGTTTCGTACGTTGCGGGGACGGTCTGTGTCTTTTCATTATTTAATGTTGGGTAATATCCATTTCCGACCGTCTCCTTGGTTGTTACATTAATGTTCATATAGTCTGTAACTTTGCCTTCTTTGCGACCTGGTCTCACGCCCAGCAACAGTTATCCCTGTCCGTTAAGATGTCCTCCAACGTTACATGTTATATAACTCAGGGACACTCCATCTACAGTATGAAAAATGAGGGATGCCGAAATGTGGCCATAATCTCTTCCTACCTTTGCCCACACTGATTAGTATTGCTGTAGGGTTCTGCATTGGTGGGGGGTGGGGGGAGGCGGTATCACACTGAGAAATTATGGTGCTGGCAGTCTGATTTGTTGTTGTATTTGTTTAATTGTTATTGTTTTGTTTTCCTCCTGGTGGAGACGGCTTATTTCAGGCTCCAACTACCAGGAACCAACTCCCTGTTTTTTGTCCGTCATGCCACATACCTCAGTCAGTTCTTTCAAACCCTTGAAAACCTTTCTCTTTTCAAAAACCTTAGCTTCAGTTCTGTTGCATATATATATATATAATATATATATATATATATATATATATATATATATATATGTGTGTGTGTGTGTGGTTACACAGATGTATGTGCATTGCATCTTTGTTGTCATTATGTATTATATCTATATGTTTGATGAATTTGGAAGCACTTAGAGCCAGTCAGTATGGTTATGCACTCTTATTTCTTAAGTATGTATTATTATTTTTTCAATGTTTTCACATATGTACACTTATAGTTATACACACACAGACACGCATGCACGCACATGCACGCAAACACACACACACACACATAAATGGTGGAGGGTTTTGTTTTAATCCATGTTTTCATGCTTCATCAAAGGTGAGACTGAGACTGAGAGTGAGAGACAGCTGGCAGGCCGAGTTTGAGTGATGCTGCTGAAACCTGCCTGTGCGCAAGCACCTCTCTGCCTCGTGTGACTGTGTAGGGGTGAAAGCTCGGACACCTCTGTCAGTCCTCAACACCATGTGAGTGTACTGCTTTCAGACACCATTCTATGAGTAGCTCTTTCGCAATGTTATCAATAAAAAAAGAGTCTCTGTCTCAGCGTCTGTGTGCGTTTGTCTGTGCCAACACCATGCCTTGGTGGCCTTGGCGCTTGATCCGCTGAACTGTTTGAGATGAAACGGGCTCATCTGTAGAGCACCAGACTCATGATCAAAAGGTGTCAGGTTCAAGACCCTGCAGGAATGGTGGGAGAATTTTCTTCTCCAGGGTCAGCTTTCTGTGCTGACTCTTGTCTCAGTATCTTTTGCACAATGATGTTACTGCAGAACAATACTGGGGTTGCCAGGGACATTTTCATGCATGTGTTTGGGTTGCCAGGCATATTTCCATGTCTGTGTTGGGGATGTCAGGGACATTTCCATATTAATTGTGTTGGGGTTGACAGGGAGATTTCCATGTCTGTGTTGGGGTTGACAGGGACATTTCCATATTAATATATTTGTGTTGGGGTTGACAGGGAGATTTCCATGTCTGTGTTTGGGTTGACAGGGACATTTCCATATTAATATTAATTTTAATCTGTGTTGGGGTTGACAGGGAGATTTCTCTTGTCTGTGTCAGGGTTGACAGGAACATTTGCATACCCTTGTTTGGTTTCACAGGATTAGTTCTAGATCTGTGTTTGACAGTTCTAACTTCTGTACTGGTTTCACAGGGGTATTTCTATACCTGTGTTTAGTTTCACAGAGACAGTTCTATCTATATCTATGTTTAGTTCCACAGGGGCTGTTCTATCTCTTCTTCTTTATGTTAGGCAGCTACCTTCCAATAAACAGAAAATTGCCGGGAGATTTTGCTGCACTGTACATGTGTTTACTTTCACAGGGCAGTTTTATCTATACCTGTGTTTAGTTTTACAGGGACAGTTTTGTCTATGTCTGTGTTTAGTCTCATACTCATAGGGACCATGCTATCTATGTATGTGTTTTGTTTAGTTTCACTGGACAGTTCTATATATATATATATAATACATGTATGTGTTTAGTTTCACAGGGACAGTTCATGTATACCTGTGTTCAGTTTCACAGGGATAGTTCTGTCTATACCTGTGTGTAGTTTCACAGGGACAGTTCTATCAATACCCGTGTTTAGTTTCACAGGGACAGTTCCAACTTCCATCTACACCTGTGTTTGGTTTCACAGGGACATTTCCTTGCAACTGGTGGAGCAGCAATGTGGTCGTTACTTGACCATGTTCTCCACCTGCATCAAAGACTTCCCCAACACCTGGCACATGGACTGCCAGCGCCAGAAACTCAAACTGGCAAAATGTGCCGAATCAGAGTGAGTCTGTGTGCCTGCCTATGAATATGATTATTATCGTTACTGTTGTGTTGCTACTGTGGTTATTGCCTTATCAGTATCAAAACTTGTTTATGTTTGTGTACTTACACGTGATGTATGTTTTGCTTTATATAAATGTGTTTGGGCTGATGTAGATTTGAGTATGTTTTTGCATACTTGTGAGAAGTTTTGAAATGTGTATAATTAGTATTACTTAGACTTTTAGTTTGACTGTTTTGGAATTTGCTGGTCCTGAGGTGACATGGTGTGGTTGACAACATGTTAAAATGCCATTTGCTAACTGTGTTAGTGTGTTCATTCGTCTTTCGTTTTTGTTTGCTTGCTGTTTTACAGACAGTATTCTATGTTGGAAACATGTTCATCATCATTATCACTATCATTACCATTACTTATGTTGTTCTCATCTGTGCATATATATATATTATATATGACAAATATATTTGTCATGATTGTATCTGAAAGAAAGCTGTGTTATTCTTTTCAGGCCAACCATTGTGAAAATAAAGACGGAGTGCCAAAAGGAGTTTGTAAAGTACGAGAAATGTATGAACGCTAACCCAGTCAACACTGATGTCTGTCTTGAGGACTTTGCCACTTTCAGTAGCTGTGCAGAGCAATACATTCCCCCTTCAGGTAAACCACTTTCCTGCTAGTGTGGGTATAATACAGATGTACCATAGCCAGGGTTCATGTTAACTGGTAATTTCTGGCATTTTACTGGTGAGGATCACCATATACCATATATGTGTATGTGTGCATAGAATGCCTTATGTAAATTGTTTCAGTAGGACTGTCTTCTACGTGTGTATAGAACATTGCATTTAGGTTAATATGCATGATGTGAGCGCTCAGGGCGTTGATGAGAGCATGATAAACGCACATTATTATTATTATCATATACCAGGAATAAATCAGCACTTGGTCAGACATAGCATCTTTTATTTTTAGACCAGTTCTAAAAATAATAATTTTAAAGCAGCATAGGAGTGTGTGCATGCAGGGAAGGGAAAGGAGCAGGGTATTTGCTAATAGAGCTCTAGCAATAGTATAGACAAACCACTTTCTCCCACCTTCTAAATGTTACCTTGGTTTGAAAAATGTCTAGGAAGAATATAACAGTTAACACAGAGGACTCAAGGTCTACTTAAAAAAAAAAAAAATCTTGTTCGTTTGATTAATTATACGCATTCTTTTTGTTAAGGTGCCTGAAAACTATTTTACAATAAGGAAATTACTGGTAGGTATATATGTAGGCTATGTACATCTCTTGCATTTATGTGTGTACACAAGTCCTAGACTCGCTGTTGTGTATGTTGCATATGATTTCTTCATCCTGCCATGCCTTTCCTGTTCTTTGAACAAAATCTCCTTTAAAGGCGCATGCAGTTGACGGAAACATGCTGTGCTGCCCATAGATATGAACATTTACCTGTGCTAGTGTAATTTGGTTTCAGCCCAGAAAAAAAGCTGATGCCCAATCGACAAAGGACAACTCCAGATGACAAAGCTGGTGCTTGTGGAACTTCGCGATGGGTACACATCACTGCATGTGACGACCATCTTGCACAACAGTCAACTACTGCAAGGATCTAAGCACAGTATCACTGTACCTACGCTCAATGTGATTGGTGTTCACTCATTTGGAACATCCAAAGCTGACACTCATGCTGAAAGTTTTCCATAACAATGTCTCAAGCAAAAAGTTTGTGGGTTCTTTTTTTGTGTTGCATGGCAAGTCGTGTGACCAGTCAGTGCACTTCACGCAGCAGATGTTTATGGCATTGTTTCATGATTGAACATTGTGTGGTGTTACTGCAGCAGGAGAATTTTCTTCTCCATGGTCAACTGTCTTTGCCAGCTCTTTTTCATATCCGTTCCACCCCTGGGTTACTGCAGTAGCACGTAAAAGATCTCAGTCATTCTGCCTAAAGTGCTGGTGGCAGGTTACAGCTAAACACATGTACTCTATACACCACTGGGCTATCCCTGTCCCTATGCCTGGTATCTAAGTGGGAGTTCACAAGGTGACCTGTGCATGAGCATCACTATCAGCAAATGGACAACCCAGACAACGGGTTTGGGACTAGTGAAGCACTTTACGTTACGTGCATCTCTTTATGCAGTCAGTATTAATTCTCATATCGGGAAAAGTCAGTTGTTTTTTAACCGTTATTGTGCGTGTGTGTGTGCGAAATGAGAATATACTGAATGAATGTGATTTGACTCACTGGAGGTGGTGATCCCTCTGAATGAAGTAAGAACAAAGTTGGTATTGCTTGTAATGCTGTTTTTTCCATCATTAAAAAACTTAATTTTTTTAAATCGATTTTATCTGTTAGGGATTGCTGTTGTTCTGTGTTTAGTCAAAAATCCCATTCCAGTAAAGATAAATCTTTCATTTGCAGTTGTTGGTGTGGATATGGGATCTCTGTGGTGTTGTCCAAAATGTTTTCACTTTTCTGCAACAGATCATTTCACACACAAAACTTGTGCAAGCACTCTTGATGGTAACTTTCTTGTGTTTGAGTGGTCACACCATACACCAGGTTGAGGATACAAAGCTGAAAATGAATGTGTTTGGTTTGCGGAGTAAAACAGCTTTCTTACACAGGCAAAACAAATCATTTTAAAATAAGCACACACACTGTCTGTTTTCCATACAACAGTTTATTCCTGTTTGTGTAAATTAAATGTACAAGAACGGAAGTTGTAAACTGCTCACTCACCCGCCCTGACCCAACCTTAGGAAACAAATACACAAATACATAAGACGTACATACATACACATGAAGAACCTTTACATTCAGCTGATATTCACGTTGTGTCGTGTGAGTGTGTATGTGGCACAAGCAATGGTTGAGTCGAGGGAGAGGGGTTTCATTCGGTTGTAGACAACACTGAGAACCTCTTTGGGTCGCAAAAACTACAACCACCTGACAAAAATATTTAAATAAAAACATTTAGCCTGCCTGAAGGGTTTTCAGGGAGACGATGTCAAAGCCGATGAAAAGAAAGGGCAAACAAATTCGAATGGAAAGCATGAGCTTAAATCACAACACAGAATCATGAAAATTTGAAGAAGGGGGAAAAAACAAACACCTGCAGACAAAACAACAAATTAACATTTACACCCACCATTAAATGCACAATCTCAAATGCAAACAAACAGAAATAAAACCAGTAGCCCAGAAATACGAGACAAAAAGACAATACTTGTGCAAGCCACATTACGAACGTCTGTTCTCTGAAATACACCACTCTGTTTTTTTGTGAAGGCGTTAAAGTGATATGCCCCTAGGCTGAAATACACCAACTGACTTTTGTACATAAAGTACTACACCATAAGCTGCAAATATTCTAGATTCATTCTTGATCAAGATTATGATCTGATTTACATTATTTTAACAGTCCAAGTCTGCCTATGGTGGAATAAGGTCTACATTTTAATCAGAAATTGAACGATTTGTAAATTGCTCTAAAACCTGGTCAAAAGCGATTTCCTCCCTCAGCCCCCAAAATACAGGAACAGACTAAAAAAAAAAAAAAAAAGAGGTTTAATCTCACTCCCCAAAACAAAAAAAAGTGATCTCTCTTTTTTTTAAAGGGTGGGGGGGAGGGGGGTATAGAACTTTTATAAGAGCAAAATGGGATTTAAAAATCTTTACCTTTCACAAAATGATGGAAATGAATGACACCTGAACCTGATTTTGAAAAAGACACAAGCACACTAAACTGCTGTGAATTCAGAAATGTCACTTTAATGCCAACCCACACATCCCAATTTCTGCACCCCAGTGTTAAAGCAAAGGGTGGAACTAATACATACATATGGCAGAACCCTCTTCAGTTCAAGACAGCTCTTTGCTCACACCAAGCAATCCAAACAATAATAATAACAAACAATAAGTACCAGACTTTTTCCCTGAATTGTTCTCGAAGACCATGTTCTGTTGGGAAGAAGCAGCTGGGACCATCTAAGTCGCAGCATCTTGATGGGCAAGTCTACTCAAGCGATGGATAGGTCTACTCAAGTACTTTTCCCTTTCCCGGAACATCCGTTCTGTCAACTCCTACACTGTCCACAGGGAAATCTAGGAACATCTGTTTCAGAGAGCAGGGCGTACAAACACTGCCATGAACATAGCACCAATTCTAAGATGTAAAACTAACACAAGCAGCTTCACCTTTAACATCATTTGTCGGTCCACAAATAAAAAAGCAAACTAAGATGTCGGTTCTAATGCTCCTTTCCAACTGCTGTGGTAAACACATCTGCAGCCTTGTGCAAAAATCATCACTTAATTCTGTCATTTATATTAAAACATCAAAATATTGTACACTAAAACTCTCATGTGTAATCAAAACATCAGCATGCACGTACAAGTAACCCACGCTTCACTGTCAACTTGTACACTAGAACGTATTATATCTACATATTTATATAGCACAGTCCTGCCCTCCGACTACCTGCCAGTCAAAATGTACGGAGCCTGGTGCATTGTCAGGCAAAAGAATGGCACTTACTTTTCCTGCGACTGCTATTGCACTGACTAGTGACTGGCTTTGCTTTACACATCCAGGAACCACATTTTTTGTGTGTGTCTATACATACGTCTATTTTTTATACAACATCGTTTACTTGGTGACCCAAAATTGATACGGAGTTTCAAGTGGGAAATTCTGTTCTTTTCTTGAGAAAAGCCAGCAGGGGCAAACAACAGCGCCACCCAGCCTAATAACTGACAGAATTTTGACATTTGCCTGAACATCCAAACTACTGGCACACAGGACTTTGCGGGCCTTTCACCTCTGGGCTGTTGCCCCAAGAAGGTTTGAACCCATAATCCATAAAGCCCATTTTTAATTGGGCGAATGTTTGTTCGTGAACCTAGCTGGGAGTATTCGGCGAACCTAGTTGGTTCTTAATTGGGCGAACCTTTGCTTCACGAACCTGGTTGGGAGTATTCGCTGAATTACGATGACACTATATTTGGGGTCCAAAAAGCTTCGCTCAACATGTTCGGGGAACATTTGCCCTATTTGACAAACATTGCCTCTGACTGGCTGAGAGCAGAGCTCTCCTGTGGATGAGAAAGAAAAAAAAAATGGACAACGATGTCGCAAGGTTCTTCACTCACTTTGGAGGGATTTTTTAAATTTATTTGCTGACTTGTTGGAGGCGCAGCCTTGTCTCGGGGACCCAAAATGAGATAGCAGTTAGTTGAATTAACCTGTGAGGGATGATTAAAGTATACTGACTTGACTTCAGCCTACATTTTCGATCATGCTGTCTGCCGCAAGTTTGGGCCGAAGCTTGCATCTTATTACAAGCCAGTTGAGAACTAAGTAAAGTTTGTCAAACTGTCCGAACCACGTTCAGCAAACTAAAAGTTCAATTAAGAAACGAATCATAGTTCGTCGATCTGTCCGAAGTATGTTCGGCGAACAAACATTCGCCCAGTTAAGAACAGGCAGTCCAGTACCTCGGCCAAGCCCTATGAGTATAAATCACATTGTGTATAGTCTTGCCATGTGCCATTTGACAGGGTGTCAAAAATCAGGAGTTATTACAAGCTTCTCTTCCCTTCAGCTTGGACAACAGCACATATTTGGAGTGTTTTGGGGTTTAACTACTTGAAAAAAAATAATAAAGATATATTTCTGCACAAAAAATAATTATGCAGACAAAAATTATGAAATGTTTGAGTACAAAGAATCCCTTTGATCACACACAAACAAATCGATTCTCGATAGCCGAGTTCTGAACAAAAGAGGGAGAGGGAGTAGGTATGGAAAGGGTGAACGGCTGGAGCCCATGGACACTGTTCATAATAGGTCTCATCCTGCCCATCCATGACTTCATCCTGTACCAACCTGCCAGTCTTACGAACAACGCAAAACCAGTCATTCTGTTTATAACCTTTTTTTGCTTTTGTTTCAGACACCAACAGCAACTGCTGGTGATCATAAATTGCCACAACTTCAGACCAAAACTACTTGTTTAGGGAGCAGGAAACAGTCTACAACGACAGCTCATGAGCCAGAGATATCTATCAAAATCACTTGTCCACACAAGTAAAAAAAAAAAAACGCAAACAAAACATCCATGTTGACCAATAATTCTCTAGGAACAACCCAACCATTGACAATACATGATAAAATGAAGCAAAAACACAAAACTATTCTCTTTCAGTCTTACTTGCATGCGAAGTCGTGCCACCAACACAAGGAAGCATACAGGTCTTTGGTATAATTACAATACAAGTCAACAGTGACTTGGTACTTGATCCACAAAGATAAATAAATGTACACAGTTCTGCCGCCTCTGGAAACGGCTATCTTCCAAAAATGTAAGCAAAAAAAAAACACAGAACAAAATCTCTGCAGCCATATCAGCAAAATTACTGTCTCCAAACGTCACCAATGAAGTACTTATTTCAACCCTTTACAACCACAAACATATACATCATTACATGCCTAAGTCAAATCATAAAACGTTAGTCTGGTCTGTCCTAAATAAAACCATCAGTTACAAACCTGTCTTAATCTGTGTTTGCACAGTGTGGTAGGCTGCACTATCATTCCCCTTCTTCACATTTTTCCTCAGAAAATTTATGCTGACATATTATTTGTTTCATAAACACCTAGCTCATAGTCTCACCAAGAAATTCCTTGAACACAATCTGCATGCAGAAGCTGCTGCCGTCATAGCAGGACGCATTAGGGAAGTTACTGTGCAGTACCTCATCTCAGAAACTGAACAGTACCTCATCTCAGATTGTACAGTACCTCATCTCAGAGATTGTACAGTACCTCATCTCAGAAACTGTACAGTACCGTATCTCAGAGACTGAATGCAGCAATCAAATGCCATGTTGAATCTTTGAGGCTTTTCAGCATAAGAATTTCATGGTTTTAAACTACATGTTTTGGTTGGAACACTTGTGTAACCCCCCCCCCCCCCCCCCCATAAAAAAAAACCCACAAGAAAACCCCACTAACAACTTGGTTTGTCACAGCTGTACAAAATGAAACCTTTGGAAGAAGTCAAATGACTGCAAAGACAATCACGGACACATCAAATCATCATAAGCAATTAAAATATATCGGAAAAATGCAACAGGGAAGCATAACTCCTGTTAAATAAACTTGGTGCCTTTACATCTATCAGTCTGAGAAAGGAGAACAACTGAGAACAGTCAACGAAATCACCAGGCAAACTTTGAAGAAATAAAACAGTAAATAATAAAAACTTGTAAATGAAAACATCTTTAACTTAAGGAGCATGTAGCTGATTTGCTTCAAGTCAGAGGTGTGGGAGGTTCTGGTTGAGGTAAGTATTTGAAACTATCGCTGTGTCAGTCTCTAAACCACACAGTACCAACCATTCAATAGAAGGTGACGCATTATGGACTAGTGGAGTAGATATATGACAGCACTAGCAAGAACAGTGGCACCGCCACAGCATACAACAGACTATAAAGATCCACCTCCAGGAGATTATCAGGGGGTGCTAACACTCTTTCTGCATCATACGATAAAAAATCCTACAATGATCGTCAAATGATAGTAAGATAGCGCAGTCACTTGTACTTAGGGTCAACATTTCTGAAGAAAAAACTTGAAATCCAAACACACATATTTCAATCACTCTCAATAGTTTCCACATCAGAATGAAAAATGGGGGCAGAAAAAGAGCCAAAAAAAACAACAAAAGGGGGTGGGTGGGGGGGGTAACACACTACGTTACCTCACACACATCAGTATGAAAATGAAACATATGCTGCCTACTTGTAATGTCTTTGTTCTAAGTATGGCAAACTGTTGTTCAAAGCACCAAGACATGAAGAGTGCTGGTAGGTGTGATACACAGTGATTTGGTCTTGTGATGGGAACTGAAAGAACAAATATGTCTAATACTCACAGACAGGAACTGTTAAAATTTTAAATGCGTAAAAAATAAAAAGAAGAGGAAACTATGTGTGGTAAAACAAAGCAGGCTTGTCCTGTACAGGAACCCCCCCACCTCCAAAATTTTGAAGACAAAACCTCCTGGTGTCTTTTTGATCCAAAATTCAGTTCAAAGCGGACACCACATGCACATTATGAACCCCACACACAGTGAAATCCACGAACACACCCCTTCCACCCTAACAGCTCTCAGTAAAAGCCTGTTGCACAGTAGAAAGTTACGACTTTGGTTGTAGCACTGAATTAAAGCCAAGCCCAACATCCATGATTAGTCTGACTATGCCGCAAACTCGCAGTCATGAGGCTACCCGAATTAGAGGCTTGATGTTTTTTGGTTGTTTCGGTGCGTTTTTTTGGCAGCTCTTCGTGTGACAAAGGTTGCAAACTCACAAGGTCATGAGGCTGCCTGAACTGGAGGCTTGATGTTTTTGGTTGTTTGGGGTTGTTTTTTTGGCACCTCTTCGTGTGACAAAGGTAGCACACTCACATTGTCAAGAGGCCATCTGAACAGAGGCTTCACCTCTTTTTTTAATATTTTTGCAGGTTTTCACAAGGCTTCCTCGCCCTGATATAACCGCACTGGTTGACTGGGTGTAAAACGCCAATTTACTTACTTACTTACTCACAAGGTTTCTACACAAATAAAACACTGCAACACATACCCTCTCTGCCGTTTCCTTCTTTCCCGGCAAAAAGCCTTATGTGAGGGCAGAGTACTTGCCCCTTAGGCGACGCAGCGTCAGTATACAGGTATACAGGTACAGCAGCTGTTCAATTCCCCCCCCCCCCCCCCCCCAATTTTTTTTACTTCTTAATTCTGTGCAGTGGTTTTCCAAAGAAAGTTGACCCGACCTAAATGAACAAGGAGTTGACCTACCAGTCTGTGCAAAGGTGTTGATTTCCCTTCTATCACTTTAAACCAGACTGCCTGTGGATTTCTTTTTCTTTTTCTAAGTTACATGTACCAGCCCTTTGTTTACATTCTATTCATCTCGGCCGCAACATGGAGAAAAACAGAATCTGACAAATTTGTGATTTTTCAGGCAAACTGACAGTGTGCAAGTATTGCAAATGCATGCAAAACTGTTGATCTTCCTTTTGTTATCCCTTTGGGCCATTAGTCCTGATATATAACCCTGTGTGCACCAACTAATGGTTGACTGGGCTCAGAGCACCAACTAATGGTTGACTGGGCTCAAAGCACCAACTAATGGTTGACTGGGCTCAGAGCACCAACTAATGGTTGACAGGGCTCAAAGCACCAACTAATTAATGGTTGACTGGGCTCAAAGTACCAACTAATGGTTGACTGGGCTCAGAGCACCAACTAATGGTTGACTGGGCTCAAAATACCAACTAATGGTTGACTGGGCTCAAAGTACCAACTAATGGTTGACTGGGCTCAAAGCACCAACTAATGGTTGACTGGGCTCAAAGCACCAACTATATGGTTGACTGGGCTCAAAATACCAACTAATGGTTGACTGGGCTCAAAGAAACTATTCCAACCAATGTGTTGACTGGGCTCAAAGCACCAACTAATGGTTGACTGGGCTCAAAGCACCAACTAATGGTTGACTGGGCTCAAAGCACCAACTGATTAATGGTTGACTGGGCTCAAAGCACCAAACTACTGGTTGACTGGGCTCAAAGACCAAACGAAACTGGTGACTAACCAGTAGGCAACCAATATGGTTGACTGGGCTCAAAGCACCAACTGATTAATGGTTGACTGGGCTAAAGAGCACCAACTAATGGTTGACTGGGCTCAAAGTACCAACTATATGGTTGACTGGGCTCAAAGACCAACTAATGGTTGACTGGGCTCAAAGTACCAACTAATGGTTGACTGGGCTCAAAGCACCAACTAATGGTTGACTGGGCTCAAAATACCAACTCACTAATGGTTGACAGGGCTCAATGTACCAACTCACTAATGGCTGACAGGGCTCAAAATACCAACTCACTAATGGTTGACAGGGCTCAATGTACCAACTCACTAATGGCTGATTGGGCTCAAAGCACCAACTAACTGATGGTTGACTGGGCTCAAAGCATCAACTAACCAACCTTTGGGCCAGGCTGCCTGTACATTTCATCGCATCTTCGCTTACCTGTGTTATTGTATTACCTGTGAACTGTGATAATTATACTGTGATTTGTAACATGCAGTTCACTGCAGTCTTCCTAGTGGGATAAATAAAATACTCTTGTCCGTTTTTAACCTGCGCCTTTGGTCGCCACGTGAAAAAAGGCAACGTCAGTCTGATTTTGTACCGAACGAAAGTCAGCAAGCATGCCACAGCCGTTCTAAAGTAAGACTGTTTTGCATATGAATGCAGACGTGTTTTTTTGCTATTATGATCATTATTATCATCTTAATAAGAACTCATTCATGACTTTCTGGTGTTCTGACAATGACAGCTTTGCTTTCTTGCTTTGTCAGTCCATCTTCCCTGAAAACCAGCCAGGTGCAAAAATAGGATCATGACTGGTGCCACAGAAAAGAGACCTGACAGCCCCTGTCATAGATCCCACACAAGTCAACCTCAGCGTAATGCTGCATTGTTGGGACATGTGCAAGCTCCACTGTCAGAAGCGTGCACCTTCTTCACGCTGCAGTTTACAGCGCAGAATGGGAGTTTACGTAAGTGTGCACCTTTTTCATGCTGCAGTTTACAGCACGGAAAGTGAGTTTATGTAAGTGCGCACCTTCTTAACACTGTAGTTTATAGAACAGAAAGGGACAAGGCCATGTGCAATGACCACTGTTAACAAGCAAAAGCGTCTGACAGTGATGGATGTCACATCTAGGACTGCTTGTCACACACTACACACACACCCCAATGATGGCTTTTAATGGCATTTTTGCTCTTAAGTACAGTTTCACCTTGAAATCAATCAATTATTTTTTCTGTCACCCACCCCTTTACTTTCCTCTCCCCATCCAAAAAAAGAACAGAATTTTGCCACACATCTTATCATGTTCCAATCCAAACACTTGCTAATACAATATATAAATAGCCCTCACGGCCACAGACTAACGTCACAGAACGCGCAACTTTGGTTTCAATCAAATGTGAGCAATGCAAACCCATGTCATCAATCATCCATATTCACAAAGTCCAAACCAAAACCTAGGTGTTGTCTACTCTTCGAGCCAATCTCCATGAATGCCCACACTTCTGGCGTTGTGATTCTGTCGATGATGCCTGCGTCAAGCCGCTGAAGGGTAAGGTGGGTGTAGAGCCTTCCACAGGTTCAGAGCAACCTCCCCTTGTCCCATCTCCCGTCTCGCTCTCTCACTCTCTCTCACACAGTTACTGGAAAACACAAAAACAAAAACACAAAAATCAGTCACGTGAAAAACATCAGCAGACTTCATGTGCTCTAGTATATGTGCACAGGATCTGGTCAAGAGCAGAGAATAGTGCTACATAAAACTATTCAAATCTATGAATGATAATATATATAAAACGCAGGTTGCATAATACTTCTGGCACATATTTGTACAACACTCCTCTGAAGCTCAGGAGTAAACAACACACAGAGAAGAGAAAAAGGATTGCGAGAGCTCTCACTACAGAACTTGTAAATCTAATCCAGATGGGCAGAGAGAGAGAGAGAGACAGTAGGTTGTAAAAGACACGTTTTTCTCTGCATAAAGCAATGTAATATTCCAGCAGGGTACATCAAAACGAGGGCAGCACATAAAAACTGAACAGAAAACATAACCAAGAAGTAATCTGAACAGGGAAATGCTTATTTGGGTAAAATGAACACGAGACACTCACCGACATGCCAATTAAGCAACAGCATAAACACTTTATTTCCCAGCATCCTGCCATTTTATTCCCATATTCCTCACTCACTCCCCCCACCCACACCTTGACGTACACAAAACCTACACAAAGAAGCAGGAAGTCAATAGTCAGCTACAGTTGCTCACATACTGTCATAAAATAAGTAGGAATGGTTCACACACAGAACAGCATCTAGGTAAATCTGTGTCATGAGCTAAAATAAAAACAACTGGCATAAAAATACTTAACACAATCTGTCCTTTGCTGGGTACAGGCTACTGACAAAAATGCACTTTGAGGAGGATTTAAAAAATTACTTTTTGTAAGTGTAGCTAGCCTGTACCCAAACATAACACATGACCCTTAAATATGGCGAAGTTCATGTGCGACCTAGTTTTGTAAAAGGGCTCTGAGACGCTGCAGCTATTGCAAAGAGAATGACAATTCCCCCCCCCTCCCCTTTTTTCCCTCCCTCCCCGCTCCCCCTTATTTTCTCTCTCCTCCCTACTTACTCCCCTTCTTTTTCTCCCTTCATCTTCCCCCCCCACCCTATTCCTTCTTTCTTTTTCTCCCTCCTTACCCCCATTTCCCTCCCTACCCATTCCCTCCATCTTTTCCTCCCTCCCTACTCTTTTTTTTTCAGCCTCCCTACTCCCCCCCCTTTTTCCCTCTTCCCTCCCCACTCCGCCCCCCCCCTTTTTTTGTGCTCCTTCTCTCCCTCCCTCCCAAAACATGTCTCATTTCCGTGGCAATCATAATTAAGATTTAATGAAGGGTAAACAGGTAAGAGCCGAGACTGAGGAGAGTTTCATCTTGTAAACTGCTGTTGGCAACGTCATGTAAATAACCCTCTCACCGTACACAGACCACTCCTCTTGAGAGACACATCCGCCCCAGCAATTTTGTAATTCAGTTCTCAAATTACACAATTTAGCACAAGGTGATGACAGAATTATTCACAATCATAAAAGATCATACCACCAAGACAACATTCGTGACTACTGACACATGCTTCAAAAGACAAAAAAAAAGAAGAAAGAAAAAAATCAAAACCCTCATGCAGCTGTATATAACATTTTAAAATGCAAGCTTTGCCACAAAAATGCCCAAAGTTAGTGTACAGTCATTCACCCATTCAAAATATTCTGAAGAAGTTAGTAAATATTAATTGATATAACTACAATAATGTATTATGTACATGCATTTGTTTCTCAGCACCAATGAACAGTTTTATTGTACTTGGCTTGACACAAGGGCAGGGATATTGTCCCTTGCTCGACCCAAACCACAAGGGTGGGGCTATTGTCCCTTGTGCGATCCAAGCCACAAGGGCGGGGCTATGGTCCCTTGCTTGACCCAAGCCACAAGGGCGGCGCTATTGTCCCTTGCTCGACCCAAGCCACAAGAACGGGGCTATCGTCCCTTGCTCGACTCCAGCCACACTCGTTGAGCTATTTTCACTTGTTTGACCCGAGCTACAAGAATGTACATTTGCATGACTCAGTCCACAACCACAGGCTATTATCAGTTGTTTCACTCAATCCACAAGGGTGGGGCTATTATCAGTTGTTTCATTCAATCCACAAGGGTGGGGCTATTAGTATTATCACTTGTTTCACTCAACCCACAAGGGTGGGGCTACTGTCAGTTGCTTGGCTCAACCCACAAGGGTGGGGCTATCGTCAGTTGCTTCACTCAATCCACAAGCATGCAGCTATTGTCGTCTGCCTAACTCAAACCACAACTGTCACTTGTCACTTGCCAACTTCAAACCACAAAGATGGGGAAAATGTGTATCTTTTATCTTGTAAAACGTCACTCAGAAACTCAGTACTTTGAAAAGTAAAACAACGTCACTCAGTACTTTGAAACGTAAAACAAAGTGGTGTAGTGAATGTTGATCATTCGTTGCTTACACTGCAGATCCACCGGGATGTCATTACCAGTATTTTAGAGCTGGGTATAATTTTCATTCCCAAGAAAAAGCTTCCTTCCAGTTCTTCTGGCACACAGCCTGTACTTTGAGCCCTGTCTACTCCTAATTTCCTATGTCTCAATTTCTTTCTAGGTCAATGTCAAAATCCCACATCACACCGCACCTGCATGCACACACACTCACACATGGGCGCATAGAAGCAATGTAACGAGGAGTGGGGGGGGGGGGGGGGGGGGGATGCAAGTAAGAAGACAGAATTTGAAATCACATTGCTCTTGATCAACTATTTATTGAGTTTTGTTGCTGTTGTTTTTAATGTTTTTGTTTTTCTAACTCACATTCATAACAACAACAAAAGCTAAGTTGTTCACTTCACCCAAAAGCCCAGTGCCGTTTGCCATTTGTTCAACTGAACCACCATAAATGGATCTAAGGTTCACTACTGTAGGTACTCTGTCAACAAGTAACCACAGCCAGTTTCTGTAACACATATATTATTACTGTTAAAAAAAATATATACAAAATTCACCGTCTGATTTAAACAACCAACACCGTGTTAATTACATCTGACAATGAACACCACCACACCAACACAGTCACTTCACATTCCTCAAGACCAAAAACTACACCCAATAACGCATACCACGTCCACTTTAACCAGGTCCAGTCACACTACCACACTGGCAAAGCATGAAGAATACAGCCTGCGAGATGACCGACGACTACACAACTACAAGTCAGTAGTAGTAGTAGTAGTAGTACGCTGTTCTAATAGTAATACGCTACATGCTGTGTTAGCGAAAAGGGGTGAGAGATGGCTGGAGGGTGCTGCTGTACCTGGTTTTGCATGGGGGGGTCGTACATTCCAGCAGAGGAGGGGGTGCCCTCTGAGCTATAGCCACCTGTTTGTGCAATGACATGCCGCAAGGCACTAACCTACAATGCAACAAAACAGCACGGTCATGTCACACCAGCCGACCACAACAAAGTCCTCTTAGCATCAAACTCCGCTCTCAAAAATGCATACAAATACTACTACTCAGCTCTCAAAAGTGCATACAAATACTACCACTCGGCTCTCAAATATGCATACAAATACTGAACAGTCTATCAGTCTTACACACTCGAGCAGACGAAGGAATGTCACCACACTACTTCTTTATGCACACAACCATTTCAAACATCAGACTACAGCTCGCTTATAAAAGAAATGCTGATGCTGCAATGACAAACCAGTTCACTGGCTGTGGGATTGTCCAGACTTTTTAAAAAAATGGGAAAACTGCTCAGACCTTGACACAAGCACCCTCAGTATTGTGCGAGTCTCAGCTAAAATTACTTCCCCTGATTTTCAACAATCAGACGAACCCAGTTCGTTTTCCAAAAAGATTTGGCGAACATCAGTTTCTAGCCTTATCCATCCAGGCCCCAAACCACAACAGTTTCAATGTGCCAGCCTTACGGATCAACAACCAGAGGTAACACAGCCCTGATTATTACTTATGGACCAATAACTAGAGAAATCACTATTATTTTTATTCATTCAGTGTGCTGGCCTTATCATCATGCATCACTCATGGACTAGCTACGGACCAGCAAGCTCCTATTTCATATGCTGGCCTTTGAATCAGTAAGCAGAAGTTCAGACTACAAGCCCTGATCAGCTAATCAATTTAATACACTGGTGTATGGCCCAGAAGTTACAAGCTGCCCTGGCTGGGCTGAAATCCAGTCCTAGTCTGGGAAGATGTCACACTCTGTGTCTCAATCTCTGTCTGGGGAGATGTTACTCCGTGTCTCAATCTCTGCCTGGGGAGATGTCACACAGAATGTCTCAATCTCTGCCTGGGGAGATGTCACACAGAATGTCTCAATCTCTGCCTGGGGAGATGTCGCACAGAATGTCTCAATCTCTGCCTGGGGAGATGTCACACAGAATGTCTCAATCTCTGCCTGGGGAGATGTCGCACTCTGTGTCTCAATCGCTGCCTGGGGAGATGTCACACTCTGTGTATCTATCTGTGTCTGGGAAGATGTCACACTGACACTTTGTGTCTAAATCTCTGTCTGGGAAGATGTCACACTCTGTGTCTCAATCTCTTCCCAGTCATCTTGGTTTGCTTTGTTCTTTCCTTCTCTCTTCTGACTGCAACACTCCTGGCTTGTGACTCTTGTTCTCTTGCTGCACATTGTCCTGAAATTTGAATGCCTGATAAAGGCAGTGCTGCAAAAACTGACTGTTTTGGCGTAGCCTTACTCAAGTTAAGCACAATTAAGCTTTCATTCTGTGTTTGTCAAGCTGAAGTATAGAGAGAGAGAAAAAGGTCCGAGTGTAGAGAAACAAACAAAAACAAAACAAGAAAACAGCAAGGAACTGATCATTCTGTGTTTGTAATGAAATTTTGGCAGGGGATGGAAATCGGAGGATCACCAGCCAACTCAGGTCCAGTCTCCTCTGACTCTGGGCATCTTTTTCTCATTACAGCTGGACTCATCAAATGATGCAAACGTGCTCCTGCCTAGCCCTGTACAGTCCGTTTATCTCAAACAAGTGCAGTGGAATCACATTTCAAAAGTGGCTGACACCACCAACTTTACTCCTTCCTAACTAAACTTTGAAAAGAGCTACTAGGAAAAAGTACAGGGCGGATTCATCTGAACCACTTCCATCTCTGGCAGTTTTACCAATCTCCGAGGAGTGTGTCTCTGACGGTTTAGCGTTCTATTTTATTTTTCATAGTTTTTCACTATTTAACGGTTGTTTAAGTGTCGTTTTGTAGCTTCATAAAATGGGATTAGCCTGAAAATTTGCAGGCTGTGTTTTGTCCTAATAAATAGCATCTGTTTTAACCTTTGATGTATTTGGATCATGTCTCTGAAGTGTTCCGCTGTATACGTATGACACAGGGAGATGCGTTGAGATGTGTTGGGTTCTAAAAGGTCCAGGATTGACAGTGTGCTTTCCTAGAGCATGCATCTGATTCTAAATCACTTAATCCATCTCAGGCACATTTCTACCTCCGAGAAAAAGGGTTTTCACGGTACATGCACAGCACAGGGAGATGCAGTGAGAAGTGTGTGGGTTCTGAAAGGTGCAACACTGAATGCGTACTTTCCGAAAGCATGCATCTGAATCGCTTCATTCATCTCAGGCACAATTCTATCTTGGGTTTCAAGGTACATGCTTGACACAGGGAATGTGTGTGGGTAGTGAAAGGTCCTCACCCTGATAAAACCAGGTGACTGGGCATTAAAAAAACACTTATCCGTCCATCTATCTGAAAGCTCCACGGCTGAATGCATGCTTTCCCAAATCATGCATCTGAATTGTTTCATTCATCTCCAGCAAACTTTGATCTCCAAGGAGACTGTCTTAAATAATTAAAAGGGTTTCACTGGGGGTGTTGAAAAGTGTGTGGGCCCTGGAAGGTCTGAGAATGAATGTGTACTTTCCTAAAGCACATGTATGGCAGTTTTAACAATGGCGGCACCTGCTGTGTAAACTCTTCTGGAAAAGGGTGAAGGTGGGACACACACACACACAAATGAGGCGGGGGGGGGGGGGGGGGGGGGGTGCAGCAAGCACTTTGACAAACAAAATGCACACGATTCACATAATACTTTGACAAACAAAATGCACACGATTCACATAATGCATACAACTTATAAGACAAATGCACATGCTACCACACGCATGGCAGTTAAAGTGGCCTTTGCTACTGATAGTAGTTACACATAATGACTCCTACTCCCTCCCCCACACAAAAAAAATCTCCCCATTCACAAGCTTATTACAGTCAACGAAACATGTAAACCCCTCAACTAATCCTCACCGCTGGATTGTGTTAAAACCACCCCAGTTCAAAAAACCCTATTAAAACAACAACAAAAACCTCACATTCACTCCCCACATTTTCATCAGCTAGACTGTCAGACTGTGAGACTCTGACATGGGAAGACTTTGGTGAGAGACTATGAACCTTCTGGATGGTCACCATAGCTACGACTACAAGAACAGAAGAACAGAATTAAAACGGACTCGCCATTCGGAAAGGAAATCAAAAGACTTTGACGTGTCTGGTCTGTTTTACGGCCAGGAAACCACACTGCCATTAGTTCTGCTTCTGGCACCATGAACGGATTTAGACCAAATATGAACACTTCTCGAGTGTCTCACCATGAGGTGAGCCCTACGCACTTCACAACAGCAACTATGCAGCGCTGTTACGAGCAGACCCAAGGTGCTCTGGTTGCATGTAACTCTGAACGAGTGACTGTAGACTTACACAGCACATTTTTGAATGTCCACCAAAGCAGTGTACTTACAGTTACACTAGATACAGTGCTGTTCGGCGGTTACATGGTTGGTGTCTGGTATCAGGAAAAACGAATTAGTTTCACAGTTGTCCAAACACACAGTTACTAATAATGTTTATCACAGTTAATAATGGTCAGTTCCCTAGATGCGTGACATGAAAACAAACTCTAAACAGTGAAGGTTAAGAATGCTAGCAGTCAACTTTGTTTCAAATCCCCCCCGCCCTCCCATAACTGCAAAAGTTGACTGGGTGTAAAACACCAAGTTACTTACTTACTAACCCCCCGATACAGTAAGCTTATCACAGTAAGACTATAACAAAAAGCCACAAACGAATACCTCTTTCAATGCCGCAGGTACGCACAGACAAACAAACAAACAGCAGCACACGCGCAGGTGTATGAGGAGACTGGGGGAGGGGCAACGACACAAGCTACATGCAGCCCCACACCAACCTGCGACTGCACATTAGCACCTACAGAGTTGTCTCCGCCTTGATAGTTGTCGCCGTTCATGTTCATGTACATGCCCCCCGGCTGTCCCCCCAGGCTCTGCGTGGGCAGCCCGTAGTTGCTGCCTGAAAATTCAAACATCATTCAGAAGGTCAGTTAGTTAGTTGGTGCTCAGATTTAAAACAGTCAGTGACAAGTGTATCTGAATGTTTGCGTTTCACTGAACTACAGCTGACACAAGTACCCCATTTTCCAGTTCCACTTGAACCCCAAAACAGTATGCGCCATGTGGACTCAACTGTGGCAAGAAAATTCATAAAATCGCAGGCATGTGCCTGATGCACAATTACTCTACTCAGACTTGCATGTTCTGGAGCCAACAACTTTGTACAAGTATATTCCGTGGGTACTGAAAAACTGAGAACAAAATTATTAAATGAAACAACTGATTAGTCCCCCCAGCCCCCATATCCCTAATACACCCTCATCCCCAACAATGCACACATACACACGCACTCTCTCTCTCTCCACAAACAATACATATGCACAGACAGTTACATCAATATACCCTCTACACATACCATCCACCAACTCTCTCTTCTCACTCACACACACAAACAAATATATATGCACACACAATTACATCAATATACTCTCTACACAAATACCTTCCACAAACTCTCCTCTTTCACTCACACCCTCCACCCCCCCAGTCCCCCACCCATATACACCCCTTCCCACCCACATACATATACATCTTCCATCCACATACATACACATCCTCCACCCACATACATACACATGCATATCTTGCACCCACATACATACATATCCTCCACTCCCCCTCCCACCCACATTCACATCTTCCACCCACATACATACATCTCCTCCACCTCCACCTCCCACGAACTTCACCCACATACATACACATCTTCCACCCACATACATACATATCCTCCACCTCCATCCCACGAACTCCACCCACATACATACACATCTTCCACCCACATACATACATATCCTCCACCTCCATCCCACGAACTCCACCCACATACATACACATCTTCCACCCACATACATACATATCCTCCACCTCCATCTCCCACCCACGAACTCCACCCACATACATACACATCTTCCACCCACATACGTACATATCCTCCACCTCCACCCACATACATACACATCTTCCACCCACATACGTACATATCCTCCACCACCAACCCACAAACTCCACCCACATACGTACATATCCTCCACCTCCAACCCACGAACTCCACCCACATACATACACATCTTCCACCAACATACATACATATCCTCCACCTCCATCCCACGAACTCCACCCACATACACAGTAACATACACATCTTCCACCCACATACGTACATATCCTCCACCTCCATCTCCCACCCACGAACTTCACCCACATACATACACATCTTCCACCCACATACGTACATATCCTCCACCTCCAACCCACGAACTCCACCCACATACATACACATCTTCCACCCACATATCCTCCACCTCCAACCCACAAACTCCACCCACATACATACACATCTTCCACCCACGCTCTCTCACACACTGACCAGGCGACGAAGGGTCGGACACGGCCTGCACCAACTGCTGCGCTGATGCCGCCGATGCCGCTTTGGCTGCGTAGAGATTAGCCTCCTCCTGCGCCTTGCCGATGTTCTTCTTGTAGCGAATGCGCTTGTTGCCAAACCAGTTGGACACCTGACCAACACAGCCTTGTTGAGCAACAGGTTACAGGGGGCACCGAGACATCAACGCCTTTTGGGGTTTTTAATAACTTTTTCTCTCTCTTTTCTTCTTACGTTTTCACTTCAAACATGCCGTTAATCAAGTTCTTACAATGCATGTAACACACACACACACACACACACACACACACACACACACACAACACACATTTACATGCTCCCCACATGTTATTGGTGATTGTAACAGAAGGGTTTGAATCCACTGTGCACACAATCACACGCAGTCATGTGCCAATCACCATCAGAACCAGTCTGTAACCACTACACCACAGAACCTAGATCAACTGGTTTTCAGGTAAGGCATACAATATCAACAGTGCAGCATACTTAATACTGCACAACTAAGAGGCACACTCATTTATTTGATGACTTTTTCTAACAGGAGGTAAAAATTACAATTAAAAAATCATTTATTTTCTTACTTTTCCCACACAAACACAGAAGAGATGGGGTTAAAACAAAAAACAAAAGATAAAAAGATGTTAATCATGGTATGGTCAATATTTAATTCTCTGGTTCACTGTGCAACCACAACCAGACATCCTTCTGGAGATTTTTAAAAAAAAATTAACATTAGCAATAAATAATACTTTAACAGGTATTTTGGTGCTAACACTTGGGAGTTTTAGGGCTGAGTGTGTTTATTTGATTCATTATTCTGAAGGTACCCTGCATGACATTGCTCAACAACAACCAAATTACTTCTTTTTTCCAAGAGGACTAAAATAAGTGATGGTTATGAACTTGGGACAAAAAAGATGAAGATATTGGTATCAAGGTCTCAGTCACATTGTAATACTGATCACTTTATATGATTATGAATCACACTTTGTACATTTAATTATTATTCATGACTACAAACAAAGAACAACTTTCAATGACACATCAATGCTGTCATCAATCCTTTCTCTGGTAAGTCCATCAGTTAAAATGAACAAGTTACAACCCATGTCTTCAACTTCAAGTTCAAAATTCTGAAACAAGAATGACTGCTACAGTGCTAGCATTCTAAAGTAAGATCCAAACACTTCTTTTATGGCCTGAAGAGGGGGTTCCCCTGAAAATTTGCATTGTGTTTTCTATGTCATGATAACTAAGCGTTCTTTTGAATCTTTGGAACGTCATGTTCAATTCTGTAAATTTGCTGTTCCATTTTTCACCAGTCAAACTTTATACAGACTTGAAATCTGCTAAACAGTCTTGTTTCCTTCCAAACGGAATGCCCATGTCACTTTAAAAAACTGCAACCCCCCCCCCCCCCCCCCAAAAAAAAACCCACAGGTACTTTAATAATAAATTCAGAATCAACCCTAATGACACAACCCACTCTCTCTCTGACACAGCCCCCCCCCCCCCTCCAAGTTCAGTTAGATGTATACCAAATTCCCAATCCAAAGGCAGGCAGACATTCCACACCCATTTTTTGTAACCTAACCCAATCTCTACCCATCTGCACACACACCACATCAAAGTGCCAGGGCATGTCAGTGGAGTGGCCAGTGCAATGTGGACAATCAGGACGGCACACACTGACACAGACCTGTGTGGTTACAGGCAAAAGATACTCCTCTCTCCTCCCCCCACACACAAACTAACTGCCAGAGACTGACACCACAGCAAAGTGCCAGGGTGTTCCAGCACACCAGGATGGCCCACACTCCTGTGCTGTCATAGACAAGACATATTCCCAGAGACAGTATAGATACCCCCCCCCCCCCAACTGTCACTAGTGTCAGACTGACACACTAAAGTGACTGTGTTCCAGTGGGGTGCCCAGCACAAGGAAGAGACACCCTTAATACCCCCCCCCCCCCCAACCACCACCTCTGTGCTCAGCACAGCAAAAACAACAACCTGTTCACCCCCTCCCCCCACCCACATCAGGCATTTATATAACAGTATGTCCTCCACCCACCCACCCCATCTCTCCTCAGCACACAAAAAGAGTTCCCCCCCCCCCCCCCCCCCCATAACAATATGTTCTCCACCCACTCATATACTGTCTATGCAAAGTATGGCTGTCACTGCTGTACCCCCCCCCCCCCCTCCCCACCCCCAAAAGACATTACAATAAATTAAGATTACATACTTGTGCCAGCTGACGCCCGAGTTTGGCTTTTAGAGGGAAACCAGCCTGATTGTGTCAGGCTGGGCCAGGCTGCCAGAGACAGCAGATATCTATCTCCTGTCTCTGGTTCCCATCTGAGAGGCTAGGAGAGGTGAGCACTGATCTCTGCACCCTGAACCCGTCCACAACTTAGCCAGCACTGGACTTCCTGGCCAGGAATTAAATAAAATGAAAGTCTATTTGAACGCTCCCTTGTGAACCGGTTTGGCCTAGCGGTAAGGCGTCAGGCTGTTAAGCAGAGGGACCTCGGTTTGAATCCGCTTTGGCTCTGCTTTCTCCTCAAAAGTTGTGGTCTGAGGGCACTGTCCTGTGACTCTGTCCCTCACAATTATAAAAAAATAAAATGGCTCTCGTCACTGCCCACCTTAATGCAGTCATTCTGGTGGTGACGGTGTAGCCACAGATGTATAATTCTCCCTCCCTCTTCCCCCACCTCCATACCCTTCTTCTCCCCATCCCTAATAAGCCTTACACTTTCTGTGGACCTGAAACGCCACCTTTACTTACTTTAACGCTCCCTTCTTTTCCACTGCCCCACCCTTCATTTATTGCTGTAGCTCAGTGTATTTAATTCATGGCACCCCCCCACCCCACCCCCACCCCATTCCCAACTATTGGGACCCCCGTCTCCCGGAGTCTCAGCCAGACAGAAGCCGGCAGTGGGCGAATTAATGAGCTGGCCCCGGGATCTCCCCGCTAATCGGCCTGAGGGGCAACTTCATCAATCACGCCTGTCAGGCCGGCTCTCTCTCCCCGGGAGCCCCGTGCAGGCGGGCCTGAAAGGGCCACAATCTTATCACTCCACCTCCCCCCCCCCCCCCCTGTCTCAACACCCCCCCGGTAAATTGATCCCTTGTTCCTCCTCCCCGCCCCCTCCTTCCCTCCACCCTCCTGTGCTGAGCTGGCCTCACACCGTGGAACCTGCCCCCCCGACACAGGGCTTTGTTCTGTGGGGAAGTGACTCTTTCTGGGCGATAAAAGGCTTTGTGTGGGGAAGTGATTCTTTCTTGGCGACAAAAGGCTTTGTGTGGGGAAGTGACTTTCTTGGCAACAAAAGGCTTTGTTCTGTGGGGAAGTGACTCTTTCTTGGCGACAAAAGGCTTTGTGTGGGGAAGTGATTCTTTCTGGGCGACAAAAGGCTTTGTTCTGTGGGGAAGTGACTCTTTCTTGGCAACAAAAGGCTTTGTTCTGTGGGGAAGTGACTCTTTCTTGGCGACAAAAGGCTTTGTGTGGGGAAGTGATTCTTTCTTGGCGACAAAAGGCTTTGTTCTGTGGGGAAGTGACTCTTTCTTGGCGACAAAAGGCTTTGTTCTGTGGGAAGCGACTTTCTTGGCGACAAAAGGCTTTGTTCTGTGGCGAAGTGACTCTTTCTTGGCGACAAAACGCTTTGTGTAGGGAAGCGACTCTTTCTTGGCGACAAAAGGCTTTGTGTGGGGAAGCGACTCTTTCTTGGCGACAAAAGACTTTGTGTGGGGAAGTGACTTTCTTTGCGACAAAAGGCTTTGTTCTGTGGGGAAGTGACTCTTTCTTGGCGACAAAAGGCTTTGTTCTGTGGGGAAGTGACTCTTTCTTGGCGACAAAAGGCTTTGTTCTGTGGGGAAGTGACTCTTTCTTGGCGACAAAAGGCTTTGTTTGTGGGGAAGTGATTCTTTCTTGGCGACAAAAGGCTTTGTTCTGTGGGGAAGTGACTCTTTCTTGGCGACAAAAGGCTTTGTTCTGTGGGGAAGTGACTTTCTTGGCGACAAAAGGCTTTGTTCTGTGGGAAGTGACTCTTTCTTGGCGACAAAAGGCTTTGTTCTGTGGGGAAGCGACTCTTTCTTGGCGACAAAAGGCTTTGTTCTGTGGGGAAGGACTCTTTCTTGGCGACAAAAGGCTTTGTTCTGTGGGGAAGTGACTCTTTCTTGGGACAAAAGGCTTTGTTCTGTGGGGAAGTGACTCTTTCTTGGCGACAAAAGGCTTTGTTTGTGGGGAAGTGACTCTTTCTTGGCGACAAAAGGCTTTGTTCTGTGGGGAAGTGACTCTTTCTTGGCGACAAAAGGCTTTGTTCTGTGGGGAATGACTCTTTCTTGGTGACAAAAGGTTTGCTGTGGGGAAGTGACTTTCTTGGTGACAAAAGGCTTTCTTCTGTGGGGAAGTCACTCTTTCTTGGTGACAAAAGGCTTTGCTCTGTGGGGAAGCAACTCTTTCTTGGTGACAAAAGGCTTTGTTCTGTGGGGAAGCAACTCTTTGTTGGTGACAAAAGGCTTTGTTCTGTGGAGAAGGGCTTTGTTCTGTTGGGAAGCTCAGTTCTGTGGGGAAGTGACTCTTTTTTTTGCAACAAAAGGCTCTGTTTTGTGGGGAAGCTCGGTTCTGTTGGCAACACAGGGCTTTGTTCTGTTTGGAAGCTCGGCTTTGTTCTGCGTGAAAGCATGGTTCTGTTGGAGATAAAACACTTTGTTCTGTGGGGAAGCTCGGCTTTGTTTTGTGGGGAAGCTCGGTTCTGTTGGCAACACAGGGCTTTGCTCTGTTTGGAAGCTCGGCTTTGTTCTGCGTGAAAGCATGGTTCTGTTGGAGATAAAACACTTTGTTCTGTGGGGAAGCTCGGCTTTGTTTTGTGGGGAAGCTCTGTTCTGCTGAAGTTACCAGGCTTTGTTCCGTTGGGAAGCTCAGCTTTGTTCTGTGAGAAAGCTCAATTCTGCTGGAGACACAGGGCTTTGTTCTGTGAGAAAGCTCAATTCTGTTGGAGACCCAGGGCTTTGTTCTGTGAGAAAGCTCAGTTCTGCTGGATACACAGTGCTTTGTTCTGTGGGGAAGCTCAGCTTTGTTGGAAACACAGTGCTTTGTTGGAGACACAGCACTTATTTTGGGAAGCTCAGTCTTTGTTGGCTACACAGGGCTTTATGAAAATCGATGACAGGGTTAGTCCCAGTTGCTCACAGCGGGTTCCACTGTGCCGGGTGACCCCCTTCATTCCCTTCCCTTCCCTTTCTTCTGAGCTGAATGGTTTCGGGTTTCCCCCCATCTTCCCTTTGCCCTCTTCCTAGTTGGGTTTCTCAACAGCTAATTTCACAGAGGAAGTGGAGTTTTGTGTGCTAATATGATGGGAGCCCTGATAAACCCCCTCACTTTGACAAACCAGTAATTGAAGCTGGAGCAGATCTTGAGCAAAATCTAAAAGTAGCAAGTTCGAGCAGGCATTTTTAACAAAATCACACCCAGTTAAAGGTAGCTCTGTTGCAAAATCTTTCACAGTTGGTCCTGAAAACTGTCAAGTTTTCCGGAAACAACCCCGAGGATGAGATCATGCTGACAGGCAATCAACAGATGAAAGGATTTGCAGGGAAAGAATGAAATGGGTCATCACGTTCAAATCATTTTCCCTCAGCCATATCTCTTTCTCAGTTTCTTTTCGAACAAACAGGAGGGGAAGGGATGCCTTTGTTGTTGTCGTTAAAAGTTCTGTGTAAACCAGAGTATCAAAGTTGTTCAGTTCTGTGTAACCAGAGCATCAAACTGACTGACTGGGCGTAAAATAAAATAAAAAGTTCCTTCCAAGAGTATCAAACTGTTTCACTGATTCTCAGGCTAAAATTTATGTTCACAGTAATGGGCAGCTGTGTTCATGTAGGCACTCATATCTGGCTGAAAAAATACTAGAACTGTTTGTTTTTTTAAATTACGAAGAATAAAAGCTAATGTCCACAACTGTAGAAGTGTCCAATACTACTGAAACCAGTATGTCACTTATGACAAATATCAATATTTCAAATCACCTTTTCTTTTTCATCCGAAAGACTAGCTTGGTGAAATACTTAAACTGAACATGAAACACAGTACCTGTATACAACTGTACTTTCATTACTAGTAATAATGCAGTAGCCATCACATATTCAAGCTAAAAAGTTAAGCAACTTTAAGAAGTATAGACTACATCATTTTATATTTCCACCGAACAAAGTCAGACTGTGAGAAAACAACATCAAAGAATTGACCATGAATTGCCAAATCGTTTCTTCTCTGGATGACCACTTTTGTGAATCTATCTTTACAGATCTTAGCTGCTTCTCTGCATACTTGGCAAAGAGTCTGCTGTCTGCCAGCTGATATTTGAAATGTCTACAGCTGAACCATGCCAATGTCTCCCCACATGGCGGCATCAACTGAATTACTTCTGAAACTTTACTGTTTCACTCATAAGAGTTGTAATACTAGCAAAACATATTTTTACACACAGTCTTCACGTCTTATGTACAGTTCAGCGCATGAGAAAATGGATGCGTTGCTTAACTTTAGAGCCTGAGTGTACATGACTTGAGCATCAAATAATAAATGCATGTGGTAAGTCATCAGGACTACAAGGGTAGCCATGGGGTTAATCTTAAAAGACCACAGCCTGCAATTTACCCATTGGCCAACCCCAGGCTGAGAGGTCACGTGAGGCAGCGGGAGTTGTACTGTCCATTAATCTGATGTCAAAACTGGGCACAGCACCTTGTGCCTCGCGTAGTAAAGTGCAACAGTACATCAGACCTACATGTTACTGTCTTCTCTTTCCTTCTTTTTCTGCTCTTTTCTCTTTCCTTCTTTCTCTGCTCTTTTCTCTTTCCTTCTTTCTCTACTCTTTTCTCTTTCCTTCTTTCTCTATTGAAGCAGTTAAAAAAAACGGGAAAAAGGGTATCACCAATTGTTGAAAATAGGAGCAAACATTCAGGAGACTCATATTCAAAACATAAATCAAAATCAAATGGTAAAAAGTTCTTGCTTTTCACTACCCTGTGATTTGCTATATGAATCTACAATCATGCAGCAAAGTTTGAAAGAACTCATAACTGCTCCATCTCAAAGAAAACAATGGGGGTTTTCCTTGTCTTTATAATTGTTATTATTTAATGGTGACTCAGTTGTTCCTGTGACTTGCTATATGAATCTACAATCATGCAGCAAAGTTTGAAAGAACTCATAACTACTCCGTCTCAAAGAAAACAATGGGTTTTTTCCTTGTCTTTATAATTGTTATTTAATAGTGTCTCAGTCGTTCCTGTGACTTGCTATATGAATCTACAATCATGCAGCAAAGTTTGAAAGAACTCATAAATGCTCTGTCTCAAAGAAAACACAATGGGTTTTTTCCTTGTCTTTATAACTGTTATTATTTAATGGTGATTCAGTCCTTGTCTTTATAACTGTTATTATTTAATGGTGACTCAGTCGTTCCTGTGACTTGCTATATGAATCTACAATCGTGCAGCAAAGTTTGAAAGAACTCATAAATGCTCCGTCTCAAAGAAAACACAATGGTTTTTTTCCTTGTCTTTATAATTGTTATTTAATAGTGTCTCAGTCGTTCCTGTGACTTGCTATATGAATCTACAATCATGCAGCAAAGTTTGAAAGAACTCATAAATGCTCCGTCTCAAAGAAAACACAATGGTTTTTTTCCTTGTCTTTATAACTGTTATTATTTAATGGTGACTCAGTCATTCCTGTGACTTGCTATATGAATCTACAATCGTGCAGCAAAGTTTGAAAGAACTCATAAATGCTCCGTCTCAAAGAAAACACAATGGGTTTTTTCCTTGTCTTTATAACTGTTATTATTTAATGGTGACTCAGTCGTTCCTGTGACTTGCTATATGAATCTACAATCGTGCAGCAAAGTTTGAAAGAACTCATAAATGCTCTCACTGTCTCAGTCTCAGTGAAAACACAATGGGGGTTTTCCTTCTGCTTACAACTGTCATTATTTAATGGTTACTCAACTGTTCAGTTATCTCTCAGATTTAACAAGCCAAAACCACACAGGAGACTACTTGTAAGTGGCCTTAACTTTGAACGTAACTGCCATACACTTAGTCACTTTCAAGCAAGTTAATTAACTGAATAAGAACTTGTTGAGTATTTGAATGATCCCATTGATCACTGTGATCCTGAAATTTTGGAAAACTCTGAGAATGTCACTGAAACTGCAGCATAAGCTATCATCACACAAAGTTTAAAAGATGACGCTTGCACTGTTACAAGCTTAAATTGTCTCAAAGGTCCAAAAGTAAGTAAGTAAAGGTCTGGCAAACACTCATCACTGTGTAGACTTGCAGGACTGGACATGCTAGTCAGGAAAGGAACTGTTCTTTCAGGTGGGTGCGTGCCCTTGGGCAGGACTTCCCTAAAAATTATTAGACCTGTTGCACTAGGCCCTGTCTAATGTCCAACTCTGAATTTTAAGGTCTGTGCCAGTCACCCCACTAGCTAAACCAAAAAACCCTCAGTTTGCATCAGTCCCCCCCCCCCCCCCCCCCCTTTTTGTTTTTGTTTTTTGTTGTTGTTGGGGGAGGGGGGGTGTTAGTGGAAACGGGAAAAGAATGGATTTCTGTTTAGTCTTTAACACTATTTTAAGAACCTAGCAAATCAGATCTCTGGACTTTTTATTGGAGGTTCTCATTTCAAAATCAATACATCTCCTATAGTATTTAATTCAATTTAAAACGTCTGGGTATATCCCATTACTGGACACACAGCAAAAAAGCAACTGACCTGTTGAACGGTTATTCCACATTTTCGTGCTAGTTCCTCCTTAGCTTCTTCGCTAGGGTAGGGATTACTCACATGGGAGTAGAAATACTCATTCAACACCTCGGATGATTGTTTGCTGAAATTCCGTCTTTTCCGTCTACGGCAAATAAAAAGAAAAGACAGTTGTTCAAACACAATACTAACCTGAGAAACAGAAATCCCGCATTTTCGCGCTAGTTCCTCCTTAGCTTCTTCGCTAGGGTATGGATTACTCACATGGGAGTAGAAATACTCATTCAACATCTCGGATGATTGTTTGGAGAAATTCCGTCTTTTCCGTCTACGGCAAATAAAAAGAAAAGGCAAGTCGTTCAAACACAATACTAACCTGAGAAACAGTTATCCCCCCTTTTCAGGCCAGTTCCTCCATAGCCTCTTTGCTAGGGTAGGGATTTCTCAGATCGGAGTCAAAATTCTCGTTCAACAGTTCGGATGCCTGTTTGCTCAAATTTTGTCTTTACTGTCTATACCGACAGTACAAGACAAATCAGACTAAGTCAAGTTCTGTCTCTTCTTCCCCCTCTAAGGACAATAAGCAGACAGAAAAGACCGAGCCAAAATACTGACCTGGGATACTGAAATCCCGCATTTTCGCGCTAGCTCCTCCTTAGCTTCTTCGCTAGGATAGGGATTACTCAGATGGGAGTAGAAATACTCATTCAACACCTCGGATGATTGTTTGGAGAAATTCCGCCTTTTCCGTCTACGGGACAATGAAAAGACACATGTAAAAGACTCGTCATATACTGACCTGCGAGACCGAAATCCCACATTTACGAGCAAGTTCCTCCTTAGCTTCTTCACTAGGGTATGGATTACTCAGATGAGAGTAGAAATACTCGTTCAAAAGTTCCGTGGCATTCTTGGTGAAATTCCGCCTTTTCCGTCTAGCACAGGGAAGAAAACGAAAACTGTAACTGTTCTCTCAATTCTCAAAGAGGACCTTCTTGGGCATGCAAGATTTTGTCTGTCTTCCTTTCTTTCACCACTTGTTTGTGTCAGTTTTCAGAAAGCTCAAAACTAAAGAGCATAAAGCTACTTTGTGTAACACAAACACTGACTGCACACCTGTTCAAAAAGACCTTTTGGGGTCAGTTTCTCAATAACTGCTGCTTTGCCTTTGATTCAAAAGAATGGTGGTGCTGAAAATACACAGCTTATGTCTGGACAAAGACGCATTTGGCGACAGGTCATCAGACTGAAATTTTGTCTCATCAGCTTGGGTTAGGAGAAACAAAGCAGCAGTAATACCTTGGGAATAAGACGAATCCAATTTGTTATTCAATGTCTTCAAGCTATCAGTGTTTGTGCTGACACAAGTAACAATACTCCACCCTAGCCTGCCCTCATCCTGACTTTAAAGTTGCCAAACATCACACTGACTACAATTTCATCGGAAAAACAAAATTGCAAAAAAGAAAAACAGTTACATACAATCCAGTGTGCAAGACTAAGTGAGTGTTCACTTCTCTGTCTGCACCTCCAAAACAATTGATTTTTATCACAACCATACGCCACAGTACCCCTAAAAACAGACTCACTGTACTTAACACAATAACAGCCAGGAATGTATTGCAAAGCACTGCAGTTCTGGTTGTCATGTTGCAACAGAGCAGTGGGTTTGCTTTTGGAGACTGTGACATTTTAGTTGATGAAGAAAAAGGATCATTGCATGTAGATCCACTGTGCAAACTGGTAAGTGTTCCTTTTTTTTCCTTTATATTGTTTATGGCTAACTGATTTACAATTACACAAAGGGTGTGTCAGTGATCTGTTGAGCAACTTTATACAGGATCATATAAAAATAAAAATAAAATAAAAAAAGCAATACATAAAATAATAAAATGCATGCAGTAATATGCTAGTCCTAGTACACATAGACACACAGAACTGCAAAAGTTCAAACTGTTTTTACAATTTGTTCTTGGCCAAATGTTCTTTACATTAACATAAGCTGAATAATCAAATCACGCTGAAAAAGATTACAAGGAGTGATGTGGTGGTTCACCTTTAATTCCACCCCCATCACACAGCAAGTTCAGAGCCGAGAAAAATGACACAAACAGGCAAAGACTTGCTGCCATCATTTCAACTGATCTTTTCCACACTTTACTCTTTTCTTTTTTTTTACAACTGAAGCATCCACAACTTAGCAGAGCTTTGGAACAAGAACTTACCCACACCAGTACGTGTGTACTGTCTCTATCCTTCTACACTAAACATACCTTCATGTATCACAAGTCAACACTTAGGCTTAATTCTAAAGCAGGAACAATTTAAAAACATATCTCAACAGTGAAGTGCTCTATGAGTATGAACCCCAGTCACAATGTTATAATCTGCACCATAAACTGGCGAAAGAAGCAATGTGGAGGCAGCAGGGCCAAGGAACAGCCACACTGACACTGGACAGGAGGTATGGAGTTCAAAGATCCAATTTCAGTTTAGGCATTAACCCCCTCCCCCCCTCATCCTTAGTCTCAGTGTCATGGACCCAGGGTCTAGTTCTTTAGGTGAAATGAAACACTGAGGCAATGTGTGCTACTGGCATGTGCACATTAAAAATTCCACAATGGTGCAAGCCATTCACAAGGCAAAAAGTTTGGTGGAAACTCAAATAGGTAAGATAACTACATACAGCTATCTGCCGCCACCAAAGAAACAATACTTATCATGGGAGTAATTTTGAATAGGACAAATGAAGTCCCCCCAACGCCCACCCCCAAAAGTTTTAATTAAATAAGCAACCATATATATTTGCATGGAGTGGATCTGAAGTTTGAACAATCCAGTTATGACAAGTTAATCCCAAATAGATCTGAATGGGATGGTCCCTCATAGAGCCTTTCACAGCTAAAACATCAACATAATCGGCACAACCACACTTGCATGTACTGTACAACTATAGTATTCATGAACAGTGGAACCCTCTTGAGAAGAATGGAATTATCCCTAAAACTATCACCAAATTAACCTAAATTCTTCGTCCTTTTCAAACTACAGCCTAGATTACATTTACACACACTGCGCCTTTGATTAATCGCAGAGCAAAATGTCACCTCGTGCAAAACAACTGCAATATGATCCAAATGCAGCAGCACACTTTTCGTTAATTTCCAATTTTCCTTCTTTCACAACAAATCTGTCCGATTGTTAGTTTCATTAGAACAAAACTCTGCTCCGACAAACTCGTTTATGGTCCCAACCAATCTGCAATCTCGAGGGGGGTCCACTGTACAGTCAGCCTTTCTGACGTTGAAAAGTAAAGAGGAAAATCAAAATTGAAAACATGACCTGAACTGTCTCTAGTAAGTAGTATAGCTTTAGCATGACTTCTAAAGTAGTAGAACAGAGTATGGAACAGGAATATTAAAAGCTGATCTACCATAGTCAGAGAATTCTTTTGAAAAGTAAAGAGGCAAATCAAAATCAAAATATGATCTGAACTGTCTCTAGTAAGTAAGTAGCATTACTTCTAAAAGTAGTAGAACAGAGTATGGAACAGGAATATTAAAAGCTGATATACCATAGTCTGAATTTTGTTTTTTTTAAATGACAGAAGTTGAATATGTTTGCACTCACTACTGCCAAGATAGACTCCAAGTGCAATACAATTTAGCATGACCAGGGGTGGAACCACTACTATGTAGCTGTGCAACCCATAGCAAGATTGATTAAAAAAGCACCAGTGCATAACACTGTTAATAGGAACAGCGCACATAAATTACCATTAACACTGCACATGTGATCAGGAAATGAACCTCAACATTCCTGATGCATTAACTTGCAAGTCATCTCAAAGCTGAAAGCTAAGCAACTTTGGAGCTGCCTCCTAGTGCACACACTTCCAATCAAATCAAAACCATGTCAAAATCATTCATTATGAACGTTAGCAAAGAAAGCACTAATTCCACCCCTGGTTGTTCGATGCTAATCTTCATCAATTTGTGGAAACATTTTCGGGATAATGTACCAGTAATGTACTCTCTCCTCAGCTTGTACCAAAGGAGACAGGCTTCATGAGCCTTGTCGCTTGGAATTGTTTTTAAAAATCTAATTACACATAAAAAAAATAAAAAAGGGCAAAAGCCATAGATTTTCACTTTGCCTTTGATGTACGTCTTTTTCACTATGCACTTGTGTAAAAAGCATAATCACCACCTTTAGCCACACAGCCCAAAATGAAGTCATAATTTAACAATTCAGCATATCTGAAGTTATTGTTTTACTGCCAGAAAAAATCCTACCAAGAAGTCCTAAATAACTTTCTTCGGTGGAACATTTAGCGGGAGAGAAAAAAATAAAACGAAAAAAACAAGCTTCTTACCTTGCATCAAGGAACCTGGACCTGAGAATCATGACTGCCTCACATGTGCTCTGTTTCAACTGCATCTCTATTGCAGAGAACTTTTTACGAATTATGGCCACCATTCTTTCAATTTCTTTGGGTGCGATGGGTCGTGTGCGACTCTGTTCTCGCAGCAAGTTGACCACATGTGTTGTGAATTCATTACATGCCTGCAACACATTTCAAGAAAAAAAATTAGTGTTGGAAAAAAAAGAGAAAAAAAACATAGGTCTGCACATAATTCATCATAAAAAAAGCTAGTCCACTGAATGACACAAAATGTACACAACATAAGTGCTTTTGGACATACACATAAATGCACCCCCCCCCCCCCCCCCCCCCCAAACAATGAAAAATCATTGATTACGGAGATGAGAAAGTTCAACAGCTGCCTTGGGAAACCATAACAAATCCCTGATTTATCTCACTAACCAGCTTTCCTGTCTTTTTACACTGACAGTCGTACTCTTAGCAAGCTAATGCTCCACAACATAATAATAAGTTAACGTCACAACAAAGGGCAATTCTCAACTCCAGTTGTTGACATACATTTCATCATTTGTCTAACTTCATAGTAAGTGACCACAGACACACTATCTATGCTATGCCAGACAAATCAACAGTAAATAGTTTTATTTGTCACATCACTGCATTGTGTGATTTTTCCACTCTTTTGGGGGGTGGGGGAGTCCAAAGAAGGGGGGGAGGGGCATTTTAGCTGTTTTGGGAGGTGTTCGGAGGGGAGGGGGCATTTACCTGTTTTGGGAAGTGTTCGGGGAGGAGGGAGATGCTAGGAACTGGGGTAATTTTGCTTTAATATTGGTTTTGCATTTTGGGGGTGGGGGTGAGTGCAGCTGCAAGGCAGTACTTAGTGCAATAAAAGACAATGACTGGACGTGGAAGAACTGAGGCTTTAGGGAACTGGGCAAGAGTGCTTATGCGTCAACAAAACAGTTACAAAGTGACACATGGATGACGATTAACAAGAGCAGGGTACATTTCTAGTCCCAATGACCTACCTGTTCATATTTCTCAAGCTCTGTGTGATAGATCTGTCTGATTTGGGCCAATTTGGCACGATAGTCTGAGTGTTCAATGGCACTTTCTGGTTGGCCGCCCGATGCGGCAGCAGTAGCGCTGGCAGCAGCGGAGGATCCACCTCCCTTCTCAGGGCCTGCAACTCCTTCCGCAATCAGCATGTTGTCCAATCGCATGAGCTGAGGATCTGGAGGTTCCTCCTCTTGTGTGTTGCGAATACTGAGTACTGCCAGAGTGAACAACATCGAGATGTACATCTGATTTGACAAAACACTGACGTTAACTAACTAGTGGTAGTACTAGTATTATACAGGAGTAGTAGCAGCTATGAAATTACTAGTATACGGCTACTGTAACATTCACCTATTTATCCAGAGGAACCTACTCTGATCAGACACCTTTAACACCCCTCCTATAACCAAGAGCACCTTTTTCTTTCTGAATGTTTTCCATAATCTGTTCATATCTGCTATGTACATGAACCCCAGACCAAGGACCACCCTTCTTCTAAGACCACTTTGACCCCAGACTGATTTTGTACTTGATTTTTAGGCTGATCTGGGCCCACACGTATGACGACTAAATAATGGCAGACAGCCCCCAATTCCGATCTGATAAAAGTGTCCATAAGTCGGGGTCATCTTCCACATGTAGGAGTCGACAATAACCTCAGAAATAGCTATTGGCTTGTGTTTATTTTTTAGATTGGGAATGGGAGAAGTTTATAAGATTAAAAATTAAAAATATGGTCTAAAGAGAGGGGTAGTCTCTCGTGAGGCAGTCTTTCATTCAGGGTCCCTCTGCACTGACAGCAATACTAATGACCATAGTAAATGCTAAAGTGCAATTTTAAAACTGCAGTTAGAAAGCCCTTGCGTAAAATTACAATTTCTGACTGGAAGAAAAAATGAAATTTTTCACAGAAATGAGATTGGGAATGGGAGGTCAAGCATACAGCCATAGTAAGTAACAAACAGTACCACTGATTTACTGAATGTTGGGATCACATTTTACCCCCCCCCCCCCCCCCACACACACATTTTTTGCTCTGAATGAATTAACCACACACCACTCAAACATACATAAACTGTGTGAATGCTGTCAAAAGAGAAGATGACAAACTAGTAAAAATTCTAAAGTAAAAGCACTATACATGTGATGTACTGTGAATCTCAACTCTATCGGGGACAAGGCTCGTTTCTTGCCCCCCACTCGCACTCACGACTGAGTCACCGCGACAGTTTAGCTCACAAACTACATAAATAACGGGGAGGAATCTCCCAAAGTGATCAAGCCATCTACAAGAGGGCTCCAGTGATCTGTCATCAGGGGCCAGGCTTGTCATTTGTGTCACTACAATAGTCTCTAGCCCCAGGCTCTTTACATCCCCTTCCTTCCCCACAGGGACCAGCCCCAGGCTGTTACCCTTACAGTCAGCCTCCCATCCTCTGTGGGTGAGCAACAGGGTTACACTGGTGTTACAGGCAACCCACATAAACTATAAAAACATGCCGCACTGAATGCATTAACTTCATTTTGATGTAAATTTATTTTAAAGGAGCAACTGTGTCCAGTTGTCATATCATATCCTGTTTTGCTTCATACGAAGCCTTAAACTTTAAAACAACTGTCTATCAGTATCATAACTGTGAGTCATTATGGACTCGTACACTAAGTAACAGACCCAGCGTCAGAGAGAATAGATCTTATTAGTATTGCTTATTTATAGTCTCCAATAACATTCGCAGTGACCCATACATACTCATGCTCTGCAAACTGTACTAACAGTATTAACCGCTACTATCTTCAGACCCTCTTGTGCTCATGGCAATCACATTTTGACCATATCTTTGTAGTAAGTATTATACTTGTAAACTGTAAACCTTCAGCTCAAACTCAAAGGTGGTGAGACCCAAAGTGTAAATCTAACAATAACAATTATTGAATTAACATGCCTGTCTGGTGTGATGTGCTCTGTGTGTGTGTGTGTGTGTGTGTGTGTGTGTTTATGTATGTGCATGCATACTTGTTTTTCTTTCCTGGAAAAGCCTTTTTTCTTTCAACACCAAGAGACAATGCATTGTATTTGTAAGATGAAATTCTGAAACTATCTTATTCGAACTGGGACTGAAATACATTTTAAGGGTCACACTGACAATGACACTGGTACAGTGGTAGCTGCCAAAAAACATTCCTATTGATGTTAGCTTAAACTCTATCTCTAGTGGTCCACTATTCATGTTAGCTTAAACTCTATCTCTAGTGGTCCACACGCACACACACCCACAAATCAACATAATAAATCTCAGCCTTATTCCTGGCTGCCACCCTAAAAATGCCAGGGACAAAATATTGAGCACTACAACGTTAATATAGCACACCCTCATACAGGGCAGGAAGACAGTAAGTCACACTGCACAGAAGAACACACCAGCAGGTCTTTGTCCCCATGATTTCACCACCACAACCTGCTGCCCAATCTGTTAGGAGTGACAATGCTGCAGGTCACAGCTGGGCGTTTCACAAAAGCACACATCACAGCAGACCTGGCTGGCTATACAGACCCCCCCCCCCCTCTCCCGCCCCATTGGAACAGACACAAACCAGAATTATGAACCACTGTATTTTTTCTAAAACTGTGTAGTAAAACGTTGACCTCAGTACACTGTGCTTACCCACCCGACTTCTTTAATTACAATTTTACTACGACACTGGTCTGAGCATCCCTTAAACAGGATGAAGCAGAACATGTTTAAGTCCCTTTATCCAAGGACTGACCCTCAACTGTGCACACACTGAGTGTGATCATCAAACATGTTCAAAAGTTCAAATTACACAGAAAACGCTGGTGGCTGTGTGACACTGATGGTGAAACTAACAGTGAAATTAACACTAACAAGAATAATTGAAACAGAACAAAAAACCTCTAACAGCTGATTAAAATAAATTATAATAAAAAGAAAAATAACAATAAGCAAGTAAGACTCAAAACGGTTAAACTTCACTAACCCCTGCTGCAACACAGTTTGTCACAGCTCACCAGGTTGACCCCCCCCCCCCTCCCCCACTTCCAGGACTAGGGGAGGTGCCACAAGGTGGAAGTGGTGTTGGGGGTAAGGGACACCTACATTACCTGTGTCTCCTGGGTTTCTAAGACATGAACAGTATAGTCACACCACACATTACAGTGAGTAATACTAACATGTAATAGTACTAGTAACCGTGTACTTTAGAAATGTCATTACAGGGGGATACTCAAATTCAAATACAAAATCAGTCCACTGACCTGTTTTTTCTTTGATTTCACACAAGACGCTGAAGAGAGCTGGTTTCATTCGGTGGCAGTTCAGTGTGTGCTTTCTAAAGGCGTAACAACAAACACAAAAAATAAAATCATGATTTACTCTGTTCTCTACCACCACCACCATGAACTGTATCATCAACTTTAATAATACTATCAATATTGTTCATTATCAATATCACTGCTATCTGTATCTACCGATACTGTAGTACTTTAGTATTATTTTCAGACTGTTTTTAAATTCATGTCATCAGTTTATTAATCATTACCTTCATTACCTATTTCTGTGATGATCAAAAATTTGTTTTATTAAATAGACATGAAATTACCAATGCCATACATTTTACAGTAAAACAATCTCACTCAGTAAGACTTCAGCCTCACTCTCCAAACAACTAAAAATTATGATTACAATTTACATTCTGTTCAGATTTAATTTCAGAATGCTCCACCAATTTCTCTTTGCAACATTACACACCCACTCTGCTTGTTGTACATCCTGACTGATTCCTATACTGTTATTATACTAGTAAAACAACTGATCAAGACTTAAGTATCAAATTAACGAGACATTTATTTGCTCTAATTTGTCTAAATGAGTGCTAATTTCCCTCTCCTGAACAGCATATATCTGGCTGATCGAAAATGTTTGAGACATTCTGCGATTAACACTGTGCAACAACAACAAATTATGTCCTGCTATCACAGTTCTGATGACAGTTCTGTGATTAATTCTGTGCAACAACAAATTATGTCCTGCCATCACAGTTCTGTGATTAATTCTGTGCAACAACAAATTATGTCCTGCCATCACAGTTCTGATGACAGTTCTGTAATTCTGTGCAACAACAAATTATGTCCTGCCATCACAGTTCTGTGATTAATTCTGTGCAACAACAAATTATGTTCTGCCATCACAGTTCTGATGACAGTTCTGTGATTAATTCTGTGCAACAACAACAAAATTATGTTCTGCCATCACAGCTAAGGGGGATTGGGGTGGGGGGTGGGGGTGGTTAGAGGCAAAAAGAAAAACAAGTGGTGACAGACTATAAAAAGTCAGTTTTAACTTTTATTGCCACAACATCAATAGTAAGTAAACATGGTGCTTAACGTCCACAGAAACCATAAGGCTTATTAGGGACGGGGAGAACAGGGTATGGAGGTGGGGGGAGAGGGAGATTATATACCTATCAGTATCACTACACTGTCACCACCAGAATGACTCCTGCATTAAGATGGGTGGCAATTAGAGCCATTTTAATGTTTCAGTAGGAAGTGATGGACAAAGTCACAGGACAGTATCCACAAACCACAACCTTTTTGAAGAGAAAGGAGAGCCGAAATGGTATCGAACTGAGGTCCTTCCGCTTACCAGCCTGCCTTCCGCTAGGCCAAACCGGCTCACGCACAACATCAACTCGCCCTGATAATGATTTATTGCCACTGGGGATGACGGGGCATAAAAAAAGAGTTGATTTCCTTCTTTCACAGTTCAAAATTTCAACTGAGAATGAGATGCACTGGATAACCGCTAAGCCAGACAGATCCTTTCTGGTTTTTGCTGCACTGTGCTGAGTGTGCGCATTAGTCATTACAGAGGTCTGAATACATACATGCTGCACTGTGTTGAGTGTACACATTAGTCATTACATAGGTCTGAATACATACATGCTGCACTGTGTTGAGTGTGCACATTAGTCATTATATAGGTCTGAATGTTTTCATTTGAATCAAATGTATACATGTATCCATGCATTCAGATATCTGAATAACATATATATGTAATGTGCACAGTGTACATGTACCTTCAGTCATAATACTCCTATCATTCTTCACTTCATCAGTATATGTTTATGTATGCAATCTTTACAAACCAACAAAACAATAGTACATTTCCAGCCTCCCAATTCAGTTAAACCCATCCTCCTGAAACAATCAATTTCAGTAAATCACTAAATGAAGTTGCTACTAAACACTGACTTGGTGACTGTACGGGTGTAGGACAGTTCACCACTGGGCAGTTCACCATAAGACAAATGGAAGCCCCATACAATTCACCAATGGCAGAGCAAGTCCAGCAGAGTGAGTGTGTGTTTCTGTGCAATATTCTTTGTGATCACACACACACAGTGAGTGTGTGTTTCTGTGCAATATTCTTTGTGATCACACACACACAAACTATAGCTATAGCATAGGCCATTGTCGATGGCTGCCTTCTCAGAATCAAATGCTGATGGTCACTGGGTGACCGTTACTGTGGTGAATAGATCTCTCATCTCTGTTCTTCTTTTTTCAGATGGCCACTTTTTCAAAATCAATGCTGATGGCCATTTGGTGATGGTTACTGTGGTGAACTGTTCTACTTTTCTAGGTCCATGTTTTTTTCAGATGGCCACTTTCTCAAAAATCAATGCTGATGGTCACCCCGTGACAGTCAGTGAGTTACTGTGGTGAACTGTTTGTTCTAGGCTCTGGGTTTTTTTCCAGTGGTGAATTGTCCATGTTCCAACTGTACAACTACAACATACATCACATTCACAGGCAAGGAATTTACAACAGAAATAAGCTGTTCATCCATTTTCATCATAACTGACCGCTAGTGCTGCAGAACCAGTAGGATTTGTAAACAGGTCAGTGCTAAAATTGTAAAAACTGACCAGTGCCATAAACATACCTCAGTCATCAAGTCAAAACAGATTAAATCATAAAATGAAAACTGGATGGTCAACTTTACCTAGCAACAATTCATTTTCAAAAATCTGACAGGAACATGCAAGTGAGACTCAAATGCAAGAAAAGGGGGGAACAAGCTAACAAGGAATAAAACTTCAGTTTACTGGCCACTGCCACCTTGACTTTTTCTGACTCTTGAAAGACAATTAGGTTTACTGAATAGTGAATAACAACTATTCAGGAAGTTAATAGAATCCACAAACATTATTACTGTTTCATGATCTTTGAAGTTCTATGCTGATTCTTGTAGTTGGACTGTTGCCTGATTATATTGTAAAATATTATTCAAAATTACCCATACTTAAGAGGTATAAAAATGTCAGTGCTAAATATCAAAGTATGGTCACTCTTTGTAATCTTTATAATAATATACATTAAACTAAACGAAACATACATTATTGCTGTTGGTCAATACTTTATTCGATTTAAATTCCCACCTCCACTGTAGTGACATGGTAAAAATAAACAGTATTCATAAACTGAATGAAGCATGCACGAACCTCCAAAGGCATCGCAGTATTAGCACATCAACGTCGTCTTACTCTCGTTACACCATGCAAATAGCCTACAAAATCACAATCGTTAAAATAAACGTTGCCGCTGTTCATAAAATCATGCACGAAGACACCCTCAGCCCATAATACACTGACAGTTAGTAACACTGGGGGCCCTGTCAGGGTTACCGACCATTGTGCGGCGCGATACAATCCTCCACCAAAAGAAATTGCAGAAAATGAGATCACCTGTCCACTGACCTTGCCTGGGCCTCGTCAAGACTTTGGTCAGTTATGGTCATAATCTGTTGAAGAATGTCCCCGATTTCCTGTTTCCTCTGATCTGGGTCGCCAGGAGTGGGCTGCTGCATTGCGTCGTAGGCTCCTTGAGGCACAACACTGGCCATACTCACAGGGCCTTGCGGATGCATCAGCCTTTGTTGGTCGTCCATATTGGATCCGTACGGAGCTTCCAGCTTGAATGGTGGGTGAGCGGCGAAATCGCCGACGTTCTATACACAAAAATAGATTTAGAGATGTGCCAGACTAAAGTCGAACCCCTGAATATGGGATTCGACAGCGTGGACTGCTGATCAGTCGCATAAACAAAGCTTTGTCGAAGCAGGAAAGGGTGGGCACTCGACCACTGCCACTCAAACTCGCACGTCACGGCAAATGGCGACTTGCATGCATAAAACGGAGCCCTCGTGAGATTCTAACCAATCAGATCGCAGCTCCTGCAAACCTCTCAGCACGAGCTCGCATTGTGGAGAAGATGGCACAGTGACCTATTTACAGTATGTTAGGAAGCTTCATTCACTGCAGACCCGCCTTTGACGAGTTTGATGGTGATTGACAGGTTTTGACACATTTGACAAGCCACGGAGCACGTTGCAAAGTCGTCTATTTTACGATCTCTATCTTCGAGAGCGAAGGTGGCGCAATGGGTAACACCATAACTGCCTCGCAAGGTCGAAAACCGGCCCCCGACTTGGAATTGATTTAGCTAGGCGGCCAAGGCTTGAACTGCAGTTTGCAGAAAAAGAATTCACTACGGCATAGAGTGAGAGTTATCACCACAAAATGAACGGACTGAACGTTACCGCTATTAATCTGACCAAACCTGTGCAAAGGCGGGCATTGCTCAGTAGATGACGATCCGGCAACGGCAGCCTCACGTTGAGAAGTCGCAGAGGTGGCTGAGGCTCTGGAAATAAAAGGCTGCCATTTTACCCAGTAAGTGCCGCCGGGGATTTTAGTTTTAGGAGCCTACAACTGTCTTGACCATCGGCCTCAGCTGTTACGCAGCTAGAGCACACACAAACACACTGAAAAGCCTAAACTGATTAGAATGCTTTTACTGTATCTTCTTCCTGTCGTCAAGGACTGGGCTCTGCAGTGATACACTATGTGTATTTAACGTTGCCAGCATAACAACGTCAGTATAACAATGTGCACTTAGATCTTCGGCAAAGACGTTTAACTGAGTCGTTCCGGCTCTGCAACACGGGCCAGTAACGGATTCTAACGTTCACGGACGGTAAGTGTAACAAACAGGAAAACGTATCAGATCAGTCTATTAGTGAAGGGGAAAAACGTTGTTTTAGTGATTGTGGGCGAAAATCTGAAGTGACATTGACTGAGGAAGACTGATTGAGACGCATCAAGTTAGGCCGCCGGTCCGACTGATTGATTGATTCGTTAGGCAGCAAAGAGGCCGGAATATTTCCATCACTAGTAATACTACACTAATACCATCTATGGACCTGCTCAGTTCATCAAGTTAGTCGGGCCGGTCAGTCAATCACATTAGCCGTTGAGAGAGAGAGAGAGATGAAAAAATAAACTGAGATAAAACCGCAGTTTCCAGGGTGAGTTATGCTGTTAGCCTTAACAGCTTAACTCACCTTGGAAACTGTTTTATCTTTATTTTTTCCTCTCAGTCTCTCTCTCTCTCTCTCTCTCTCTCTCTCTCTCTCTCTCTCTCTCTCTCTCTTCCTCTCTCTCTGTTGGTTTGTATATGGGCCTATGGCCAAAATACAATAAAACCGCCTGAAGTCGCTCTGTCTCTTCGCCCTGACTACAAGCGCGGCAATGCCGGTTGACTGGGCGTAAAACACCGGCCGCGTCATTCTCTCTCAGTCTCTCTCTCTCTCTCTCTCTCGGCTGAGACACCGACTGTGATTGGCTCAAACTCAGTCCAAGCACTGCATCAGTGAGTGGTTTACGATTCCTCTAAGGTGCCGGAACTGGCACTGCATCAGTGAGTGGTTTACGATTCCTCTAAGGTGCCGGAACTGGCTGAAGCCGTACCGCGTTCGGAGTGTCATTGACTGACTGTGACTGATCGAAACGAAGGGAGTTAAGTCATAGCGCTCCGGCAAATGAGACGCCCGACGTCACTAACGACGCGCCAACAGTGACAGAGAAAGTAAGTAAACGTGGTGCTTAACGTCCACAGAAACCACAGGGCTTATTAGGGACGGGGAGATGGGGGGTATGGAGGTGGGGCCGGAAGAGGGGAACCTATCACTACACTGTCAGTCACTGACCACCAGAATGACTCCTGCATTACCCCTCGAAGGCTTCAGTCCGTCTGAGGCAAAGCCGGAATCCATCCGGAGATTTTCTACACTCCGGGTGGAGGTGGGGGGAAAGGAGGGGGGTCGTCCACTGACTGCCCTGACCTGCTGCCTGGGGCAGTCACTTGTACGTTCACTTTCCTAAACCGTGTGAATAAGTAAGTAAACATGGTGCTTAATGTCCACAGAAACCGTAACTGAGGCTTATTAGGGACGGGGGGGAAAGAAGGGAGGGTCGTCCATTGACTGCCCCGACCTGCCGCCTGGGGCAGTCACTTGTACGTTCACTTCCCCAAACCGTGGCGAAGACACGAGCGTAATAACTGAGGAGATGAACTTATCTCAGCTTGATCAGTTTATCTCGAGAGGTTACCGTCAGTCCCAAACCCACAATCGGCGTGACGTCGTTAGTGTCATTCGCGAGGGGCCAGCTAAACACGGTAGGAGCCGTTGGATGGGGTATCGACGTGGTCAGAATAGAAAGGCTGCCAAAAGACGGGCTGGGACTCCTCGGTCCGTCATGCATTCACTGAGTCGTAACGGGAACTCTTATCCGGGCCCGTGTGACACGCTTAATGGTGCGTGCGGAGCGCGGAAGTGGGCGTGGCCGGATAATGATCACGGGCCGTGCAATTAACCCGGCTGGAGTTTGCGGAGTTAGTCCCTCTGTTGTCGCTGATCACTTTTCAGAGCTGTGTGAAAGTCGAGGTGGCCGTCCTGGGCTCCCGTCCCTAATAAGCCTACGGTTTGTGTGGACGTAAAGTAACACTTCAACAACAACAGCATCTTGATCGCTTTTATATACCGCTGTTCTCCGCTCTTGCGCAGACTCACTGCGCTCTTGTTGCATATGATTCTAAATGAGTGACTCGCATAGCTTTTTTACAGCGCGCTTTGATTATCCACTTAAGTGATGTAGTTGCAACGCTGTTTTGGTTGTTACATGGCTGGTGCCACGTGAAACTGCTGCCGTCTTGGCGCGTTCTGTGTACACCATACAACCATACGACATGCCCCTTCCAAACAGTTCAGTGACTTTGAAACTGACTAACAAACCTGGTGATGATGATGATGTGGAGCTTCATATCCTCGGATGTCGGTTGACATATTAGGGACAAACTGTGACCAATGCCTAAGCATGGTTCAATGTTGCTTTACGTCCACAGAAACGTAAAGCAACACTTCAACAAGTATAAACGGAGGTCCCGTGTGTATACGCTTGCAAAAAACAAGAACAATAAAACAAACAAACGAAAAAATAAACAAACAACAACAACAACAAAAATCACTTACGCACGTTAAAGATCCTGTAGTCCATGTCAGTCTGAGTTCGATGGATTATGGAAACACCAGAATAACTCGGCATACACTGAAAGTGTCAGAGTCTTCATAATGTTGAAGTTGGACACTCTACGAAAGAAGAACAGTGTGAGCCGTTCTGACGCTGCCGGCCATTATTTTTCAGCCCGAGAACTGAACTGAGCCACCCAAACTCCAAGCACTGGCCGTTACGAACATCCTTCCTTCAACCACTGCCGTATTTAGTTACGCCATAGGGTCCAGAAAACTGTCAGCTAACGAGCAGTTTTTTGTTGGTGCTCAAACAGTAGTAAGTTTGATTAGTACCGGAACCTTTCGGAGGGCGCTGACCGCGTCGGTGGACAGCTGCGCGGAGATAAAGAGTGCCCCTTCAGTGACGTAACTAAATCTGGAAGAGTTTGGAGGATGAGGTGCCGGAAAGCGATGTTCGGAGTGTGCTGAGCCACCACGTAGGCACACAGTCATGTCGTAACTAAATCTGGAAGAGTTTGGAGGAAGAGGTGCCGGAAAGCGATGCTTCGGAGTGTGCTGAGCCACCACGTAGGCACACAGTCATGTAGTAACTAAATCTGGAAGAGTTTGGAGGATGGTGCCGGAAGGCGATGCTCGGAGTGTGCTGAGCCACCACGTAGGCACACAGTCATGTAGTCAGGACTGCCGTCCACAGCTTCACCTTCTTTATGAAAAATAGAAGCATTTACCAAACGGAAATCGGGGGGAAATAGCAGTTCTAGTGACTGAGAAATGGGATCTTAAATATGGTGAAGATAGTGGAGCATGTAGGCGAACCGCTGAAAGGCGAACTGAGAAAAGTTTACACAAGTTTTGTTGTTTTGTAGACTCTGGTGACCTCTGGTGATCAACCTTCTTCTTCTTCTTCTTCTTCTTCTCTCTCTCTCTCTCTCTCTCTCTCTCTCTCTCTCTCTCTCTCTCTCTCTCTCTCTCTCTCTCTCTCTCTCTCGCTCTCGTCTTTTTTCGTCTTTAACTTACCGTGTGAGATGAAAAACGACATTAACTGTAATAACGCTTAGTCATTCCAGACTTCGTTTTATCATCGAACCATGCCACCTACCATGCACCACCTTTTCCATTCCTTTTTTAAGCTAACCCATTCTGTAATAAAAACCCCTTTCCTTTTTCTTTGTTATTGGTATGTGTAAATTAAACTCGAGTTTTCACTCTGTGATATTTTCAAGGGAAAAGATCGGAAAATTACCGAAATTCATATTCAATTTAATGACAGAGGAAACTGTTCGAGTTATTTGGGATTATAAACATCTGGGAGTGAAATTTAATTATAATAACAAGTTTAAAAAGGAATAAAAGTTACTGTTTTCATTTGCAAACAGGGCTGTGTTTTCATTGTTCAGTTTATTTATTTTTTAATGTCGCCGGCTTAATTTGCCACTAGATACACAATTAGAACATTTTCCAAAAAATAAAATAAAAAATAAAATAAAAAAGGGTGCACCCAATACTTTTCTACGGCTGTGAAATATGGACGTATGAGAACATATGGATGTAGTTTCAAAACTGCAGCGTCGATTTTTGAAATTGACCTTAGGTGTGAAGTTTACAACCCCAATGCAAACGGTGCTCGGTGAAGTGAGTAGGTATCTGACAGACTCAGTGGAAGCAAAACGCAGGATATTGGGATTTTGTTACGATTGGTGCAGACATCTTACTCTCAATCGCCTATCATAGCGCTCCGGCAAATGAGACGCCCGACGTCACTGACTAACGACGCGCCAACAGTGACAGAGAAAGTAAGTAAACGTGGTGCTTAACGTCCACAGAAACCACAAGGCTTATTAGGGACGGGGAGATGGGGGGAAGGGGGTACGGAGGTGGATGCCGGAAGAGGGGAACCTAACGCGACGCTGTCAGTCACTGACCACCAGAATGACTCCTGCAGTAAGGTGGGCAGCGATGAGAGCCATTCTAATGTTTTATAATTGTGAGGGACAAAGTCACAAGACAGTGTCCACAGACCACAATTTCTGAAGAGAAAGGAGAGCCAAAGCGGAATCGAACCGCGGTCCCGGCCACTGCTTAGTACCAGCCTAACGCCTTAGCGCTAGGCCAAACCGGCTCACCAATTTCAGTGCAGACTTAATCGCCTATACGGTAGCACACTCCGAACATCGCTTTCCAGCACCTTCCTCCAAACTCTCCTGAGCTCTGTGATTTGTTGTTGAAGTGTTGCTTTACGTCCACAGAAACCGTAGGCTTATTAGGGACGGGAGCCCAGGACGGCCACCTCCACTTTCACACAGCTCCTGAGCTCTGTGATTTGTTGTTGAAGTGTTGCTTTACGTCCACAGAAACCGTAGGCTTATTAGGGACGGGAGCCCAGGACGGCCACCTCCACATTCACACAGCTCCTGAGCTCTGTGATTTGTTCAGTACATCTTACTCTGAATCGCCTAGCTTAGCGCTCCGGCAAATGAGACGCCCGACGTCACTGACTTTGAATCGCCTATGATTTCTAACTTAATGTTTCAGTTGTGCTCGCATAGTTCAGGAGCTGTGTGAGAGTCGAGGTGGCCGTCCTGGGCTCTCCGTCCTAACGAGCCTTCTGGCTTCCGTGGACGTAAAGATTTATTGAACCATGCTTCGGCATTGGTCACAGCTTGTCCCTAATATGTCAGCCGACATCTGAGGACATTAAGCATCATTTCATCATCATCATCAGTTGTGCTCAAAGTTATATTATGGATACGAGTATAAACTCTCGTGGCTTACGGAATCTACTGGAGTAGTTCAGGATTGTCCCATAATTATTTGGTCTAATCAAGTTTATTCCGTCGAAAGTTTTAAGCGTATAGTGAGGCAAAGATTAAGGGATCAGTTTATACAAGAATGGCAAAGTAGAGTAGTAGAAAATAGTGTCTCTTGTAATTATCGTTTATTTAAAAAGAAATTTTGCTTTGAAGAGTATTTAATCTATCTCCCATCTACCCTAAGGCAAAGGGTATTGAAATTCAGACTTAAAATCCACAGACTACCAGTTTAGCAAAGACGATCGTTAAGTATCCCAAAGGATGAAATAATATGTACTATTTGTATCAGTAGTGGTGAGGTAGGAGGTGAATTTGATTATTTGCTTAATTGTTCCATTGAATCGCCCTGATATAACCGCACTGGTTGACTGGGCGTAAAACACCAATTATTACTTACTTACTGTTCCAATGAAAATGTTAACGGAAACTGTATTAACCATGTAGATAAATATTACACCCATCTTTCCAATGCCCAAATTCTGTAGGCTTATGAACATGATCTCAAAACCTAAGAATGTAAAACTTGCTAGATTTATTAATTGTGTTCTTGATTTGTTTTGATTAAACCAATAACAACACACAGCGAGGAAGGAAGAAAAAAGTCTCATTTTTTCTTTCTGCGCCTTAGATTTTGGTCACAGTTTTGATGTGTGTTTGAGCGATTGTTCCTATCTAATGTGTAAAGTGCTGTAGTGATGTATTATTAGTACTTATGTACTTGTTTATAAGGAATGTATTGTGTGACTGTAACTTTGGCTTTCTAGCCCCTTGGGGCTAAAAACTTCTTCTTTTTTAATTCAAAACAACAACAACAACAACAACAACAACACACACACACACACACACACACACACACACACACACACACACACACACACACACACACACACACACACACACACACACACACACTTGAAACATTCAAAAACCTTGAATAATGTAGCTTAGCCTCCCCGCTTTTTGTTTTTAATAGATTTCTTTCTTTCTTTGTTTTGCTGCTTTTTATTTTTAGTTTATTATTATTATTTAG
>JABMCL010003860.1:467500-470000 GCA_018857735.1 Alviniconcha marisindica
ACACACACACACACACACACACACACACACACACACACACACACACACACACACACACACACACACACACACACACACACACCTCCAAGCACTGGTTTACGACATCCTGAACGAGTTCCTCCAGAAGAAGGTGCCGGAAAGCGATGCTCGGAGTGTGACACACACACTGTCGGAGTGACACTGTAGGTGCCAAAGGTCCAGGGAGGATAACTCCACCGCAGTGAGAGTTGCCGTGAAAGTGAGCCGGTTTGGCCTAGCGGTAAGGCATTAGGCGGCTGGTAAGCGGAAGGACCTCGGTTCGATACCGCTTCGGCTCTCCTTTCTCTTCAAAAAGGTTGCGGTTTGTGGACACTGTCCTGTGACTTTGTCCGTCACTTCCTACTGAAACATTATAATGGCTCTCATCGCTGCCCATCTTAACGCAGAAGTCATTCTGGTGGTGACAGTGTAGTGATAGGTGTATAATCTCCCTCTCCCCCCACCTCCATAACCCCTTCCCCCCTTCTCCCCGTCCCTAATAAGCCGTACGGTTTCTGTGGACGTTAAGCACCATGTTCACTTACTTAGTTGCCGTGAAAATCGTTTTCTTCAAGCCTTCCGCTCCGTGGGGCAAATCGGCCAGAAATCACTGATGAGGACGCCGTTATCTCGAGTCACCTCACTGTTGCCGAAGACACTTTGGATTTGAAGTGTTGCTTTACGTCCACAGAAACCGTAGGCTTATTAAATAATAATAATAATAATAATAATAATAATAACAATAAATAATTCTTATAAAGCGCTATTCTTTAACCACACACTCACGGCTGCGCTGTACAAACATTTTATCACAAAAACTACATTAATATACATTTCGGCAGCAAACAAAACCTTAATTATTGTAGCTTAAATTACCGTTATCGCCTATCGAACATTAGACACACACACAACAACAACACACACACACACACACACACACACACACACACACACACACACACACACACCACACACACACACACACACACACACACACACACACACACACACACACACACACACACACACACACACACACACACACATAATGACATGCGCACACCAGTCTCCGCTCGTCCACTCATACAGCACTGAATTAACAAAATATTAACTTAATGATCTCAAACAGGCAACACCAATTTGAATCTGTCTTATTTGGGACGGGAGCCCAGGACGGCCACCTCGACTTTCTCACAGCTCCTGAGCTCTGACACACTTTGGAGATGATGATGATGAAGTGATGCTTTATGTCCTCAGATGTCAGTTGACATATTAGGGACAAGTTGTGACCAATGCCGAAGCACGGTGCAATAAATCTTTACGTCCACGGAAACCAGAAGGCTCGTTAGGACGGACAGTCCAGGACGTCCACCTCGACTCTCACACAGCTCCTGAACCATGACACTTTGGAGCCATCGCACAGTAATGATATATTCTCAAGCTGTTATAAAGAGGCTAAGTGTTCACACGACAAGATAGTTCAGGAGCTGTGTGAGAGTCGAGGTGGCCGTCCTGAGCTGTCCGTCCTAACGAGCCTTCTGGTTTCCGTGGACGTAAAGAATTACTGAACCGTGCTTCGGCATTGGTCACAACTTGTCCCTGATATGTCAATTGACATCTGAGGACATAAAGCATCACTTCATCATCATCATCACACGACACCGTGACCCGACGGACACGCAGCGGCTACCGACAAGGGGCCTGTTTATCAGGCAGTGTACGTGATTTAGCCTGTTTAGCTAGCCGGCCTGTCGGCGAAGAGAAGGTCGACTGACGATCGCTGTGCAAAGTTGACTGTCTGTGGCTGCGATTGGTGGAATTTTGACAATGATGTCACCGATGTTTTTTGGTGGAATGACCACACACAAAAAAATAAAAAAAAAAAAAAATAAAAATGGGCGGACAGTTGGGCGCCGGCCATGTGTTGCGCCACGCGCGCCGTCGCGCGCACACTGACACACACACACACGCACATTCATGCACACGCGCACGCACCCAAGCACACACATACTACAGGCGGACTCACGAACTGAAGCACGTACTGACTCTCTCTCTCTCTCTCTCTCTCTCTCTCCTTCTCTCTCTCTCTCTCTCTCTCTCTCTCTCTCTCTCTCTCTCCCTCTCTCTCTCTCTCTCTCTCTCTCTCTCTCTCTCTCTCTCTCTCTCTCTCTCACACACACACACACTACACACACTCCACACACACACACACCACACACACACACACACACACACACACACACACACACACACACACCACACACATACACACTACACACACACGACTCACGAACTGAAGCACGTACTGACTCTCTCTCTCTCTCACACACACACACACACACACACACACACACACACACACACACACACACACACACACACACACACACACACACACACACACACACACACACACACACACACACGCGCGCGACCCTTTGGCCCGGTGGTAAAGCGCGTCAGTGTGGCAAGCCGGGACCGA
>JABMCL010003860.1:485000-497500 GCA_018857735.1 Alviniconcha marisindica
AGCACAGAAAATCTGATAATCAAACATTTATTGCGCACGAAAATAACATAGCTCAACCAAAACAGATAAGTGGCTTAGCTCTCCATCTCATTTTTCGTCGTTTTTCACCCTTTAACTGTTGTTTAAGTGTCATAAAGTTTTGTAGCTTGATAAAGGGGAAGTTACCCCGAAATTGAGTTTTTGCGTGCTGTGTCGTTCTAATAATTGGTGTTTTTCTGTGCGGTTTGGATCTTGTTTTGGAGCGCTGGTGGTCGTTCTTGTTTTGGAGCGCTGGTGGTCGTTCTTGTTTTGGAGCGCTGGTGGTCGTTCTTGTTTTGGAGCGCTGGTGGTCGTTCTTGTTTTGGAGCGCTGGTGGTCGTTCTTGTTTTGGAGCGCTGGTGGTCGTTCTTGTTTTGGAGCGCTGGTGGTCGTTCTTGTTTTGGAGCGCTGGTGGTCGTTCTTGTTTTGGAGCGCTGGTGGTCGTTCTTGTTTTGGAGCGCTGGTGGTCGTTCTTGTTTTGGAGCGCTGGTGGTCGTTCTTGTTTTGGAGCGCTGGGTGGTCGTTCTTGTTTTGGAGCGCTGGTGGTCGTTCTTGTTTTGGAGCGCTGGTGGTCGTTCTTGTTTTGGAGCGCTGGTGGTCGTTCTTGTTTTGGAGCGCTGGTGGTCGTTCTTGTTTTGGAGCGCTGGTGGTCGTTCTTGTTACGGATTTTTTCAAACGTTTATTTGTTTCATCTGGAAACCTATTAATAATTATTTCTGTCATGTGCGTTAACGCGGCCTGCTCCGAAGGCCTTCTGTTATCGCCTAAACCTGTGATATCCGTTGTTGAAAAGAATGTATGTATATACAGGAGAGCTGGAGTGCTTGTGACTTTAAAAAATTATGTGCGTGCTATTTAACCAGTTTATTTTGCTCATGTCATCAAGAGCTCCTGTTCTTTGCGTGCTAAATGAATCCGTTTCTGGTTCTTACAAAACATCAGTCGGAAACAGGTATGACTGCCAGCGTTCTAAAACAAGATCCAAACCCATAATTGAAGGTTAAAAAGAATGCTATTTATTATGAAAAAACACACCATGCTAATGTTCTTTTTTTTCTTTTTTCTTTCTTTCTTTTTTGTGCTGTTTTCGCCATTTGCTGTCGAGTGCTGTTTTGGCGGTTTCATAAGTCCTTTCGGCGAAACTGATCAGAACTGACGCAGCAATCAAAACAAAAATGCTGCAAAAGACGTCAAGGCCAAGCAAAGGAATTAGTAAAATAAAGAAACAGATCAGTAGCCTCGGGCTAAAAGAGAATAGGAGCATGATGCTGAGGATGTGACCTTGGTGTGACACTGAATAATTATTCAATGTCTGCGCATCGGTCCGACGAGAGAATGTTCAGGGGACGCAACTCTCGTCTGGCGCATTCAACATTTGTTGCCCTTGAACAGTCTGTCTTATTCAATGTCTGTGACTAGTCAGACACAGTCTTGTATTTACTCGCGGCAAGCCAGGTGGCAGTCTCTGCTGCTGTGCCCCTCCATATTTTCTGTACACGTCAGTTCTGCCGAGCCGCGCTAAGAACACCGGTTGTTCAATTGTGTTCAGTGATGAGATCAGTATTGAAACACGAATTTCAGTCATCGTTCACTGACTAGGCAGACGAACATTACATGAAACAACAACGCATATATATATATGTGTGTGTGTGTGTGTGTGGTGTGTGGTGTGTGTGTGTGTGTGTGTGTGTGTGTGTGTGTGTGTGTGTGTGTGTGTGTGTGTGTGTGTGTGTGTGTGTGTGTGTGTGTGTGTGTGTGTGTGTGTGTGTGTGTGTGTGTGTGTGTGTGTGTGTGTGTGTGTGTGTGTGTGTGTGTGTGTGTGTGTGTGTGTGTGTGTGTGTGTGTGTGTGTGTGTGTGTGTGTGTGTGTTTGTGTGTGTGTTATTATATATATATATATATATATATATATATATATATATATATATATATATATATATATACTATATATATAAATTAGACTAACTGTAAGTGCATCTGAACTTTTGTAATTATCACCTTTCTTTATGTCTCGAAAGTAGAGGTCAGGGTTAGTCCATCAGACTGTATTCGCTGCTGACGATAACCAGAAAATGGACCAGTCACGAAATAGATTATCAACTCACAGTAGCCTACGTTGCCACGTTGGACCAAGAACATCATAGACTGATGAATATGCATGATTTTGACGTTGCGACCACTCTGCACAGACCTACATCAACCAGTCTAGATCTGTGGACCACCACAGAGCTCAGGAGCTGTGTGAAAGTCGAGGTGGCCGTCCTGGGCTCCCGTCTCTACGGTTTCTGTGGACGTAAAGCAACATTTCAACCATCAATCAACGTGGACCATCACAGTCTCTTTGTTTCCTTTCAGTAGTCAATGCTGCAGGCGGGCGGCGTCATGAAGGAGAATGCACACACACACACACACACACCACACACACACACACACACACACACACACACACACACACACACACACACACACACACACACACACACGACACACACACACACAACCCACACCACACACACACACAAACACACACCACTCCCCCACACAACACACACACACACACACCACACACACACACCCCCCCCACACGCAACCACACACACACATACACACTCCCACACAACACACACACATCACACACACCACACACAACACACCACACACACACACACAACACACAACACAACACCACCACATCACACACAAACAATACACACACACACCACACACACACACACACACACACACACACACACACACACACCACACACCACACCCACCGCACGCAGCACGCACGCAGCACACGCACGCACCACGCACGCAACACACACACACGCGCGAGCAGAGAAAGGAGAGAGAGGGCGGGGGAAGAGAGAGAGAGAGAGAGGGGGGGGATTTTGGACATGCCAAAAGTAGCCGACTTAGTACTTAACATTCATAGTAACATTATATTTAACACCCATAGTAACTTAATATTTATCATCCACAGTAACTTAATATTTAACACCCATATTAACCTTATATTTAACACCCATAGTAACTTAATACTTAACAACCAGTCAACCGTGCAGGTTATATTAGGGAACGCAGTGTAGAAACCTCAAACAACAACAACAGCACAAACACAGACAATTCAAACAAGCCACAGTATCATAGCAATTAATATTCACATCATTAAAATTCATTTGCATTTCGTAAATAATGTCACTCAGCACTCTTAGATTTCCCCAAAGCTATCACACCAGCAAAACTCATCAAATCACACGTCTGATTCAATGTCATGACACATAGCCTATCACTGTGTGTGAAGAGGACAAGGTCAAATGAAGTCGAATGAACGGGAAAGTAAAAATTAAAAAGGTCTTGATGCTGGCAAGAATCAGCAACGTCTTATTTGTCTTAAGCCCGTTCTTAACTGGGCGAATGTTTGTTCGCCGAACATACTCGGACAGTTCGACGAACTATGATTCGTTTCTTAATTGAACTTTTAGTTCGCCGAATATGGTTCGGACAGTCCAAATTTACTTCGTTCTCAACTGGCTCGTAATGAGATGCAAGCCTCGGCCCGAACTTGCGGCAGACGCGCAGCAGACAGCATGATCGAAAATGTAGGCTAAGTCAAGTCATGTCAAGTCAATATACTTTCATCATCCCTCACAGGGTAATTCAACTAACTACATTCATTCTGGGTCTCCGAGACAAGGCTGCGCCTCCCACAAGTCAACAAATAAACAAATTCCCTCCGAAGCGAGTGAAAACCTAGCGACACCGTCTCCATTTTTATTTTTATTTTTTCTTCATCCACAGGAGAGCTCTTGCTCTCAGCCATCAGAGGCAATGATCGTCGAATAGGGCGAATGTTCCCAGAACATGTTGAGCGAAGCTTTTGGACCCCGAATATAGCTTCGACGAATACTTCCAACTAGGTTCGCGAAGAAAAGTTGGCCCAGTTAAGAACCAACTAGCTTCGCCGAATACTTCCAACTAGGTTCGCGAAGAAAAGTTGGCCCAGTTAAGAACCAACTAGCTTCGCCGAATACTTCCAACTAGGTTCGCAAAGAAACATTCGCCCAATTAAGAACGGGCTTAAGGGAAAGAGAAGGAGAAGAAAAAATGTGTGTGTGTTGTGTGTGGGGGAGGGGGTGGGGGTGAGTTGGGGGGGGGGGGGGTGTATATATAAGTAGGTTATAACCTTTAAAATCTCTGGGTGATTAGTAGAAGGTGGTTTACTTCAGGCATCCTCGGTGTCAGTTGTGGGATGCCAGCCGTCAGTGACTACGACTACTACTACTACTGCTGCTACAACCACTACTTATTGATCTGCTTATGTTTCAGTGTTCACATGTGACCCCCGTAATTTTGACGTCACCGATGAGATGAGGCAGTCGTATGACGACAATGGGTATATTCTTATCAAGTAAGTCGTTCTTTGACTATTTCGCTACTCAGTCTTACTTCTTCTTCCAGTGAAATACCCTGCCGCAAAAGCGAATGCTAAATGGGTATGGCTGCGTTGGTGTGTGGTGTGTGTGAGTGAGTGCATATGTTTTCTTCTTCTTCTTCTTCTTCTGAGAGAGAGAGAGAGAGAGAGAGAGAGAGAGAGAGAGAGAGAGAGAGGAGAGAGAGAGAGAGAGAGAGAGAGAGAGAGAGAGAGAGAGAGAGAGAGAGAGAGAGAGAGAGAGAGAAAGAAAGACAAACAAGGATAGATTTAGGCAGTTGCTATCTTACACGTTATAACAGAGAGAGAGAGAGAGAGAGAGAGAGAGAGAGAGAGAGAGAGAGAGAGAGAGAGAGAGAGAGAGAGAGAGAGAGAGAGAGAGAGAGAGAGAGAGAGAGATTCACATCACTGTAGTAATCTCAGCAATTTTGACCTGCATGTGCTACCATACTAGGGGGTTTCTTGACAAGGAGGAGCTGGAGAATGTACGGAAGGCGGTGGAGGACACGGATTGTTCAGATCCAGAATCTTTGGAGTAAGTACCATACAGGATCTGAAATACTGCTAACACTAAAGGGTTTTCCTAGATTTACATTTCAGAAGACGTGATGGTGAGGTAGAGCTTCATGTCCTCGGATGTCGGTTGACATATTAGGGACAAGCTATGACCAACGCCGAAGCATGGTTCAGTGTTGCTTTACGTCCACAGAAACCGTAAGGCTCATTAGGACGGAAAGCCCAGGACGGCCACCTCGACTTTTACACAGCTCTGATATGTGATGCAGAAGCTATGTCTGGATGGTTGACATATGGACAACGTGACTGAAGCACGCAGGTTCGAGAACCGTGGCTCAAGGACGGAAAGCCCAGGGGCCCTGACTTTACAGTCGATGATGATGGTGATGCAAAGCTTCATGTCTTCGGATGTCGGTTCACAGATTAGGGACAAACTGCGACCAACGCCGAAGCATGGTTCAGTGTTGCTTTACGTCCACAGAAACCGTAAGGCTCATTAGGACGGAAAGCCCAGGACGGCCACCTCGACTTTTACACAGCTCCTGAACTCTGATTCAGAAGATGTACCTGTGGTTAGAGCGCCGGACTCGTGATTGAAAGGTCGCGGGTTCGAATCCCTGCAGGAGCGGCGGGAGAATTTTCTTCTCCAGGGTCGACTTTCTGTGCTGACTCTTATTTCGGTATCCGTTCCACCCCCGTGTTACCGCAGTAGCACGTAAAAGATCCCGGTCATTCTGCCAAAAGTGCAGGTGGCAGGTTACAGCTAAACACGCATACACCTTACGTATGTGGCTTTGCATGAAGTGACATGGTGCATGGTTGTATGGTGTACACAAACTTGCGCCGAGACGGCTGCAGTTTCATGTGGCACCAGCCAAGCCAGCACTGTAAGTACACCACTTCGGTGGATATTCAAAAAACGCGCTGTAAAAAGCTAGTCACTCATGTAGAGCCACATGCGAGCGCAGTGAGTCTGCTCAAGAGAGCGGAGAATAGCGCTATATAAGCGATCATCAAGCGGAGAATAGCGCTATATAAGCGATCATCAAGCGGAGAATAGCGCTATATAAGCGATCATCAATCAATCGATACCTTGTATTTACACCCATGCCAGGTGAAAGTTACTGTAGGCAACTCAGGTCTTTGATGTTGTACTTGTGTTACTTATTTCGAGAGCTAATTAACTAACTCCCTTGTGTGTTTATTTTCCTAGATATTATTCAGTGTAATTGTCATGTATGGACATGTACGTACATGAGCGCGCTGAGCTCGCTCAGCGGGGAATAGCGCTATAGAAAACTGATGTATTATTATTATTATTATTATTATGATGATTACATTCATAAAACTGATCTTCTTAGCAAGTACTGATTTTTTAAATTCAATTATGCATCTGTCATATGCAAAAAGGCCGATGTCCGTACATATGATAGCATAGAAACACATTTAACCAAGTCTTCAGTCAGAAGTTCTAAATATAAGTTTTTTTGTTTTGTTTTCACTCACCGAAGAGGGCAAGCATAATTGTATATTACTTTTTTTTTCTTTTTTTCTTTTTTCTTTGAAAAAAATGTATTACCAATAGTGGCAAAAAAAGAAGAAGTGTATATGTGGGTTTTGTTCCTAGCTGTCAGACGGGCAAGGGGGTCAAGGCCGAAAAACTTTGTGGAACCATCCAGGAAGTGACGTCACGGGCATGCTAGCGCGCTGTGAAAAGATCGTGGGAACGTCTGAAAAGGTGAACAACGTTATCTGACTTTTTTGTTTGTTCGAGGATTATTTGTCAGTGTACCATTATTATTGTTTTGTCTGCCTCCCATTCTGTTTTTCATACTTACACACACACACACACACACACACACGCACGCACGCACGCACGCACGACGACGCACGCAGCACCACGCAGCACGAGCACGCACGAGCAGCGCACACGTCACACTACACACACATACACACAACCCCCACTGGAATCCATGTTGACGGCGAAGATGTAATGCTCATAATACATATGTTTACATGTATTGCTGTTTATTTCTAACATAATGGCTCTGTGTGTGTGTGTGTGTGTGTGTGTGTGTGTGTGTGTGGTGTGTGTGTGTGTTGTGTGTGTGTGTGTGTGTGTGTGTGTGTGTGTGTGTGTGTGTGTGTGTGTGTGTGTGTGTGTGTGTGTGTGTTGTGTGTGTGTGGTGTGTTGTGGCGTTGTGTGGTGTGTGTGTGTGTGTGTGTGTGTGTGGTGTGTGTGTGTGTGTGTGTGTGTGTGTGTGTGTGTGTGTGTGTGTGTGTGTGTGTGTGTAACAGTTGCTGGGGGGAGAGGTGTACCACTACCATACCAAGCTGATGGCCAAAGACCCCAGAGGGGTAGGAGGAAAACATCTCTGGCATCAGGATTACGGGTAATAAATAACCATCAGCTCACTCCTTTCATCCCTTCACTCACCCGAATCACCGGATTTCTCTCTCTGTCTGTCTGTCTGGCGGTCGGTCGGTCTCTGTCTCACCCAAGTCTGCGGATCTGTCTGTCTGTCTGTAGGTCGGTCGGTCTCTGTCTCTCTCTGTCTTTCTCATCCCCTCACTCACCCAAGTCTGCGGATCTGTCTGTCTGTCTGTCTGTAGGTCGGTCGGTCTCTGTCTCTCTCTGTCTTTCTCATCCCCTCACTCACCCAAGTCTGCGGATCTGTCTGTCTGTCTGTCTGTCTGTCTGTAGGTCGGTCGGTCTCTGTCTCTCTCTGTCTTTCTCATCCCCTCACTCACCCAAGTCTGCGGATCTGTCTGTCTGTCTGTCGGCCTGTCGGTCGGTCTCGTTCTCTGTCTCTCTCTGTCTTTCTCATCCTCTCACTCACCCAAGTCACCGGATCTCTCTGTCTGTCTGTCTGGCGGTCGGTCGGTCTCTGTCTCTCTCTGTCTTTCTCATCCCCTCACTCACCCAAGTCACCAGATCTCTCTGTCTGTCTGTCTGGCGGTCGGTCGGTCTCTGTCTCTCTCTGTCTTTCTCATCCCCTCACTCACCCAAGTCACCGGATCTCTCTCTCTGTCTGTCTGTCGGTCGGTCTGTCGGTCTCTGTCTTTCTCATCCCCACACTCACCCAAGTCACCGGATCTCTCTCTGTGTCTGTGTGTCGGTCGGTCGGTCGGTCTCTGTCTGTCTCTGTCTTTCTCATCCCCTCACTCACCCAAGTCAGCGGATCTGTCTGTGTTTGTCTGTCTGTCTCTCTGTCGCTCTCTGTCTCTCTGTCTCTGTCTCTCGGTCTCGGTCTCGGTCTCTCTCTGAACCCTCCTCTGTTCTCAGACTGACAGTGCATTCTCCAAATCGTCATCGCGAACCTTTTTATGCCTGTAAAAACTCCTCTGGTCTGTTCTCACTCTCTCACGTCTTCGTCAGTAAACCTCAGTCTAACTTGAAAGGATATACATATGCTGTTTCAGCTACTGGTACAAAAATGGCTGTCTGTTTCCCGACATGCTCAGCGTCTTCATTCCCATCGACCCTTGCCGTAAGGAAAATGGCTGCCTTCAGGTAGGCTCTTTGCTTTGACATTTTCGAGGGAAAAATGGCTGTCTTCAAGTAGGTTCATTGCTTTGACCTCTTTGAGGGAAGACAGCGTCTTTCTTTGACTTCTTTGAAGGAAAATGATAGCCTTCATGAAGGTTTCCTAGCTTTGACCTCCTTGAAGGAAAATGGCTGTGTCCACGTGCTCCTTGCTTTGACCCTGTAACCCAGCACAATGTACGTGCACTATAGAACATATATGTGTCATACACTGTTAACTTGATAACTGAGCCTGCCATTGGTTCCCTTCAGAGCTTAGGAACTGTGGGAAACAGGGAGGTGGGCCTAGACCCTCATTCCCATCCCATGATGATGATGATGATGATGATGATGATGCTTCATGTCCTCGGTTGTGGGTTGACATATCAGGGACAAACTGTGACCAAAGCCTAAGCATGGTTCAGTGTCGCTTTACGTCCACAAAAACCATAAGGCTCATTAGGACGGGGAGCCCAGGACGGCCACCTCGACTTTCACACAGCTCCAGAACTCTGAGCCCCCCCCCCCCCCCCCCCCCCCCCCCCCCCCCCCCCCCCCCCCCCCCCCCCCTCCCCCGCCATCGCATTCTTCTCCCGTCCCTTATAAGACCTTAAGGTTTCTGTGGACGTAAAGCACCACTAAAGAAGAAGAAGGTTCCACGGAAGATTTCAGATTTCACTTGTTGAGACCATATTGCCTGTGGGTCGATCTGTGCTGCCCTGGTCATGACAACTGACGAGCAGCACGTGTGTGCATGTGACCGAGGAGAGGTGAACGTGTGTACAGGTGATCGAGGAGAGGTGAACGTGTGTACAGGTGATCGAGGGTTCCCACAAGTGTGGACGTATCGACCACAGCCTGACAGGCCTTGTTACAGGTGTGCAGGTGATCGAGGAGAGGTGAACGTGTGTGCAGGTGATCGAGGGTTCCCACAAGTGTGGACGTATCGACCACAGCCTGACAGGCCTTGTTACAGGTGTGCAGGTGATGAGGAGAGGTGAACGTGTGTGCAGGTGATCGAGGGTCACGTGTGGAGTGACCGAGGAGAGGTGAACGTGTGTGCAGGTGATCGAGGAGAGGTGAACGTGTGTGCAGGTGATCGAGGGTTCCCACAAGTGTGGACGTATCGACCACAGCCTGACAGGCCTTGTTACAGGTGTGCAGGTGATGAGGAGAGGTGAACGTGTGTGCAGGTGATGAGGAGAGGTGAACGTGTGTGCAGGTGATCGAGGAGAGGTGAACGTGTGTGCAGGTGATCGAGGAGAGGTGAACGTGTGTGCAGGTGATCGAGGAGAGGTGAACGTGTGTGCAGGTGATCGAGGAGAGGTGAACGTGTGTGCAGGTGATCGAGGAGAGGTGAACGTGTGTGCAGGTGATCGAGGAGAGGTGAACGTGTGTACAGGTGATCTAGGAGAGGGGAACGTGTGTACAGGTGATCTAGGAGAGCTGAACGTGTGTGCAGGTGATCGAGGGTTCCCACAAGTGTGGACGTATTGACCACGCCAACTGACGAACAGCACGTGTGTGCAGGTGATCGAGGAGAGGTGAACGTGTGTGCAGGTGATCGAGGAGAGGTGAACGTGTGTGCAGGTGATCGAGGAGAGGTGAACGTGTGTGCAGGTGATCGAGGGTTCCCACAAGTGTGGCCGTATCGACCACGGCCTGACAGCGGGACAGCAGAGCTGTGACCTTGAGAGGCTTCAGCAGATCAGAGACAAGCTGCCGCACACATTCGTCGAGATGGACCCAGGTCAGCTGAGCACATAAAAGGTTAACAAAGACACTATTTATTATGACAAAACACAATATGCACCAGTTGCCACACTCCAGCATCGCTTTCCGGCACCTTCCTCCGAACTCTGCCAGATTTGGTTACGCCACTGAAGGGGCACTCTTTATCTCCACGCAGCTGTCCACCGACGCGGTCAGCGCCCTCCGAAAGGTTTGGGTACTAATATGACTGTGGAAGTAACCTAGCGCCCAAGCACGCACGTAAAGATGAGACGCATCCACGCCGGGTAAAAGAAAAGTTCCGTCTCTATTCAAACGATTTTGGTTTTATTTGAGTTGGCGTAAGCAGCGTGGTCAGTTATAAAACAAACGTCTGATATAATCTGAGTTGTTTGTAACAAAGTTACTACCGTTTGAGCACCAACGAAAAACTGCTCGTTAGCTGACAGTTTTCTGGAACCTATGGCGTAACTAAGTACGGCAGTGGTTGAAGGATGTCGTAAACCAGTGCTTGGAGTTTGGGTACTGATAAGACTGTGGAAGTAACCTAGCGCCCAAGCACGCACGTAAACATGAGACGCATCCACCCCGGGTTAAAAAAGAGAGGTTTTATTTGAGATGGCGTAAGCAGCGTGGTCAGTTATAAAACAAATGTCTGATATAATCTGAGTTGTTTGTAACAAACTTACTACTGTTTGAGCACCAACGAAAAACTGCTCGTTAGCTGAGTTTTCTGGACCCTAAACTACGGCAGGGTTGAAGGAAGGATGTCGTAAACCAGTGGTTGGAGTTTGGCATTGTGCGTGTCTTGCACACGATGGCAGCTGCTGTGTGTACACAAGTGGTTGCTCTTTCCTATTGCAGGGGATGTCCTCTTCTTCCACTGTAACCTTCTTCACTGCAGCGACAGCAACCAGTCCCAGACCAAGCGCTGGGTGCTCATCTCCGCCTACAACAGGGCCTCCAACGACCCCGTCTACAAACACCACCACCCCTGTTACACCAAGCTGCACAAGGTAAAAGTTGTTGCACGTGACATCAGCTATACTGTGACAGGTGCCTAGCTGTGCAATCTCTGTGACAGGTGCTTAACTGTGCAATCTCTGTGACAGGTGCTTTACTGTGCAATCTCTGTGACAGGTGCTTAACTGTGCAATCTCTGTGCCAGTCTTAGCTGTGCAATCTCTGTGGCAGGTGCTTAACTGTGCAATTTCTGTGACAGGAGCCTAGCTGTGACAGGTGCTTAGCTGTGCAATCTCTGTGACAAGTGCTTAGCTGTGCAATCTCTGTGACAGGTGCTTAGCTGCGCAATCTCTGGGACAGGTGCTTAACTGTGCAATCTGTGTGACAGGTGCTTAGCTGTAACAGGTGCTTAGCTGTGCAATCTCTGTGACAGGTGCTTAACTGTGCAATTTCTGTGACAGGTGCTTAGCTGCGCAATCTCTGTGACAGGTGCTTAACTGTGCAATCTCTGTGAGATATGCTTAGCTGTGACAGATGCTTAACTGTGCAATCTCTGTGACAGGTGCTTAGCTGTGCAATCTCTGTGATAGATGCTTAGCTGTGACAGGTGCTTAGCTGTGCAATCTCTGTGACAGGCGCTTACCTGTGCACTCTGTGTGACAGGTGCCTAGCTGTGCAATGCACTGTGTAATCTCTATGACAGGTGCTTAGTTGTGTAATCTCTGTGACAGGTGCCGGACTCCGCCATTCGCGAGTGCCGGAACTACACCGACCTCAGCGGCAAGGACTTCATGGACCCCAAGACAGACAAGACCACTGACGTCACCGCTAGCAAAGCGCAAGCATAACTGAATCCGCGCACACCATAAAAACTAAATCAGAGAGAGAGAGAGAGATAATTAGGGAGCATTTTCTTCTCTAGGGTCAACTTTCTGTGCTGATTTTTAAAGATTTCGGAATCCGTTTGACCTCCGTGTTACCGCAGTAGCACGTAAAAGATCCCAGTCATTCTGCCAAAGGTGCAGGTGGCAGGTTACACCGAAACACACACGGCTTTGCATGAAGTGATACTGTAACAGTGTAAGCTAGTGCATGGTTGTATGACGTACACAGAACGTGCACCGAGAAGGCAGCAGTTTCACATGGCACCAGCCGTGTAACAACCAGACAGCGTTGTAAGTCGTTAGGTGTAAATATATATATTGCTGTATAATATATATATATATAATGATGATGATGGGGTTTAATGTATAATATATATATATAACACGTATGCTGTATTTCTGGTAGCATTAATGTATTACTGGTGGGA
>JABMCL010003860.1:502500-552500 GCA_018857735.1 Alviniconcha marisindica
TATTAAGTCTCCGAGTCTCCCCGGCCAGTCACCCAGTGAGTGCTCCCCATTAAGGAACCAACACCTCCGTCAAGGCGAAGTTCAGAACAAGACTGATACTTAGTATCTGAACCATCATTTACCGTGTCCCTCTTCCGTGTCAGTCTCTTCACGCCGCCGCAGTTCCCGCACATGAAGGTCCAATGGTCCGGTAGTCGCCGCCTTTGCCCGCATCATCAGTTGCCGGTTTTGTCACAGTCAGTAGGACTTGGTTTTCTCTGCATTCAGCTCAGTCTCAGCGGTCCGTTTTTCTGCTGGCGATTAGGCCCATACACGACTCTTTTTTTCCTTTTTTTATGCCAACGTATTAAAATTTTATCAAGTTAAATTCCAAGCCGCATCGGCCCGTGTACCACATCCGTCAGAAAAGCGGGGTTTGGACTGTGACCGCGATCAAGTTTTGATGCGGAACGACTCCATCAGTTGTGAGTACCGTGCAGCTCTTCTCTGTCTGTCTGTCTCTGTCTCTCTGTTTCTGTCTGTCTGTCTGTCTGTCTCTCTCACTCATCGAGTATATTTCAAGAATTGAATCCAGTGTATAGATCTATAGTTGTATGTCAGTGTGTGTGTGTGTGTGTGTGTGTGTGTGTGTGTGTGTGTGTGTGTCTACTTGTTTGCTCGCGTTCTGTCCTTTTTCAAGTGTGTGTGTCACTTTGTGTGTGTGTGTGTGTGTGTGTGTGTGTGCATGTATTGCTCTAGAGTAAAGCTATCACAGGCTAGACTAGAGTTTGGAGCACTACCACAACTTAACGCCATATGCAGTGAAATCAGCACCGAATTGAAGCAAGACTGAAATAAACGTCTGTGTCTAAATGGTTCAGAATTTGTTTTCCATGTTATAAACAGAAGAAAGCAATTAGACACTACTTTACAGTAGGTAAAAAATGGATTATTATTTGTAAACTTGCATAGAGCTTATCTACCAGGATGATGGTATTCTTGTGTATGTAAATGCCCCACCCCACCCAACCTACCCATTTAATGTTTGTTTTTTTTCCTGTTTTTTTGTTTGTTTTTGTTTCTGGTCAGTTGTCAAGACTGCTACTCCTCGCTAAAACGATCATCATCAGGGATGTAAATGAAACTCATTGCAAAACTAGCAGGAGTCTTAAGAGAAACTCCTCCAGGCTAAAACTAGCATGAAGACTGTAACACAAACTCCACATTAAAACTGGCATCAGGAATGTCAACTTCTCACTAAAACTAGCATCCGGAGTGTAAGAGAAACTCCCCATTAAACTCAGTCAGCATTAGGACTGTAAGAGAAAATCCTCACTAAAAACCACTGAACACGCAGAGTGTAAATGACTCATCACAATTTGACTAAGCATCAGCAGTGTCAGAGAAACCCCAACTAAAAACTGGAGGAAAAGTGTAGCACTCACATGAGGGTGGTGTAATGAAAAAAAAATCTACTAACTAACACTGAAGAGCAAAGGACTGTAGAGAAACTCTCACTAAAAAATGGACACCATGTGTGCAAGAGAAACCCCTCACTAAAAAACCCGGCATCAGGGGTGCAGAAAAACTCCTCATTAAAACACTGATTTGAAGCACGAGTCTGCAAAAGAAAACACCTCGCTAAAAAACCTCACTAAATCTAGCACAGCAGTTGTAAGAGAACTCCCTGACAAAAACTGGCATCAGGAGTGTAAGAGAAACTCTTCACTGAAACTAACATCAGGAGTGTAAGAGAAATTTTTCACTAAAACTAACATCAGGAGTGTAAGAGAAACTCCTGACTAAAACTGGCATCAGGAGTGTAAGGGAAACTCTTCACTAAAACTAGCATGAGGAATGTACGAGAACCTCCTCACAAACCAATATGAGGAGTGTAAGAGTATCTCCTCTATCAAACTAGCACCAGGAGTGGACCTCCCCATTAAAACTAGCATCAAGAGTATAAGAAAAACTCTTCACTACAATTCATCAGTAAAACTAGCAAGAGAAATGTACGAGAAACTCCTCACTAAAACTAGCATGAAGAGATCAGATAAATTCCTCACTAAAACTAGCACCAGGAGTATATTAAAACCTATCTAAAAACTGTACGGGGAATGTAAGGAGAAACTCCTACTAAAAACTAGCATGAAGATGGTAAGAGAAACTCCTACCTAAAAAGTAGCCACCAGGAGGTAAAGAGAAACTCCTCACGAATAAACATAGCAATCAGGAGTGTAAGGAGAAAACTCCTCACGAATAAAATAGACTGAGGTGTGTAAGAGCAACTCCTCACGAAAAACATAGCATGAGGTGTGTAGAGAAACTCCCCTCTAAACTGAACCAGCAAGATTAATGTCATGGAAACTCCTTACTAAAAATGACACGAGGAGTCAAAGGGAACCTCCTCACAAAAACTAGCAATCAGGGTGTAAGGGAAACTCCTGCGCCGATATAAGCCAGCTTCATGAGTGTAAAAAAGAACTCTTCACTAAAACCAGCTCGAGGAGTGTATGTAAGAGAAACTCCTCATTAAAACCAGCTCGAGGAGTGGAAGAGAAATTCATCACTAAACTAGACATCCAGGAGTGCAGAGAAACTGAGCTAACTAAAATAGCCACTCGGAGTGTAAGAGAAACTCCTAACTAAAAGTAGCATTCAGGAGTGTAAAGAAAACTCTTCACTAAAACTTGCATCAGGAGTGTAAGGGAAACTCCTCAGTAAAACTAGTATCAGGAGTGTAAAAGAGACTCCTCACTAAAACTAGCATCAGGAGTGCAAAGGAAACACTCCTCACTAAAACTAGCATCAGGAGTGCAAAGGAAACACCTTACAAAAACTGACTAGTATCAGGAGTGTAAAAGAAACTCCTCACTGAAACCAGATCGAGGAGTGTAAGAGAAACTCCTCACTAAATCCAGCTCTGAGGAGTGTAGAGAAACTCCTCACTGAAACCAGCTCGAGGAGTGTAAGAGAAAACTCCTCACTAAAACGAGCTCGAGGAGTGTATGAGAAACTCCTCATTAAAACCAGCTGAGGGAGTGTAAGAGAAACTCCTTCTGAAAACCAGCGCGAGGAGTGTAAGAGAAACTCCTCAGTAAAACCAGCTCGAGGAGTGTGTAAGAGAAACCCATCAGTAAAAACCAGGCTCGGGAGTGTAGGAAACGCATCAATTTAAAACAATCTCGAGGAGTTGTTAAGGAAGAACTCCTCACTGAAACGAGCTCGAGGAGTGTAAGAGACAACTCCTCACTAAAACCAGCTCGAGCAGTTGTAAGAGAAACTCCGCACTAAAACCAGGCTCGAGGAAGTTTGTGGGTAAGAAGAAATACCCATGCTGAGGAACGGTAGCTTCGTAGGAGTGTAAGAGAAAACTCCTCATTGAAACCAGCTCGAGGAGTGTAGAGAAACTCCTCATTGAAACCAGCTCGAGGAGGTAAGAGAAACTCCGCACTTAAAACAGCATGAGAAGTGTAAGAGAAAACTCCTCAGTGAAACCAGCTCGAGGAGTGTAGGAGGAAACTCCCTTCGAATAAAAACCAGCTCGAAGGAGTGTAAGACCTGGAAACTCCTCACTGAAACCAGCTCGCGGAGTTGAAGAAAAGAGCGGTGGCGACGTCGCGTCAATAAAAGACCAGCCGAGGAGCTGTAAGGAGACAAGGCTCCTCACTAAGAACAGCATGACCCGAGGAGTTTTAGAGAAAGAGAAACTCCTCACTAAACAGCACGATGACGTGTGAAAAGAAAGACAGGATCAACGATTTTCAATCGAGCAATACTGTACGGACGAGGTCATGTCAGGACTGAGCTGTCGGGTCAGTCTGTACCGAGACGAAGCCAGACGAGGCGTGTCGGTGGCTGCCGCGCCCTGAGCATGCACTGCACTCGCTAAGAGCCGATAGCAGCCCAAACCGAGTCATACCCATGACAACCGACACTTGCCTAGTCTGTGTGAAGCTCTGGATGTGAGCCGTACCGAGCCGTAACCTGTCAGACCTTGCTCTTGCATCTTTGTTTCGACAGTGGATACATCTGGGATTATTTCTGTGTAGTCGTTACAGTTACAGCATAAGAGAAATGCATGTCCTAAATAACTCCAGCACGAGGTGTGCACCTCAGTGTAATAGAAGATTCTCACCAATCCACCATGGAAAGAGTTTCAAAACATCCTCGCTATGATCAGTATAGAGTGTGTAAGAAAAACACATCACTAGAAGTATCACCAGGAGTGCAAGAGAAACACTTCACTAAAACTAGCATGAGGTGTGTAAGAGAGACACCTCGCTGGAAATATTATCAGGACTGCAAGAGAAACACCTCACTAAAACTAGCATGGGGTGTGTAAGACAAACACCTCACTAAAACTAGCATGAGGTGTGTAAGACAAACACCACACTAAAACTAGCATGAGGTGTGTAAGAGAAACATTTCACTAAAACTAGCATGAAGTGTGTAAGAGAAACACCTCACTAAAACTAGCATGAGGTGTGTAAGAGAAACACTTCACTAAAACTAGCATGTGGTGTGTAAGAGAGACACCTCACTAGAAGTATTATCAGGACTGCAAGAGAAACACATCACTAAATCTAGCATGTGTGTAAGAGAAACACCTCACTAAAACTAGCATGGGGTGTGTAAGAGAAACACCTCAGTAGAACTGGCCTGAGGTATTTAAGAGAAACACCTCACTAAAACTAGCATGAGGTGTGTAAGAGAAACAGCTTACTAAACTAGCATGAAGTGCGTAAGAGAAACACCTCACTAGAAGTATCATCAGTAGTGCAAGAGAAACACCTCACTAAAACTAGCATGAGTTGTGTTAGAAAAACCTCACTAAAACTAGCATGGGCTGTGCAACAGAAACACCTCATTAGAACTGGCATGAAGTGTGTAAGAGAAACACCTCACTAGAAGTAACATCAGGAGTACAAGATAAACAATTCACTAAAACTAGCATGAGGTGTGTAAGAGAGACACCTCGCTAGAAGTATTATGAGGACTGCAAGAGAAACACCTCACTAAAATTAGCATGAGGTGCGTAAGAGAAACACCTCACTAAAAACTAGCATGAGGGCGTAAGAGAAACTACATAAAGAAGCCCGCATGGGGTGTGTAAGAGAAACACCTCAGTAGAATTGGTCTGAGGTGTGTAAGAGAAACACCTCACTAAAACTAGCATGAGGTGCATAAGAGAAACACCTCACTAGAAGTGTCATCAGGAGTGCAAGAGAAACATCTCACTAAAACTAGCAGGAGGTGTGTAAGAGAAACACCTCACTAAAAAGCATGAGGTGTGTAAGAGAAACACCTCACTAGAAGTATCATCAGGAGTGCAAGAGAAACACCTCACTAAAACTAGCATGTGTGTAAGAGAAACATCTCACTAAAACTAGCATGAGGTGTGTAAGAGAAACACCTCACTTAAACCAGCATGAGGTGTGTAAGAGAAACACCTCACTAGAAATATCACCAGGAGTGCAAGATAAACACTTCACTAAAACTAGCATGAGGTGTGTAAGAGAAAGACCTCACTAGACATATCATGAAGTGTGGAAAAGAAACACCTCACTAAAACTAGCATGATGCCTGTAAGAGAAACACCTCACTAAAACTAGCATGAGGTGTGTAAGAGACTGATGTCACTAAAACTAGCAGGGGGGGGCTGTAAGGAAACACCTTCACTAAGAAGTGCCATCAGTGAGGGAAGAGAAACGTTCACTAAAACTAGATGTGGTGTGTAAGAGAGACACCTCACAGAAGTATTATCAGGACTGCAAGAGAAACACCTAAACTAAAACTAGCAGGTGTGTAAGAGAAAACCTCACTAAAAATAGCATGGGTGTGTAAGAGAAACAACTCGCTAAACTGGCCTGAGGTATTTAAGAGAAACACCTCATAAAACTAGCATGAGGTGTGTAAGAGAAAAACCTCACTAGACGTAGCATCAGGAGGCAAGAGAAAAAGCTCTATTAAACAGCATGATGCGTAAGAGAAACATCTCACTACAACAAGCTGAGGTGTGTAAGAGAAACACCTCACTAAAACTACCCTGAGCTGCGTAAGAGAACCCTCACTAGAAGGATCATCAGGAGTGCCAAGAGAAACAGCCACTAAAAACTAGCATGCGGGTGTAAGAAACACCTCACTAAAACTAGCATGAGGTGTGTAAGAGAAACACATCACTAAAACTAGCATGTGGTGTGTAAGAGAAACACCTCACTAAAACTAGCATGAGGTGTGTAAGAGAAACACCTCACTAAAACTAGCATGAGGTGTGTAAGAGAAACACCTCACAAAAAGTAGTATAAGGTGCGTAAGAGAAACACTTCACTAGAAGTATCAAGAGTGCAAGAGAAACACTTCACTAAAACTAGCAAGGTGTGTAAGAGAAACACCTCACTAACACAAGCATGAGGTGTGTAAGAGAAACACCTCACTAGAATTATCATCAGGAGTGCAAGAGAAACACTTCACTAAAACTAGCATGAGGTGTGTAAGAGAAACACCTTACTAGATGTATCATCAAGTGTGCAAAAGAAACACCTCACTAAAACTAGCATGAGGTGTGTAAGAGAAACACCTCACTAAAACTAGCATGAGGTGTGTAAGAAACACATGTCACTAAAACTAGCATGGGGTGTATAAGAGAAACACCTCACTAGAACTGGCATGAGGTATGTAAGAGAAACACCTCACTAAAACTAGCATGAGGTGTGTAAGAAGAACACCTCACTATAAGTAGCATCAGGAGTGCAAGAGAAACAGCTCACTAAAACTAGCATGAGGTGTGTAAGAGAAACACCTCACTAAAACTAGCATGATGTGTTCAAGAGAAACACTTCACTAGAAGTATCATCAGGTGTGCAAGAGAAACACCACTAAAAGTCATCTTTTAAAGCCGAACTGAAAACCTTCCTCTTCTCACAGTATTTCCATCCTAACTAATATCAGTACAGTTTCTGATACAGTCATTGTGTGTGTGTATGTGTGTGTGGTTGTGGGTGGTGTGTTTGTGTGTGTGTGTGTGTGTGTGTGTGTGTGTGTGTGTGTGTGTGTGTGTGTGTGTGTGTGTGTGTGTGTGCGTGTGTGTGTTTGCAGTGCTTTTTTTATTTTTATTTTTTTATAAAACTTTATGTAAATTGTTTTGGTAGGACTATGCTCTACATGTGTATAGAATATCATATTTAGGTTAATATGTATCATGTGAGCGCTCAGGGCGTTGATGAGCGCATGATAAATTTACATTATTGTTATTAAAACTAGCATGGGGTGTGTAAGAGAGACACCTCACTAGAAGTATTACCATGACTGCAATAGAAACACCTCACTAAAACTAGCATGAGGTTTGTAAGAGAAACTCCACCTTAAAACTACCACTAGGTGTGTAAGGGAAACTTCTCAATAAAACTAGCTTGAGGGGTGTAAGAGAGACTCCCCACTAAAACCAACATCAGGATTAAAAGAGAAACTCTTCCCTAAAACTAGCATGAGCAGCGCAAGAGACAGTCCTCACTAAAATTAGCATCAGGAGTGTAAGAGAAACTCCTCACTGAGAGGACTGTATAAGAAACTCCTCACTGAGAGGACTATATAAGAAACTCCTCACTAAGAGGACTGTATAAGAAACTCCTCACTAAGAGGACTGTATAAGAAACTCCTCACTAAAACCAGTGCGAGGAGAGTAACAAAAGCTCCTCACAAATACGTCTTGATGAGTGTTGTGTACACCTCACTAAAACGAGTATGAGGAGTGTAAGAGAACGCTTCACTAAAAAAAATTAGTATCAGCAGAGTAATAGAAACTCCGATGTGTGTCACAGTGTGTGTTTGTGTGTGTCACAGTGTGTGTGTGTGTGTGTGTGTGTGTGTGTGTGTGTGTGTGTGTGTGTTGTGTGTAGTGTGTGTTGTAGTGTGGTGTGTGTGTGTGTGTGTGTTTGTGACGGGCCGGGCGAGTCAGTCCGTGCGGCAGTCACTAGTGCAGCCACCCGTGACAGAAACAAACCGAGACTGAAGCGAATCAAACCAGAAGCGAGGGGCTGATTAGAATAACTAAGTAAACTGACACTATCAGTGGTGCTTAACTTGACGTCCTGATGACATGGGGCTTAATGTCCTCACAAATCAGCTGACATATTAGAGACAAAGAAACATCCACACAAACCATAAAGCTTATTAGGGACGCAGGGGGGACTGAGAAGCCGGGGGGGGGGGGGGGGGCGCTTCTCCCCCAGCGAGAATGACCCCTGCATTAAGATGGGTAGCAATGAGAATCACAGATTTTAATGTGTCATTAATTGTGACAACAGAGTCACAAGACGGCAGTGTCCACAGACCACAATTGTTGATCGGACCGAGGCCCTTCGGTCTGCTTACCAGCGGCCTAATACCGTGCCAATCGGCTCACTCAGTGACAAAGAGATGGACGGGGTTTATAGTCAGCAGTCGTACATCGTGGGTCGGCCAAAACTATGAAGACAAGTGATGATCGAGACATGGCAAACATGGTCGGCACAGTCTAGCGGTCGGTGCTCATCCGTGACGGTCACCGAGTGTCAGGAACGCCATGCCGCCGCAGAATTACCATAATATTGAGTGGTGCTGCCGTTTAAGACAGACAGGAAGTGAGTTCCAAAGAACAGAATGAAGTAATATCAAAGGAGACGATATTACCCAGAATAAAACACGCGTCGTGATTTTTCCGGAGCTACGATCTGTTATGTTCTTTCTATTGTTAGTTACACGTACAACATAATCAATAAAAGAACTGCGGACATCATGTTTTTACTACTGTATTTTACTAAATAATGCTATGGTAAAAAGTAAAGAGAAGGAAGGAAGCGGTCTGCTTGGGGGTGGAATGCCAAGTGCCCTCCCGGCGGGGAAACGCGTACCTTTGTCTTGAAGCCTTTACCAAATAAGGACATTACGGTCTAGACACTAAAGGAACCACTAAGCATAGGCGCTTTACATAGTTACTTTTACTAGCTCTAAACTCCTGTACATTACACTTCCTTCCCCCTTAACGAAGGCGACACTACCGCGAACGAACGTAGTGGCCCAAGATGCCCGATACAGTTTCCACACGGTGGATCTCATGCAACCGACAATAGCTCAGTTAGCTGTTATGATTGTCCTTTGAAGCACTGTCTCGGATCGAGTGAGTCAATGCACATTCACAAATCAAGTTTTGCAGGTGGTTTCCGGATCCTTGTTGATCGTCGAACACCAGCCGTCTCTGATGGGTTGGGCTGTGGGTTTGGTACCAGAGTTGTGTCTGATGTTCTCCCCTGGCGGCTGGCAGCTGGACTGGATACTGGAGATGTAGTGGATCCCTCAGGGACAGGCACAGGTGACAATATCTCAGGGGAATCAGGATTCGGGGAGTGTGCGGGGTTACGCACCTCTGGAATCAGACTGGTGGGCCTACTGGGTGAGTTAGGATGGGCCTTTGTCACCTGTGTGTCTGGCAGTGGGGCGCATGGAGGTGCCGCCACTAAGTGGTCAACATGTACATGGGTGATTCTGTTGTTGACGTTCACCATGTACGCCACTGGACCCAGGGCTTGAACTACAATACCTGGAACCCATTTCTCGGGTCCCCGGAACTGAAGAACAGCAACGTGATCTCCTGGCCGGAACGTCCGCATCTGCTTGGAGTTCTGGTCGTGCTGCTGCTTCTGCTGCACCTGTTTCCGGCGAACAGCGGCCTCCTGGTCTGGCTTCAGCAACGTGAGACGTGTCCTCAGTTGTCGCTTCAAAAACAGCTCTGCAGGAGGCACTCCTGTTGTAGAGTGTGGCGTGGACCGGTAACTCAGAAGCAAGTTTGCAAGCTGATGATCCACACTAAGTTGTGAAGCAAGCTTGAGACCTTTCTTCAGAACTTGGACCATTCTTTCAGCAGCTCCGTTGGTTGCAGGATGGTATGGAGCAGACCTGGTGTGTCTGACTCCATTCTGTCTCAGGAAGTCAGCAAACTGGTCCGAGGTGAACTGAGGACCGTTGTCACTCACTATTTCTTCTGGAAAGCCATAGGAAGAGAAAAGGTGACGCAGAATGCTGATGGTCTTCTCTGTTGTTGTCTTTGTCGTGGCGAAGATCTCTGGCCACTTGGAGTGGGCGTCGACGGCCACGAAGAAATATTTCCCTTGATACTCGGCATAGTCAATATGCACTCTCTGCCAAGGTCGTGTTGGCCATGACCATGGCTGAAGTGGTGCCGTCGGTGGAGTGTTGCACACTCTTGTACAGTCGTGGCAAGTCTTCACCTTCTCCTCAATGTCCGTGTCGATGTTGGGCCACCAGACATAGCTGCGAGCAAGGGCTTTCATTCTGTAGATGCCTGGATGCTGTTCGTGTAGCTCCTCAAGCAATCTGTCGCGGAAAGCGGGAGGTACCACGACGCGTAGACCCCAGAGCAGGACTCCTCCTTCGACGCTCAGCTCAGTGCGTCTGTTGAAGTAGGGCTGCACGTCTCTATCACTGTTTTGGGCAGGCCATCCATTTAGTGTGTGAGACAGGACTTTGGACATGACAGGATCTTTTCTGGTTGCTTCTGCAATCTGTCGTGATGTAACTGGCAGGCTGTCAACACAGGTGATGCTGAAGATTGGCTCTTCACTGGCTGTGAAATCCTCTTCTTTCAAAGGCAACCTAGACAGCATATCTGCGTTCTTGTGTTCATCAGTAGACCTGAATTGCAGTTGGTACTGGTACGCCGCCAATATCAGCGCCCAACGTTGCATCCTTGCAGCAGCTAGTGTTGGAACTCCCTTCTTTGGTCCAAGAATGGCGAGGAGTGGTTTGTGGTCTGTCACGAGCGTGAAGGGACGGGCGTACAAGAAGTCGTGGAATTTCTTGACACCAAAAACCAAAGCCAATGCCTCTTTCTCAATCTGTGCATAATTCCTTTCCGATTTGGACAGCGTCCTGGATGCATACGCGACTGGTCGATGCGTTCCATCCGGCATTTCATGACTGATGACAGCGCCCAGGCCCACGGAGGATGCGTCGCACTCCAGCCGTATCGGCAGGTTGACGTCATAATGGGTCAGGACACTGGCAGATGTCAACAGCTGTTTGGTTCGCAGGAAAGCCGCTTGACATTTGTCCGTCCACAGCCATGGTGTCTTGTCCTTCAGTAGGTCATGGAGTGGGCTCAGTTCTGATGAGAGATTGGGCAGAAATCTCGCATAGTACTGCAGCATCCCTAGGTATGACCTAAGCTCACTGACGTTTGATGGAGCTGGAGCGTCAGTGATTGCTCTCACTTTTTCCGGCACAGGGTGTAGTCCGTCCTTGTCTATAATGTGACCTAGGTACTCCACCCGGTCCTTCAGGAACTCGCACTTGGACTTCTGCAGTCTGAGGCCGTGCTCCTCTAGCCGCTGAAGTACTTGGTCCAGTCTGTCCAAGTGTTCTTCTACTGTTGCTCCTGTCAGCTCTATGTCGTCCATGAAGGCTACTACTCCTGGAATTCCTTGTAGGATCTGCTCCATAGTCCGTTGGAATAGAGCTGGGGCCGATGAGATGCCAAAAGGAAGGCGGCGATAGCGATAGAGCCCTTTGTGAGTGGTGATTGTGAGCAAGTGCTGGAATTTCTCCTCCACCTCCATTTGGTGGTAGGCCTGTGTGAGGTCAAGTTTTGAGAACACTTTGCCTCCTGCAAGAGTGGCAAACAGATCACTGGGCTTTGGAAGTGGATGCTGATCCACATCCAATACTTGATTCAGGGTGACTTTGTAGTCTCCACAGATCCTCACGCCTCCGGTTTTCTTGGGGACAACGACAATAGGTGATCCCCACTCACTGTGAGTGACCTTCTCCAGCACTCCCTCTTGCTCCAGCTTTTCAAGCGACGCCTCCACTTTAGGGCGAAGTGCAAACGGAACAGGCCGGGCCTTGACAAATTTGGGTGTCGCACCAGATTTCAAGTGCAGCTTTGCCTTGAACTTCTTCATGGTACCTAGACCCTTCTCAAAGACTGCCTCATGTTTGTCTAAGACCTGCTGTAGTGTTCTGCTTTTGATGTGGAACACCCCCTTCCAGTCAATCTTAATCTTGCTGAGCCAATCACGACCGATGATCGGCGGCTGGTCCGTGACATCAGCTACCAGGAGCTCCAGACGATGTCTCTCCCCTTGGTGCTGCACCGTGACCAGACAGGTACCCAGGAGTGGAAGCTTCTCGCCAGAGTACGTCGTGAGATTAACAGGTGTCTCCCTCAGTTTCTTCTTGGGAAAGCTCTGCTTCCAAATGTCCTTGCCAATGAGGCTTTTTCCTGAGCCGGTGTCAATTTCCATTCTTACAGGAACTTGGTCTATCACCATCGTTGTTGACCATGGCTCTTTGCTTGCCTTCACTGGAGTACTTGTGTGAAAGATGCCTAAAGTCTCTTCCTCGTCTTCCTCTTCCCCTGACGTTTGCGCGTCGAGGAACCTGACTTTGCTGCGGCACATTGACTTGAGATGACCCTTTTTGTGGCATCCGTGGCATTCGTACTGCTTGAACTTGCATGTCGCCGCGTGATGATTCTGGCCGCAGCGATAGCACTTGCAGGCGCCTGTGCTTGCGCCGCTCTGCTGCTGACCTCGCCGACTGCCCCCATTGCGGACACCACCCCGCCCTCGCTTGCTGCGCGCTGGCCGTGGCTGCTGCGCCTGTCCACTGCTGGAGTGACCTAATGCATGCATGCCGCCCGCTGCGTCTTTGTCTGAAGTACCGCTTAATTCCCGCGAAATTGATTCGCGCGCGAGAGCGATCTCTACCGCCTTGGCGAAAGTCAATTGCTTCGCTTCTCTCAGCTTTCTCTGTGTTTCTCTGTCTCCTATTCCAATAGCAAAAATGTCACGCAACGCCTGGTCAAGAAAAGCGTCAAATTCACATTCTGCTGCTAAACATTTCAGCTCCGCTACGAAGTCTGTGACACTTTCTGTGTCTTTTTGCTTTCTTGTATAAAACCTCGCTCTGCGTGAAATAACCGAGTCTGTTGGTTGTACATGCCGCTTCAGTGTTTGGTACAGTTCATCTATGGTTTTGTCTGAAGGCAGAGTTGGTGCAATAAGTGACTTCAAAAGTTTGTACGTTTTGGGACCAACTACACTGAGGAAGACGTCCACTTTTGCACTGTCACGCACATCGTTAGCTCTGTAGAAGGCATGTAACCTCTCAAAATAGGAATCAATGTCAGTAGATGAACAGTCGAACTCTTCTAATCTTCCAAAATGAGACATGATGCAACAAGCAATAGTGCAGACGATAATCAAAATGGTTTGATCTGACCTGCGTTTGGTGATGTTGACATACAGTAGAAAACACACTGTCCTTGATCAATGCAAGCACACATCCAGCAACAGTCCAACACAATAGATCTGCACTGAGTCTTGCAGGCTGGGTTCTCCTGTTGCCGAAACTAGGGAGCGAATGCACCAAGTTCACTCTGCTCACAAGTCTTTGACACAGGAATCGCACATCTCGTCGCCACTGTTATGTTCTTTCTATTGTTAGTTACACGTACAACATAATCAATAAAAGAACTGCGGACATCATGTTTTTACTACTGTATTTTACTAAATAATGCTATGGTAAAAGTAAAGAGAAGGAAGGAAGCGGTCTGCTTGGGGGTGGAATGCCAAGTGCCCTCCCGGCGGGGAAACGCGTACCTTTGTCTTGAAGCCTTTACCAAATAAGGACATTACGGTCTAGACACTAAAGGAACCACTAAGCATAGGCGCTTTACATAGTTACTTTTACTAGCTCTAAACTCCTGTACATTACACGATCCAGCAGTTTAGTCAGAAGGCCGATTTCTCCGGACGGAGAAAAGGAGTTAGAAACACAAATTTGCAGACGACGTTCCTGTTCTAAGAGTGGCCTCCCATGCCTCCTGTTGTGTAGATTTTACAATGGACCAACCTATTTGTAAGTCCTGGACTGAACCGTGAGAACTTTATGCTCATGAAAAGTCAGGACAAAATGGTATTTTTATCTTTATGTGTTCACTTGAAACGTCACTGCGCATCGGTTATTGGGGAGATTTACAGCCTCTCAGACTTTCGACCAAGAGGGCACATCCCAATTTTTCGATTTACCTCCCTTGCTCTCGAGCGCCCGTTTCCGCGTGCCAGCGTTGAAAGGCCGAGCAACAGTTTATATTATCAGTCGATTTCACGCCGCTTTTGTACCGAGACAGCAAAAATGTCTTCAAACGGACACTGTCCCACGAAACGCTCAATCAGCTTTCAAGATTACGACGTTTTCGGGTTTGACCTTGACCACACAATTGCAAAATACAAGCTCGTCAAACTGTTCAATGTAAGTCGCTATCAATCGAACCTTGATTCGATTGAACTTTAATCGATGATTGTTCGGGCATCGGGCCGTACTTACATTTAAGTAATTTTGCTTGTTGCACGGCCCAACTGTTCTGTTGTTAATGTATTGTAATATATGAAATAAACTTTGTTTAAACCAACTGATTGGTGTTAATACTGATCATATCATATATATATATATATTATGATGTTATATAATTAATTATAATCGTATTAATTGTTACACGCCAGGAGAATCTGTGCTTTCGCTAGCGTCTTACAGTGAAGACTGCCACCTGTTCAGTCTATATGATACTGATTACACAAAGTAAGCAGTACTAAATCTATATAAATATTATTGTTTCTAATACAGTAATGAGTAATGGTCTAATAAATAGTAATACTGTAAATGTAATAGGCATAGCCTTGGAATGGGGGGGGGGGGGGGGGGGGATTTTTGCCAAGAGAGTTTGTTTGCTCTTCTTCTATATGTAATAATTATTAATAATAATAGCTGACTAATTTCAACTCAATGAAGATTACTCTCAGCTTTTAAGGTGCTAGTGAAGCATTGTTTGTTCTTCATGTTTTTCTGTGAATGTGTATCACTTTTGTTTCTATCTTCCAGGTTGTCTATGACTGTGTGACAAACTTCTTGGTGAATGAGAGAGATTACGATCCATGCATCAAAGATGATCTACATAAATATAAAGACTTTATGTAGGTTTTTCAGTATTGTGTTGGAGTAGATTTAAAAATACCACTTGTGTTGTCACTGCAGATGCTGTCACTGTTACTACAGTGTTAGTGTTACTGTCTAGAACACACACACACACACACACACACATGATCATGTATGCATGTACACATGTATGCACACACACACACTCATGCACACATGTGCCACATGCACTCTCACACTGTGCTGTGTTTCAGAGCCGGTAAAACTTCATAACTGCTGAACAATACAATAAACAAACGCCAAAATGCCTTCAGTTTTTTGGTCGTGTTCGACATGATCTCTCATTCTCTGGTTATATTTTTATAACTTTTATTTGTGTTGACCTAGGCAATCTTTTATTGTGGTACAATTTGTGCTGACAGTCTGATGCTATCATAATCTGTTCATGTTGACAGCTTATGCAGTATTATAGACTGTGAGTCTAGATACTGTTCGTGTTGCATATATATATACTTAAAGTTCTATTGTGTAACTATTTCAGGGTCACGTTAACTGGTAATTTCTGGTATTTTACCCGTTAAGACCAGCAGATCTATACTGGGAACAAAATCAGCAATTGGTCAGACTGTTACTGTGTTAGTGTTACTTTATAACTTCTTCTTTTTGTAAATCACAGAGTGCATGTTGTGTGTATGTGTGTGGGTGTTTGTGTGTGTGTGCATGCACATACATGTGCATGTGTGTGTGTGTGTGTGTGTGTGTGTGTGTGTGTGTTAGTAGTAACTAGTGTTTTAACTGTAATAGACAGCTATGTATGTGAGTCTTTGTGACCAGTTACAGTGACCAGTTTTCGTGAGCCGCTTTCGCCTCCTTACACCAGTTATAGATGTCACACTGTTTGAAAATATGTCTAGTGCAATCACTGCTGTTTGTGTTGACACTGACACAGTGACACTGACAGTCTTTATGCACTATAACCTTTTTTACACTGACACTAAAAGTGACAGTGTTTATCATTATGCTATCCAGCTTGTGTAGACAGTAAGCAAAAATAAGACAGTGTTTATTATACTACCATGTACCATTTTGCGTTGACAGTATGAATATGTTATGTCCTCTGAACCATTTGTGTTTGCAGTCTTTATCATTTTATACCAGATAATGATTATATATATATACAGCTTGTGTAGACAGTAAGCAAAAATAAGACAGTGTTTATTAATATTATGCCACTATTAATTTTATTTTGACAGTATGTCAGAGTATGTTGTGTACTGTGAACTGTTGGTGTTCATACTAGTCTTTATCATTTCATGCAATACAGTTTGTGGTGACAACAGGTGCATATAATTATTATATGCCACTGTTTGTTTTGACAGCTGCAAAGGACTGTTCCTGGATGTCACCAAGGGCAACATCATCAAGCTTGGCTATGATGGGACAATCCTGAGGTACACAATGCACTGGTGTTTTTGGTCAAGTGGTAATGAACTGTCTGCAGTCTGGCACTGTTGGTGCCAGATGTGTGCTTGCTACCAAGTAACATGCTGAGTTGATAGGTTTACTCGTTTAGGGGGATCTGAATCCTAGTTGAGTTTTGTAACACTGTCAGTGATGATGAAGTGTTGCTTTACGTCCACAGAAACCGTAGGCATATTAGGGACAGGAGCCCAGGACAGCCACCTTGACTTTCACAAGGCTCCTGAGCTCTGACAATGTCAATATGCACTCTGATTTTTTTTTTATACACAGTATGAGCATGTGTTCAGGTTGAATACTTTTCTTTCAGGTGTTCCCCCTAAACAGTTGTTTTTTTGGCAAAAGAGCATGTACACAAATGTTACTATTGGTCAAAGAAGTCATTAAAACCAATAAAAGTTAAAAGGCTTTTTGAATTTGTCCTGAAGCCCATTCTTATTTGCATTGTTGTGTGGCTTCATCACTCTGGTTCAATCAACTCAAAGCAACATGCATACATGGGAAAATGCAAATGATAGATTCTTGCACTTAACTGTGAAGGTCACATCACAGGTTCAACCCCCAAAATTAACAGGACACATCATGGCCTTATACAGTTGTTGTTTTTCTCTCCTTATATATATATTTTTTCTCCCGCCACTATGTTTCAATTCTTCGCTGGTTTTGCGCAGAGCAACCCATGGAACGCGACTCCTGTCGGAGGCAGACATTGCACAGGCCTATGGGGCGGACAGGAAGTGGTCGCATGTGGACACTGTGAGAAAGACGATGCGCAACCCTTCATATATGATTACACAGAATGCCCACACTTCCAAAGGTAGGATGAGGACTGTGGTGTATGTTTGGCCCATCAGACTTGATCATCATTATAAGGGTTGTGTGTGTCACTGTGTGTGTGCGTGTGTGTCACTTAGAATAGTCTCTATGGAGAAGATTTTGCACTTTACAAATACTTCAATAATTATCATTATTGGTGAAATTCTACTCTACCTGCCATCACCACCACTATCCTCAGCTATTTTGACTGTTGAAAAACACAGACATATTATTATTAAAGATTAATTGCTGAATTGTCTTTTAATTACCAGTTTGAAGTGTACATGTAAAGCCCATTCTTAACTGGGCGAACATTTGTTCACGGACATAGCTGGGAGTATTCGGTGAATATAGTTGGTTCTTAATTGGGGGAACCTTTGCTTCACGAATATAGTTTGGGGTATTTGTCCAACTGCAACGAAGCTATATTCGGGGTCCAAAAAGCTTCGCTCAACATTTTCTGGGAATACTCGCCCAGTTTGGCGAACATTGCCTCTGACTGGTTGAGATCAGAGCTCTCATGTGAATGAGGAAGAAATAAAAATTAAAATGGATGACCCTGTCGATACCTCACTCGCTTTGGAGGGAATTGACCTATTTGTTGACTTGCAGGAGGTGCAGCTTTATATAGTAGTTAGTTAAATTATGCTGTGATGGATGATTAAAGTATATGGACTTGACTTTGGCCAACATTTTGGATCATGCTGTCTGCTCGCTTCTGCCCCAAGTTCGGGCCGAAGCTTGCATCTCACTGTAACTTGTATAAGCCCGTTAAGAACGAAGTATAGGTCATTGAACTGGCCGAACCATGTTTGGCAAACTAAAGTTCAATTAAGAAATGAATCATAGTTTGCTGAACAGTCCGAAATATGTTCGGCGAACAAACACTTCACCCAATTAAGAACAGGCTTTAGGGATGTGTTGTGTAGAGCAATGAAAACTCCTTTGAGAGTGAGACAGGGCATGAATGAAATTGAAAGAAATTGCGATGCACTAGCTTTCTTTTCTTTTTCTTTTCCATTCTTTATGGGTGGTTTTATCATTGTGTTTGTGATTCTTTTACTGTTTTAGCCGGTGTGTGTGTGTGTGTGTGGGGGGGGGGGGGGGGGGGGGGTGGTGGTGACCCTGACTCATTTTTAAGGTGACATGTACAGTGGAAAGGAAAACTATTAAAACTTCTGTTTCCATGTTCTGACGCGAGTAAGCTGAGTATTTTGCTGTTCTTAGTTTCTGGTTAAATCTGAAGGGTAAAGATGATGAACTTGTCAAAACATCTACTAATCTCGCAGTCATTTGTTTTATTTTCTAGGTGCCTTCCGTTTCTTTGAGAACTACTTTGACTGCCCAGGATTGGTAGCAACTGCCAGGGTCATTGATCTCATTGATCAGAAGGTATTGCATCTCTCCTTCCTGTATTGGAGCTGTAAAAAAAAAGAACAGTAGTTGCACCGTTCTTTGTGCATATTTGTGTGTAGAAGGATACGAAGATATTTATTCACCAGTGACATTAAAATGTGCATAGGAATTTGTCTTGGTGACATTCCATTCATACGGTGCTTTAACAAATAGACATGACATTGGAATTAATCGTGTATAAAACTTGAGTAAAATTTTAATTGATGTGACGGTCTCATTCATGCAATGTCAACTACCAGTTTATACCAGTTTAGTTAACCAGTTAAACTACACCCGCACATGCAAGCATGCGTGCACATACACATGCACTTGCACACCCCAGTTCATGCATGCATACACTCATGCACACACAGACACACACATGCGCACACATGCATGCACGCCCATGGGCACACACACACACACACACACACACACACACACACACACTTACACACGTGCATGCATGCATGCACACACACACACACACACACACACACACACACACACACACACACACACACACACACACACACACACACACTCACTCACTCACACAGTAGTAATATGTTGTGCGTGCCTCTGTGTGTGTGTGTGTGTGAGTGAGTGTGTGTGAGTGAGTGAGTGAGTGAGTGAGTGAGTGAGTGAGTGAGTGAGTGTAGTGAGTGAGTGAGTGAGTGAGTGAGTGAGTGTGTGTGTGTGTGTGTGTGTGTGTGTGTGTGTGTGTGTGTGTGTGTGTTCTAGATGAGGAAGGGACTGGGTGTTTGCTAGTGTAGCTCTAGCTGTATTATGGATGACTGTGTATCTGACCAGTTACAGTGATTATCTGACCCATTTCTGGGAACCACTTTCACCACCTTATAGATGTCACACCAGTTTCAAAAATGTCTGGCAGTCACTGGATTGACGAGCTCTTTATAATTTCCGTCCCAACAGCATGAGTCCCTGAGTGTGGAGGAGAAGGAGGCCCTGTATACCAAAGCCTGGATGGACACTCTGGACTCCGTCCACCACCTGTATGACCCCCGCAACTTTTCAGGTGAGTGGCCCCGCATTACACAGTGGTATTCTTGATTCGGGTGCTGTGAGACACACCAGTCGCATCCCAAGTGGACAAATGTTTGCTTTAATTTTTAATGTATATTTATATATATCTGTGAACATAATACATTATACTTTGTGATTAGATAATAGAAGTGTTCAGTGTATATTTCTTCTTCTTTCCTGATTGGATTTTTTTTTTTTTTTTTAAATTTTAAATTAAGAGGTTCCTGCACCTCTGTGCACTTCATTTGTGATAATGATGTGTCATATACACGTTTATATGATTTACACAGTTTGTGTTCTTTCTGAAACTCCAACTAGCCGGGAAAGGTGTCTACTTCCAAATGGTGAGAAAAGACACGAGGAAGTTTGTGGAGGAGTGCAGTGAAGACATTCGTCGCTGGCTGAAGGCTTTGAGAAAGGAAGGCAAGATGATGTTCCTTATGACCAGCTCACAGATTGACTACGCCTCTTGTCTGCTGGAAGTGTGTTTAGGGTGAGTGCTGCCGCTTCAAATGCCAAGCGCTGGTTTACGACATCCTTCCTCCAACCGCTGCCATAACTGGTTACGCCACAGGTCCATTACTGGTTACGCCATGGTTACACCATAGGTCAAACTAATGGACATTTTTTCTTGGTGCTCAAGAGTCAAAGGGCAATAAGTTTGTGACAGACAACTGAGATTATAGTAAGTAAACATGGTGCTTAACGCCCACAGAACCCATGAAGCTTATTAGGTATGGGGAGAGGGGGGGTATGGAAGTGGGGGAAGAGGAAGATTATATACCTGTTGCTAGACTGTCACCGCCAGAATGACTTCTGCATTAAGATGGGCAGTGACGAGAGCCATTTTAATGTTTCATTAATTGTGAGGGACAAAGTCTCAAGATAGCGTCCACAGACCACAACTTATGAAAAGAAAGGAGAGCTTAAGAGGATTTGAACCAAGGTCCCTCTGCTTACCAGCCTAACACCTTACCGCTAGGCCAAACTGGCTCACAGTCAGATTATATTTGGCATTTTCTTTTATAACTGCTCTCATTGCGCCAGGGCAAATAAAACCAAAATTGTTTGAATCAAGACAGAACTCTTTTCTTTGCCCAAGGTGGATGCGCCTCATGTTTGCGTGCGTGCTTTGGTGCAGTGCTGTGTCCACAGTCTTATTAGTGCCCAAACATTTTGGAGTGCACTGACAGCGTCAGTGGACAGCTGCATGGAGATAAAGAGTGCCCCTTCAGTGACGTAACCAATTCTGGCACAATTTGGAGGAAGGTGCCGGAAAGTGATCCTTGGAGTGTGCTGCTGCTGAAGGCTGCGCTACTTTGGGAACCCAGAGTTCAAAATATTGTCCTTTATAAGAAACAACTTGCACCTTCAACAGGTAACACCGACAAAAAAAATTTATCTTGAATAGTGCAGCGTAGTTACATTCCACATTTTGATTATCTTGAATAGTGCAGCGTAGTTACATTCCACATTTTGATTATCTGGAATAGTGCAGCGTAGTTACATTCCACATTTTGATTATCTTGAATAGTGCAGCGTAGTTACATTCCACATTTTGATTATCTTGAATAGTGCAGCGTAGTTACATGCCACATTTTGATTATCTTGAATAGTGCAGCGTAGTTACATTCCACATTTTGATTATCTTGAATAGTGCAGCGTACCACTGAGGCTGAGTATGATGCTTCCTGCTGTGCCTCTTCAGATCACTGCTTGTGTATTAGTTTCATGTGACGAGAAGCTCTAACTGTTTGGGGAGCAACACTGTGTTACATTCAAGATTATTGTCTTATAGTTCTCCTGTGTGGTTGTTGTTTGATAGACAGTGACCCAAAGGTGTGGATGGTCAAGTCTATTCAAATATGCTTTAATCATCCCTCATAGGGCAATCCAGCTAACTACTAAAGCTCATTAAAAATATTTAAAAAAAACATTGATGGTCTATCAGTTCTTTTTTTTAGGAATGTTTACCTCCATCTTTAAAGTCACCCCCCCCCCCCCCCCTCTGAATACTGTATGTATCCAGTTTCAGTAAATTATTTCACTGTATTTGCTTTGACATAAACACAAATCTGTTGTTGTTTGTTTGGTTATTGTTTTGGTTTTTTTATTGGCTTGGTTGTTGTTGGGTTTTTTGTTCTTTATTATTATTATTTTTTAAATTGGGGGGGTGGGGGGGGGGTAATGCTTTTTCTCATCTGATGTGGTCATGTTCTTCTTCTTCTCCTAGGAAAGACTGGCTGTCCTACTTTGACATTTCACTGTTCCATGCTCGCAAGCCGGGGTTCTTCACGGACAACAATCCCTTCTATGCGCTAGGTGAAGATTGAATGTTTGCAGCCTCCTCTGGCACAAGGTGGACAATATTGCTGGGGGAATGATGAGACAGCTGGCAAGCACACAGCCTGGGGGCTAGTTTGTCAGTTCGGTGTATTCTGCATTGTTTCACAGTGTAGAGTTGTTGACAAACACACAGCCTGGGGGCTAGTTTGTCAGTTCAGTGTATTCTGCATTGTTTCACAGTGTAGAGTTGTTGGCAAACACACAGCCTGGGGGCTAGTTTGTCAGTTCAGTGTATTCTGCAGTTTTTCAGTGTGTAGAGTTGTTGGCAAACACACCGCCTGGGGGCTAGTTTGTCAGTTCAGTGTATTCTGCATTGTTTAAGTGTAGAATTGTCCTGATGTGACCTTTTGTGGTTGACAGGATGTTATAATCCAGTTACTAACTACTGACTAACACAGTGTAAGTTGTCCTGAGGTGACCCTGTGTGGTTAACAGGATGTTATAATCCAGTTACTAACTACTGACTAACACAGTGTAAGTTGTCCTGAGGTGACCCTGTGTGGTTGACAGGATGTTATAATCCAGTTACTAACTACTGACTAACACAGTGTAAGTTGTCCTGAGGTGACACTTTGTGGCTGACAGGATGTTATAATCCAATTATTAACTACTGACTAACACAGTGTAAGTTGTCCTGAGGTGACCCTGTGTGGTTGACAGGGTGTCATAATCCAATTACTAACTAACAATGTAAGTTGTCTTGAGGTGACCCTGTGTGGTTAACAGGATGTTAAAATACAATTACTAACTACTAACACAAAGTAAGTTATCCTGATGTGACCCTGTGTGGCTGACATGATGTTAAAATACAAAGTACTAACTACTAACTAACACAGTGTAAGTTGTCTTGAGGTGACCCTGTGTGGTTGACAGGGTGATATAATCCAATTACTAACTACTGACTAACACAGTGTAAGTTGTCTTGAGGTGACCCTGTGTGGTTGACAGGGTGATATAATCCAATTACTAACTACTGACTAACACAGTGTAAGTTGTCTTGAGGTGACCCTGTGTGGTTGACAGGGTGATATAATCCAATTACTAACTACTGACTAACACAATGTAAGTTGTCTTGAGGTGACCCTGTGTGGTTGACATGTTAAAATACAAACTACTAACTACTAACACAATGTAGAGGGGGAGTAGTCTCTGCTTACTTATCCCAGTCCATCTTGACCTACAAATAAGGCTAAAAATACACCTGAAGTGACATATGCTTACTTTGACTTGAGCAGAGCAAGCTTTGAGCGGAGCTTTACACACAAGCCTTGTGTACACAAGCCGTGCTGTACACAAGCCTGGCTGTACACAAGCCTGGCTGTACACAAGCCCTGCTGTACACAAGCCCTGCTATACACAAGCCTTGCTGTACACAAGCCTTGCTGTACACAAGCCTTGCTGTACACAAGCCGTGCTGTACACAAGCCCTGCTGTACACAAGCCCTGCTGTACACAAGCCCTGCTGTGCACAAGCCCTGCTATACACAAGCCTTGCTGTACACAAGCCTGGCTGTACACAAGCCGTGCTGTACACAAGCCGTGCTGTACACGAGCCTTGCTGTACACAAGCCCTGCTGTACACAAGCCCTGCTGTACACAAGCCCAGCTGTACACAAGCCCTGCTGTACACAAGCTGTGCTGTACACAAGCCTTGCTGTACACAAGCCTGGCTGTACACAAGCCCTGCTGTACACAAGCCCTGCTGTACACAAGCCCTGCTGTGCACAAGCCCTGCTATACACAAGCCTTGCTATACACAAGCCTGGCTGTACACAAGCCTTGCTGTACACAAGCCCTGCTGTACACAAGCCTTGCTGTACACAAGCCTGGCTGTACACAAGCCTTGCTGTACACAAGCCCTGCTGTACACAAACCTTACTGTACACAAGCCGTGCTGTGCACAAGCCTGGCTGTACACAAGCCTTGCTGTACACATGCCCTGCTGTACACAAGTCCTGCTGTACACAAGCCGTGCTGTACACAAACCTTGCTGCACACAAGCCTTGCTGTACACAAGCCCTGCTGTACACAAACCTTACTGTACACAAGCCGTGCTGTACACAAGCCTGGCTGTACACAAGCCTTGCTGTACACATGCCCTGCTGTACACAAGTCCTGCTGTACACAAGCTGTGCTGTACACAAACCTTGCTGTACACAAGCCCTGCTGTACACAAGCCCTGCTGCTGCATTCTGAACTTTTTATCTCTTGGGCTGCTGGCCACCATCCATATCCAGGTCATAACCTTTTCTCAGACTCGTTTCTCAGACTCGTTAATTTAGTTATTGTCTATTCCCACATCCTGGACACCAAAATATAGCATTCACTCAACCATGGGTGTACACTCAAGGTGGTGCGTGCTTACGGTGTTGATGGAAATGAAAATTCCTTGCCTGTTGCCTTGTAATTGTTGTATGATGATACAAACCTTGATGCCGTTTCTGTTGATGTGTACAATAATACAAAACCATGACTCTGTTTCTGTTGACGTGTACGATGATACAAAATTGTGACATCGTTTTTGTTGATGTGACAGAGAACAATGTGGAAGCTGGAGTGGTGTCGGTGTTACAACGTAACGGCTGTTACAGTCAGGGTAACATTGCAGACTTCAACAAGTTCTTGTCCAAGGAAGTGGGCAAGGAAGACTTCAAGGTTTGTGTTCTCATTAACCCCTTCACTGCCGTGATGTCACTTGAAAAACGTCCAAGAAAAGTGCAAAATTTTAAAGCCTTTCCATTTTCTTTTTCGCACTGGCATGTGATTGTGAAAGGATTTTAATCGAAATGCTCATCGTTAAAAGTAGATGTGTTATAGGACCAGAAAATAAACTGTGTGCAGGCATGTCCATGCATCTTTCAGTGAAGGGGTTAAAGATTTCAGTCCTGTCTGAATTTCATAATGGAATTGAAAATGTTTGCGATAAAGAGCTGTAACAAGTACGTATTTCTTCTTTCCTCCCATCGCCCTGATATAACTGCACTGGTTGACTGGGTGTATAACACCAGCTTACTTACTTACTTCTTTCTTCCTGTCTTTAAAAACAGCAACATTTTTTTTTTTTTAATTGGTCTGTTCTGGCTTGTGTATTCATGAGTTTAAGCTAAGTTATAATTATTTGATAGTGGTGATGAAAATTTTGAATCTGTGGAATCTTGCATGCCAAGCCCTATGCAAGCTAGAAGTAAAAAGGAGCAGAAAACCTTACCATGCACAATACAGAAACCACCACAAAGCAATCAGTTGCAAGCCACAGGATTATACTGCAGTATAGTAGTACTAGTAGTGTAAGCTACTTTTACCCATGCAACAAGGGCACCCAGTAAACATGCTGGATCCGATTCGGAAGTGTTTTGGATATAGCCAGCTATGGCCGTTACATCCAATGTGCAGCCAGAATTGGGCCGGATCATATTCTGGATCCAACTTACTGCATCCAATTTGGTTCCGTTCTTTCAAAGAAGGCCAGGATAATGTTGTGCAAAATTGACCCAGATCCAATCTGAATGGCCTGGTCAGGTGTTGGCAGAATGTATCTGGACTGGAAGCAAGCCGGTGTGCAAGAATCATCTGGCCCGGTTCTGGCAGAATGCAACCAGCCTGTTACCAGTTTCCCACTTTCAGGCTCGGTTGTGTTCTTCGACAGACACCGTGATTAAAGCGCAAAATCAGCCCGGATTGCATTTGGTTCTGGCTGACTGTGTCAGGTTTGGGCCAAACAGATCCGGTCCGAAAGCAAAGGGGTGTGCAAGAATCTTCCAGCCCACTTCTGGCCAATGCTTCCGAGCCAATCTGGATCGGATGCGAATCGGATCCAGCATGTTTACTTGGGAGAGCTGGCTATACATAGCAAGTTGAATTACAGTTTTCACTCAGATGTGCGACTTTGATGCAGGTGCTGTATTTTGGAGACAACATCTGCTCTGACTGCTACCCTTCGAAGCACTTTGCCAAATGGGGTGCGGTACTTCTTCTGGAGGAGATGGATGCGGAGGGCTACGTTTGTTCAGATGGAACGGTGCCGGGTCACGAGGGTGATGCTGCAAACATTGTCTCTGGGACAGACCCCAAGAGGAAGAAGGTGTTAGAGGTATGTCATGTACATGATGTGGAGGGGGGGGGGGGCATGTCCACTTTGGTCCAGTAGCATCACTTTCTGCCATTGCCGCAGTTAATTTCAGTTCAGTTCAAGACGGTATCTACGCACGTGGAAAAGCCCATATGCGCCCCAACGTCATTGCCTCATTAAGAGATTGTCATTTGTCTGAAAGTACATTATTTTAGTCTGTGAAATCTGTGCTGGGCCTACTTGATGTCACTGGTCCTGTTGAAACTTCTTGGAACCTGTTGAAACTTCTTGGAACCTGTTGAAACCAGCATTTTCAAATACTGTTCCATGGTAGGATACTATTGACACAGATATTCAGGTCCCCCTTGCTGCAGAGAACTTACAGCTGTAACAGTTCTGTCTTTAAAGCCAGGAGTAAGTCACAAGATGATTTTGCATTCTTCATCAGTACACATCAGATGGTGTGCGCCACAACAGTGAATCAGACTCATTCATGATATGATGACTTGTGTTTCACCCTGACTTGACCATAACCCATCAGTTTGGGCTGTATTGTGTGGCAGCCAGATGGGTCCGACCACATGAAGTTTGGATGATCCTCCCTAACTAGGCGGCCAAAACGGTTGAGCTGCTCATGTATCAGCACATTAACATCTGTTTTCCGGACTTGTTCAGCACAGTTCCTTGGTCACGGATGCAGAAATTGACTACCTGTTGACGGATTTCTGGGGTCCTTTCCTCATCCACCGAGACGGCAAGTCCAATGCTTCTGTGGAAATGAACACATTCTGGGGGGAAGTCATTGCTCAGTACAGCGATATTGCTGTTCCCAGTCTGGAATATCTGGCAGGTACGTTTCAGTGTGCGTGTTTTTTTTTGTGTTTGTTCATTGAACTTTGTCCTCTTGTAACTGGTCTATTTGTTAATTTGATTTCTAGTCCAGCCAATTTAAGTACGTAATTTTTTTTCTAATTTCCCCAAGTGTAGTGATTTGTGGCCATGTGCATGTACCCTTTAAAATAAAGCAGTACCAACCGGTGCGTGTATATGTGTGGTGGTACCATCCAGTGTGTGTGTATGTGTGGTGGTACCAACCAGTGTGTGTGTATATGTGTGGTGGTACCAACCGGTGTGTGTATATGTGTGGTGGTACCATCCAGTGTGTGTGTATGTGTGGTGGTACCAACTAGTGTGTGTGTGTGTGTACCGATGTGGATGTGTGTGGTGGTACCAACAGGTGTGTGTATGTGTGGTGGTACCAACTAGTGTGTGTGTGTGTGGTACCAACCGGTGTGGATGTGTGTGTGGTGATACCAACCGGTGTGTGTATGTGTGGTGGTACCAACCAGTGTGTGTGTGTATGTGTGTTGGTACCAAGGTGGTGTTTTGTGTATTGGGGTGTGTGGTGGTACCAACAGGTGTGTGTATGTGTGTTGGTACCAACCGGTGTGTGTGTATGTGTGGTGGTACCAACCAGTGTGTGTGTATGTGTGGTGGTACCAACAGGTGTGTGTATGTGTGTTGGTACCAACCGGTGTGTGTATGTGTGGTGGTACCAACCAGTGTGTGTGTATGTGTGGTGGTACCAACCAGTGTGTGTGTATGTGTGGTGGTACCAACAGGTGTGTGTATGTGTGGTGGTACCAACCGGTGTGTGTGTATGTGGTGGTACCAACTGGTGTGTGTGTGTGTTGGTATCAACTGGTGTGTGTGTTTATGTATAATCCCAGTCTTTTGCTTGTCATCTACCAACTGGTGTGTGTGTGTGTTGGTATCAACTGTGTGTGTTTATGTATAATCCCAGTCTTTTGCTTGTCATCTGCCCCAACAGGTGTGTGTGTGTGTTGGTATCAACGGTGTGTGGGGGTTTATGTATAATCCTAGTCTTTTGCTCGTCATCTGCCCCAACAGGTGTGCCTCTGGACCACAAGTATAACAGTTTCTCTGGCAGTCGACAAGACACCAGCGGCTTCCACCCAGGACCACCAAGCTCTTTGCTGCCATGGGCATCTGGCTAGGCAGGGAAATAAACAGGCTGATACAAATGTTCGTCCCTAAGCTCAGTCGAACTATATATACTGTGCTGAAATTGGACTGCTGTAATAAAATCATGATTGTAGGGATTAGACAGCTGTGTTAGCTTTCATTGAATTTAAAATAAATAAATCTTCTGCCACCAATGGTAGCCACAATCATTCTGATTACTTCTATGGTCTGTTAATGTGTTTCTATGCCATCAGCCAGTAGGCTTTCTCTTACTGAAAGCTGGCCATGGTATTTTAATCATGCTCAGTGATCTTAGTGCATGCTTTGCTTAAGAAAATGAGACTGGAATTGTGAGGTCTCCACATTTGTTGACATGGAAGATCTGACAAAATGACTGTGTTTACCTTGTCACATCCAGGAGTCAAACCATGGCCACTGGTTTGTAATCTTGTGTGCTAGGTAACCAGCTGCAAACTCCCTTGTTTTTGTTTCAAGTTGTTTACTAGGCATAAAGACTGCATTAATTTCTCAATTTTTTGTGCCAATCAAAATGAAACTTTACATGTAATATAATCTGATGTCATCCTTAGCCATCAGCAGTTGATGTTTTCAAGAGAGATGAAAATTGCAGCAACAATGCTGTCATTATTCAAGGGAGATAATTTTACCGTTTATTCAAGGGAGATCATTTTACCATTTTATTCAAGGGAGATCATTTTACCATTTATTCAAAGGAGATCATTTTACCGTTTATTCAAGGGAAATCATGTGATGGTGGTGTATTTTCTTCCTCAGCAAAAACATGAATGTTTGCATTTCTCAGATGCTGTTTAAGCAAGAACTTTGACATAACGTGATAACAAGATCTGTTGTGCAATCCGTTTGCAAGATCATCATAAGGGAGAAAAAAGCATTGAAAAATTGTTTGTGATTTTTGTTTTCAGAATGTCAGCTGAGCGCTTTAATTTCTTTTCTCTTGGTTTAGATTTGACAGATTATTACTGGTTCACATTACTAAGATGATTTGATTATAAAGACGCAGCTTGCTGGCTTAAATTATTATTTTTAAATCATGATCTTCATGCTGAATCATGGTGGTGGCTAACGGTATTAGTATTAACATCACTATTTTACTTTGAATCGCTATACATCAAACTATACATCATATGCGCACAACATGATTACTTACTGTGCTTTTTTGCTTCTTTCTGATCGCCCTGATATAACCGTAATGGTTTTCTCTTCTTTTTTTTCTTCAAGAGGGAAACAAACTATACATCCTATGTGCACAACACTACCACTTGTTTTCCCTCTTTTTACTGATTGATTGATGTGACTGTCATGCAATACTGGGCATTAAAAACCAGTTATCAAACTATACATCATATGCGCACAACATGATTACTTACTGTGCTTTTTTGCTTCTTTCTGATCGCCCTGATATAACCGTAATGGTTGACTGGGCATATAACACCAAGTTACTTCTTCCCTCTTGCTGCCATATGGCACTGGTATTTGCCATTTCGCATTTATATAATGTTATTTTTTAATGAAACATTTGGGGAGCACAGTTTTGATAATCATGTTAATGGTGCTTTATTAGCTCACCATGTAGACCAGTGTTTGATATTTCTAATCGGTGAAAATATTTTTGATTGTAATTACATGTGAAAAGGAATGTGAGAAATTGTCAATTTAAAATACAATGAAAATGACAGAGAACTGTGTCATGTATGTGTGTGTCTGTATGTGTGAAATAGTGTACATGTTTATTGGTACGCATGTGTGTCAGTGTGAACATGTTTGCATGTCTAGGTGTGTGTCAGTGTGTGTGTGTGTGTGTTGCTTTAACAGATAGTAAGTGTTACTATAACAATGCTATAGTTGGGCTTCTTAGCTCAAGGCACATTGGTTACAGCACAGTGAAATACACTACATGCATCATGGTATGTGCAGAGAGGTTTTAAAGGATTTTACACATGCCAAGCTGCGAGTGTCATGTGGTGGTGGACCATAACGTTAATGGTAGTGGACCATAATGGTAGTGGACCATAACGTTAATGGTAGTGGACCATAACATTAATGGTAGCGGACCATAATGGTCGTGGACCATAACGTTAAAGCGGAAACTGGCATTAAGAGGGAAACAAACTGGTGATGCAAGTTGGCCTGACAATGTGGAAAATGTGCAAATATTGTTGTCTATATGCTTCAGTTTGGTTGTTCTATTAAATGTAATGGTGTGGAGTGGTAGAAGGACAGGACACAGGCAGCGGAATCTGTCAAAATGGAGACCACAGCAGGCGTACGGCAGCAATCAGGTTTTATTCTACAGCAGCAGACAACTTTTCAGCACACCCAAAATTCTCACGCGCATGCAGAGATAAGAGAACTGCGCGGGCCGCAAGAACACACACTATCGCTACAATGAAATCGGCCCCCTGGGCCACAAAATGGCTGACAATTGTTTCCTTGGCCCGCACAAATACAGTTTCCTCAACAATAACTACACTAATTAAATCATGAAATACATCAAATGAAAGTTACAGTTACAATCTTTTAAACCGTATAAACAAAATGTACACCCATGACTTAATTTATTTACAACAAGAGTGGGAAGCGTGGCTTGCACCTGTCTATCAACAGATTCCAACAACTAAATCACAACTAACACAATGTACAAACTATTAATGTTACTAAAACTTACATCAAAATAAAGTGCACGCTCCCACGGTTAAAACGGTACATAACAAGTACAATACAACGCTCTATAAGAGAAGCAAGACACACTCAAAGACTAGTACTAAAACAATCGGTGCAAACTTTCGCCTGGGGCGCGTTATCTTAGTCGCAGCAGCGCTGATAGCGATACCAAGTAGTCTATGAATACAACTTAGCTTCTACAGTACACAATATTTAATAAGTTAATTTCAACCCAAAATAAACACTAAACATGAAGTCAGCTAAGCAAAATACTATACGACAAAGCATTGATCGACACAGATTTACTTGCTATAAAAAGAATGGACCTAGAGAGGCATCGGCTACTGATTAAGCTCAATCCTGCGTTTTAATAAGATCTGAATAAACATTCTAAGATGCCAAATTATATTACACATGGCTTAGTGCAATAAAAGGACTAGGGAAACAAAGAGTAGGTAAACAAACAAGCGGTCACAATATTAAGGGAGAAAACAGATTTGAAAATGGCACGCACCAGCGGCTATCGCCGGTCGGCTGTGTGAAGGCCATGTGGCGTTACGCAACACGCAGCGCTTCAAAACAAAAGCGTCGTCTGCTCCGGTTCCTGGGTTACTAACAGTACAGTAATGAAATTGCGTGGATCTGATAACCGGGGCGGGATTATTGCAAAAACATATACAAAGAGCACTTGCTCACATAAAACTTTTTTTTTTTTTTTTACAAGACTTTTCTCACTTAAAATTTGAGCCCTCTTCACCAATGAAAAGGTAACTGGCCTATGTTATGATATTTGTCCCACACATACCAATGAAAAACAAATGTTTAATCTCAAACAGAGGTGACTTCCAGTATTCAGAAGAAAGAAAGAAAAAAATACACAAGGTTTGAGCTGGATGCCATTTATTAAGATAGTGCAGAAAATTGAATAATTTTTAAGGTGTGGATGTTTGAACATAAATTATACACAAACAAATAAAAGACACAAAAGTGCTATTTATTAGGACAAAACACAACATGCTCTATGAAATATTTATGTACTGTTAATTTTTTTTTTTTAATGAAAATATTTAATTTTTTATTTACCCACGGAAAAAGTTAGAAAAAAATGCATCTCCCCGGCGGGGAATTGAACCCCGGTCTCCCGCGTGACAGGCGGGGATACTGACCACTATACTACCGAGGAGCTCTGGTGAAACGATATGTTTAATAGTACATAAATCTGTGCGGACTATTACTGCACGTATTCCCGTACTGTCTTGAAGTTCTATTCCTAGTGGGTCTTGTTGTACACAAATGACGATAAACGAGTTTATTTGCAGTCACTAACTACGTAAAAATACGTCCTGAATGTACATCACGGATCTTTAAACGGGAAAATCTTCTTCTTTTTTTGTGGCCCAGGAAAAATAATACCTCGAGGAAAATCGGTAGATCTGTATACTAGCTAGTACATTAATTTTACTGATCGAAAATGTGTGCATTTGGATACGCTTTATTCTATGTTAGTGCATCACATTAAAAATAGGATATTCTACCAGAGCCCTGATTCCATCTGTCTACGTATGCACAGACGTCTGTGCCTGTAAAAAGTTATTTACGGGGGGGGGGGGCCAGGGAGAGATTGCGTGAATGTAGACTAACAGATAACAGCTAGAGTCTAGGCGGAGGTATATCATAATGTACTAAACGTAATCTTCAGCAATGATCTAAAATTACATGTACTTTGAGACTGCACTGATCTACAGCCGGTGTAAAATTTCGCATGATGTCATAGTTAACGTTGGTTACATCACCGATTCTCAAAACCGCACAGATAACTCTCCATTTTCCGCTAATGCATAAAAGGGAGCATATATAAAATTATATCTAGAACCTGCTGTGGTATAACTAACTGGCAATAACGGAAGGAGAGCATGCCAGCAGTTTGAAGTGAATGAGTATAGCAGAAGAGAGACTACATTTTGCGAGGAGACATAGATTCGTTCCGACATCCGGTGATCAATGTTTTGTGAGCTAGGCTAACCGAAGCACATGTCCTCGCTGTTGAGGACGAGGCCGGCTCGACGATGGTGGTCTCAGTTGATGTGAAGCACGTCTTCAAACATCCCATTCAGCTGGTAGTGCAGACACACTTCACAAAGGTAAGCATTTATATTTTTTAGCATAGTTTTTTGGTGCAACTTTAGACCGCAAACAGAACAACGGTTACTGGCCAGACCGTCAATAGCTCGATAACGGTTTCAAACACAGTAACACTAACAGTCAACCTGGATGTTGACAAGAAAGCGGAAATAGTGCGATAGCCGCGTTCATCATGAGATTAGGCCAGTTATTTGATTTTAAAAGGTTCAAAATAACGCTATTTATTAGGACAAAACACAGCATGGGAATTTTCGGGGCAATCCCCTTTTTCAACCTACAAAACGACACTTAACAATTAAACGGTAAAAAACGAAAAATGAGATGGAGAGCTAATCCACAAGTTTATCTTTTTGGGGGTGAGCTGTGTCCAGTGATTGGAAGAATGTTGGAATGTTGTGTTTTGTCCTAATAAACAGTGTTGTTTTGAACCTTTTATGTGTTTGAATCTTGTTTCAGAACGCTAGCACTCTTGTTTAAGATTGTGTGTGTTTGTGACTGTGAGGTGTGTGTGTGTGTGTGTTTTCTCACTAGAAGTAAAACAAGCAGCACACCATGTTGAACTGAAACAGTCATATATGGGCAGGCATATTATCCCTGTATTACTAATTTACTATTAATCATAATGATCGAGCGCAGGTTACCTTTTCAGTTTTATTCTGATTCTCTCTCCCTCTCTCTGTCTGTGTGTGTGTGTGTATCTCTCTCTCTCTCTCTCTCTCTCTCTCTCTCTCTCTCTCTCTCTCTCTCTCTCTCTCTCCTCTCAGCCCCCTCCCCCCCCCCCCCCCCAACCCCCATGTATTCTACATGATCTATGATGCAAATTGCAATGGCCATATTTTTGTCAGCCTAACTAGGGACAGTAATATATTGTTTGACTCAAGATGAGTGAATGTTCCACTTCTGTTTCACTTTCAGTATCCAACACAAAGGGAAAAGTTTGTTCATCGTATTGATACCCTTGAGCGCAGAATTGGTACAGTATATCAGCATACTTTTTTTATATTGCTATTATATAATATATGCAGGCTTAAAATGTTTCTGAACTTTTCTGGTTATTTCTAAACTAGAATATTATGATGATGATGATGGTGTCCATTTTCATAGCGCGTGATTCAGTTCAGCTTTGAAGAATGCTCTGTGCCCTGTGGTGCTAGCGCTACTACTGTACTACTGTACTAGTATGTGCATTTGTTTTATAATAACTTTCAAGTACTGATTGTGAGGCTTCAACTTCAAGTGGAGCTTGACATTGAAATATGGACTTCATAATATTAATAATAGGTACAGTGGTGCTCTTGGAAAAATGTGTGTGTGTGTATGTGTGTTGTTAGTGTTATTGTTAAGTGCCTTGTGCTCCCACCCTGTGCGGTAAATGGATGCTCTAGAAATCATTATTATTATTATTATTATTATTATTATTATCATTATAAACTATTAAAAGGTAACATTCTCTGTTGCAACTTGCATCATACCTTGGGGTAATTAACTAGTTTGCTGTAAGACTAAGAGAGTTGATGTTTTCAATGGCAGTAGTAACAAAATATTTGTCTACTTGACCACTTACACCTTATTGCAGTAATTGCTTCTTTTTGTCTTTTTAAACTTTCATTAAAGTTTTAAACATTGATATTTAACAAACTGGACCATAATTTCCTAAACTGATTGGAAAACTACTGTTTTTATGATATTATTTTTATTCTGTTCCTATGATGGATAGGGCCCATGGTGCCTTCCCTTGAGGTCCCATGTAACACTAATAATAATAATAATAACTTGGTGTTTTACGCCCAGTCAACCATTGCGGTTATATCAGGGCGAACTAACACTAATGAACAAATAGTCTTGTTCAAGTTATTGCAAGAGCAACTACTCTATCATGCATCATGTATACATGTATGAATGATGTGTGCTTTGGTTACAAATGTATGAATTATTTCTATGTATATATACTAATTACTATGTACCAGTATCCATTCTTTTCTTCTTTTTCCCCACAGATTTGGCGAAAGGTATAGACTATCGCCTGAGACTTGCTGTTTGTGAGAATGTGTTGCCAACACTTTTGAGAAAGGTATTTATTAACTCTAACAAGAAGACAGATGATCAAAACACACACCTAAGAGTACAAGGTTAAGACTGAGCACCTTTTAACTGGGCAAGATAAATCAGTACACAGATGTTCTTCAGATCTGGCCTTTGTCAAAACAAGAGATAAACAGACATTCTGTTGAAAGGTTTACTGCCTGAAGATGGTTAAAAAAAAAAAAAAAAAATTGTGCATGTTAAATTAACGCACACTCAGTGTGGTTCTGTTTTTTTCCGTTGTTTGACACATACCAGTAGCATCTCTGTAGTTTTGCCCGGAGTAGTGTGTGCAAGTGAATAGCTTGAGAATGGAGAATAGCGCTGTATAATAGCGATCAACAACAGCAACAAACAACATGTTGGGTGATTCAAAACATGGAGGAGAAAACTTGTTTTCTAAATTGCATATGAAATCATTGGGGCTTTTTAAAAACATTTCTGTTTAGATTTCTTCTAGTTCTAGTCTACTCATCAGAGAGAGCCTGTCTTTCAGGCATTTTTGTTGTTGACTGTTGTGGGTTTGCAGAATGTGTTGAAGACCTCCTACCTTGTGACTTCTTCTGTGTGTGAATGGCATTGCTAAACATTCAAATTTCAAATCAATGTGTTCTCTGCAGAAACTGATACTGTGCTCAGTCATGTTTTTTAATAGTAATTAAGGACTTACTGTGTCATTTCTGTTTGTAGGTGAGCGTGTTAAATGAAAAGAACATTTTGCTGGAGGAAGAAGCATGGCTGAACATGTCATCCGGAAATCTACACATCAAATCTCGCAATGTTACCTGGGAGAAATACGCTGTGATGCGCGAGGAATCATTTTTCAAACCGCACACCGAAAACCCTAACTGGTATGAAGATGACACTTTAGCCATGCATCAAATTTATTTTCACATTGTTTGTAAAGCTGTGTACGCAGAACAGTGTGTAGTGAAAAACAGCCTGCAGAGTATAATGATACAACAAGACTAGCGTATGGCGAGACGGAGAGAATGGAAGTCTGCTTGTGAAGGGAGATAACTGGATCAAACTGCTTTGGGGGAGGAATATTTTTAGGTGTAGCCATTACAGTTAATGCGTAGACAATGGACTTTAAAAGCTGTTTGCACTCTGAAATAAACTAAATAGGCCCTTGATTTGTTGGGTTGTTTTGGACAAACTTGTTGAGGGGATGGCATTAAAAGCAATCATGAGTTTTTTCCCCGTTACAGTGTTAGCAGTTGGGTTACCTCCCTTCAACTAACATGCCATAATGATTGTGTTTACCTGAGTGTAATATTCCCATCAGGTTGTACTAGGAATCATGAATTCAGCGTAAAGTAGATGTTTATCACTTGTGTACACACAGATGAGTTCTGTTAATACATGGATAATATGCAAGGTTAATTCCGGTTCCAAGGCTTCTTTTTCTCTCTCTCTCTCTCTCTCTCTCTCTCTCTCTCTCTCTCTCTCTCTCTCTCTCTCTCTCTCTCTCTCTATATATATATATATCTATATTCCATTTTGAGTAAGCACACAAAATATTAATGAAAGAAATTTCAGGTCCTTTGCACAGTTTCTTGTTAACCGTACTGCACTCTGTGTGGGTGTGGGTGTGTGTGTGTACATATATATATATATATATAAGAACTGGGTGTCAAAAACAGTTGTCCTTTTACCATATAAAAATACTAATTTTGGGTGTTATAGTGAATGATTTCAGTGTAGAAATAGATGTGCAGCTCCCCAGAGACCGCTGGTGACAAGTGACGCTCACTCCACTAGTTTCATGACAAGATGGCGTTGTCTGTTGACTAGTACTAAAGCAATGCACCAGACGTGTGAATAGATCCCTTGGCTTTTTATTTCATTTCAAACCCCATGTGGTACAGTGGAACCCCAGATTAAAGACCATCCCGATGGGAGACCACCACCTGTTGAAAGACCATCCTGATGGGAGACCACCACCTGGTGAGACCACCAGATGAAAGACCACCCTGATGAAAGACCACCACCTGATGAGAGACCACTACTTGATGAAAGACCATCTGACAACAGACCACATGAGAGACCACCATCTGATGAGAGACCACCACCTGATGAGTGACCACTACTTGATGAAAGACCATCTGATGAGAGACCACCTGATGAGAGACCACCACCTGATGAGAGACCACATGATGAAAGACTGTCCTGATAGGAGACCACCTCCTGATGAGAGACCACCTGACAAAAAGCCTATCCTTGTCGAAGACTACTGCCTGATGAGAGACCATCTGATGAAAGACCATCTTGATGGGAGTCAACCACCTGATGAGAGACCATATAATGAAAGACCATCTTGATAAGAGACCATCCTGATAATCGGATAAGAGACCATCCTGAAGGAAGACCACCACCTGATGAAAGGCAACCTGATGGGAGACCACCTGATGAAAACCACCCTGATGAGAGACCTTCCCTCTTTTATGGCCATAACTTATAAAGAAAAAATATCCCTTTATGTTTCCATAAAAATGTGCCTGTGACCAAGGACCACCCCTTTCTGTTTCCATAGAAATGTGCCTGTGACCAAGGGCCACCCCTTTCTGTTTCCATAGAAATGTGACTGTGACCAAGGGCCACCCCTTTCTGTTTCCATAGAAATGTGCCTGTGACCAAGGGCCACCCCTTTCTGTTTCCATAGAAATGTGCCTGTGACCAAGGGCCACCTCTTTCTGTTTCCATAGAAAAATGTGACTGTGACCAAGGGCCACCCCTTTCTGTTTCCATAGAAATGTGCCTGTGACCAAGGACCACTTCTCTTGCGGGACCTTTTAGTTTGATATTTTAGGTCTTAGAAAAGTCTCACAGCGTTTAAAATTGCTCTGAGGACCCGTCTTTTTCAAACCCACTACTAGTATCAAACTGTCAGCCCTCCCCTGACTGTGTGTGTGTGTGTATGTGTGTGTGTGTGTGATTTAGGTCTTGCTGCTTGACTCCATGTGATTTGACTTGCTTGTGACTGTTATTGTCAGTTTCCATTTGTTTTGTCTCAGTGTGGGTGTAGCTCAAGTACAGTTTAAATTCTGCACAGCTCTGTTTTTATGTTAGACTTAGAGGTTTCTGCTTTACAAATAATTCATTATTATTATGAATAAAAGAGAAGTCCTGCATTGCATTGATTAATGGTGTGTGCGCAAACCATTTTTTTGCCCCCCCCCCAGTTAACTATCTGGCTTCATAAGCAACACCACTTCACAGCAGGATTGAGGATTCCTTAGCACCTGCTGTAGTGATGCTGTGTGTGATGAGGTGCAGTGCCTCTGTTGCAGGACCCAGTTTGAGCAGCATGGGACTATTGACATAAGAGGCCTGGGCTCTCTAGGAAGAGTGCTGGAGCTCTTTGCCAGACAGTTCCTCTATGCTGGTGTCAGACGGGTGAGTGGATGGAAAGTGAATTAGCAAGGGATGTTTGAGGCCTTTCACTGATGTGCTTACACGTGCCAGTGTGTGTGTGTGTGTGTTGGGGGGGGGGGGGGGGGGGTGACTGTGTATGTGACCGTGTGGGTGTCACTGTGTGTGTGTCACTGTATGTATGTGACTGTGTGACTGCATGTGTGTGTGTGTCACTTGAGTGTGTGTCACTGTGTATGTGTGACTGCATGTGTGTGTGTGTGTTACTTGAGTGTGTGTCACTGTGTATATGTGACTGTGTGTGTGTGTGTGTGTGTGGTAAGCTTGTCATTGGTGAGAGTGCCGGAATATGTATTGTAGTGTTTGGGTTTGTGATTACTATGTATCAGTATTTGATGAACGCTTTGTAGCATTGACTGTCGTGATAATGTACATGCTTTTGGCTTTATTGAAAGGTTAGGCGTTCTAAATTTTCATTATGATTATTGTTATTATTTTATCTCTAATTGAGCCTAGGGTGCAGCAGGGCAGGAAGCTGATTGACGCCTGCTGCTGATGGGCTCTGCTTAGTTAATGTGCACGTCCTACCCTACTGCATACAAGTTACATTAATACACTTAAACAGCCTCTCTGAACAGCCTCTTACCTACTCTACTAACATACATTAACACGCCTCTCTGGACAAGACCCAACTGCTACTGTTGAGTACTACTTACACATTACATTAACGCACTTAAACAGCCTCTCTGGACAAGACCCAACTGCTACTGTTGAGTACTACTTACACATTACATTAACGCACTTAAACAGTCTCTGGACAAGACCCAACTACTACTGTTGAGTACTACTTACACATTACATTAACGCACTTAAACAGTCTCTGGACAAGACCCAACTACTACTGTTGAGTACTACTTACACATTAGATTAACGCACTTAAACAGTCTCTGGACAAGACCCAACTACTACTGTTGAGTACTACTTACACATTACATTAACGCACTTAAACAGTCTCTGGACAAGACCCAACTACTACTGTTGAGTACTACTTACACATTACATTAACACACTTAGATAGTCTCTCTGGACAAGATTTTGTACTGTATCAGTACTTTTATTATTATTTAAATATTAACTGGCAGAAGTATGTTTAACCAACTGTAATCAAATTAATTGCATTTTTTTTTTTTTTTTAGCATTGGTGAAATGGCTGTCTGAGCAACATTATACTAAAGAGGCTGTACCCCAGTGACAAGTGTGATGAAGTTAAAAATGCAGTGGTACTCTTTTATGACCATAAATTCCCATGAAACTGCTTGATGTTGAGTGATTTAAATGTCCTTCCTGTGCAGTCATACATATGCGCACGTACACAGGAGGGGGTGGGGGGACTGGAAGAAAGCCTTTGGCATCATCTGATGCACACTCCGAGCATCGCTCTCCGGCACTTTCCTCAAAACTCTGCCAGATTTGGTTACACCACTGAAGGGGCACTCTTTATCTGCAGTTAGTACCCTCCGAAAGGTTTGGGTACTAATATGACTAGAAGCAACCTAGCGCCTAAGCACGCACATAAACATGAGATGCATCCACCCCGGGTAAAAAAATAGTTCCGTCTCGATTCAAATGATTTTGGTTTTATTTGAGCTGGCATAAGAAACATGGTCAGTTATAAAACAAACATATGATATATCTGAGTTGTTTGTAACAAACTTACTACTGTTTGAGCACCAACAAAAAAACTGCTCGTTAGCTGACAGTTTTCTGGACCCTGTGGCGTAACTAAATACAGCAGTGGTTGAAGGAAGGATGTTGTAAGCCAGTGCTTGGAGTTTGCATCTGATGTTAACTGACATCTTGCATCACCGATCACCACCATGGTCCATGGTGTTGCAGAGTCTACGAATCATGGAGGAAGAGCTCAAGGACAGAAGCGGCAAGGAAGCGGAGATGCCAAGTCCACACCGGCTGTTCACTTAGGCCCACTGCCGTCATGTCCGAGTGGCGTCATGTCCGAGTGGCGTCATGTCCGAGCGGCGTCATGTCCGAGTGTCTGCTTGAGAATCTGTGTGAAGCTGCTCTTGCCTAAGCTTTGCCAAGGACATGTTTGGGGCAGAGTGATATTTTGACTTGTGACGTTTTATTTTGGTGGGGCTTAACATCCCCAGGTGTCATGCTGAAATTATGTAGGAAATGGATAAGCTTGGTATTATTTTGATTAGATTTATGTTTGATCAGGAATTGAGTCTGGATAATTAACTGTTTTTTTTTTAGTATGCTGCTTTTTATTGGATTTCCTCATTAGAATTTCGATGTAGTCTTGGTTATCATTCACTGGTACACTAATAACCAAGACTGCATCTGAATTCTAATAAGGAAATCCAGTAAAAAATGGCCTATTAAATACAGTTAATTATCTAGATTCCATTCTTGATCAAACATATATCTAATCAAAATGATACCCAGTTTATAAATTTCATACATAATTTCAGCATGACATCTGGGGTATTAAGCCACACAAAATAAACATCACACAGTCAAAACATCATGCTGCCACATGTTTGTATAGAAGAACATTTGTGGCAGTGTCTTTTTCTTCTTTGAGTGCTTGTGCCTGCTTTGGTGACACACTCCAGGCATCGATCGCCAGCCTGCCATTCCCCCTCATGGCTCTGCCATTGCTGGTTATGCCCTCCGGCCCACCAGTTGATAATTTGGCCTCATGCCTCTACCATAGTTGGTTATGCCCTCCGGCCCACCATTTGACAATTTGGCCTCTGCCATTGTTGGTTATGTCCTCTGGCCCACCATTTTATGATGCAGCCTCATGCCTCTGCCTTAGTTGGTTATGACATCCGACCCACCATTTCATGATGCAGCCTCTGCCATGGTTGGTTATGCCCTCCGGCCCACCATTTCATGATGTGGCCTCATGCCTCTGCCCTAGTTGGTTATACCATTCAGCCCACCATTTCATGATTATGCCTGCCATAGTTGGTTATGCTGTTGCCTTGAGAACTGAAAGTTAGGAGTCCATTTCCTGTCAGGTAGGACTTCATTTTCCATCAATGCACAAAGAAAAGGTGGGAGCTTGGACCGGCTATGCCATAACCAACTATGGCAGAGAGAGCAGGAGGGGTCATGTGGTAGTCTACGCCTGGAGTGTGCTGTCATGATACCTGTCTGGTAGATGTAGGGAGGGGGTACTGGGATGGAGAGGTTATCTGGGAAATGATGTGCCTAGTGGTGGTGGGTATAAATTCTATGTGTGTGCTCATTATTTATATATATATATATATATATATATATATCCCAAGCACACACTTGGATATAGTGGAGCACTATTCCATAACAGACTAGTATTTGGTGTTTTACATTACGTGTCTTTTTGGTTTTTGCGCATCGGCTTTATACACCTGCTGTGTGCCATACTGTTTTTCCCCTTCTTTCCTTTTTTTTTCTGCACATTTTGAGTGCAATGGCTGTGCAAGAACATGAAAAGAGTATGTGCCAACAAACTCTGTTTATGTATATTATATATATAAGATGAACAGTAAACAGTTGATTGTAAGAGGGACAATCTGAAGAAAAAGTAATAGCTGATATGATAATTTGTAGGATGTTGATATCAGCATTCTCTAGATCATCATACTGGTGATCATCATCAGTGTTTGTCTATTCTGCAAGTCGATTCACCTGTGAATTTTTTTGTTTTATGATTCATGTTTTTTAACATTTTTCTTCCCATCTGTAGGGGATGTTTGGGGACATTTAACATGTGGTTTGACTTCACACATCAGTCTTCATCCACTCCCCCCCCCCCCCCCCCCCCCCCCACCCCCCCACCTCCCACTACCAGCACCACATCAAACATTTTACAAATAAAAGAGGTTGAGGATTGCATATGTCTCCTTCACATGACCTTGAAAAAAAGTCTCACTGTATCACGCATAGTATTTTCCAACACAGAGGCCTAATTTTATGCTTGTGAGGTCTTAGACATTATCTGACGGTAATACTCACCTAATATTGTTTTTGTTTTGTTTTAGCGCAAAAACTGGAAGTGCTTTTATTTTTGTACTGAAGTAATTGTGAACATGCGCGCCCGGTGAGTTGCTCATGAATAGATGTGTTTACAAAACATCTTGAGTTAAAGAAAGTGTGTGAATACTCGCCTAATTATATTATTTTATTAATTTTTTTGCACAAAAACAGGAAGTGCTTTTATTACTGTACCGAAGTTATTGTGAACATGTGCATCCAATGAGTTGCTTATATGAAAGTTGTGTTTACAAAATGTCTTGAATTAAAGAAAGTATGTGATTTCCTAAGTCATAAAATGCCTTTTCTGATGCCTTTTTTTTGGTTAAAAATAAATAAATAAAACTACAGTAATAATAATAATAACTCTTCTATAGCGCTATACCCCGTAACTATTTACCAGTTCATGGCACTATACATTATCAACATCCACTTGACAATCAGAAAAGCACAAGTACTATAAATGCATATCAATATCAACATGACAATAAAAAAAAAGCACAAGTAGTGAAGTACTGTTGTAAATGCATATGTCAACATCAATACAACAATAAAAAAAAGTACAAATACTGTAAATGCATACATCAACATAACATGACAATCTCAAAAGCACATGTACTGTGAATGCATACATCAACACTAAAGCATTTCACACTCAACCACCCACAATATGACTACACACAGACGCACACATACACGCACACCATCACATGCGCACACACCATCACACGCGCACACACACACACACACACCCCATCACATATGCAAACATGCACACGGCCACACTACTTGATAAGAACATCTTTTTTCTTTGTAGACACTGATGCCTGTGGCATAACTTGCGTCTTCCAATCATCATTCTTTGCTTTGTCCGTTGACTGAGGCAGCAGCTTCTTCATCTCTACAGCCTCTGATTAAATGTTGATTGCGTTAACCACATGGTCAGACTCGCTGTCTTTTCCCTCAGGTGTGAACCAGGCTTTCATTTCAATTGTTACTGTATCTGTGTTGTAATGGCAGTGCTGTTGCATTGTCCAAGAGCATTTGTGTTCACAGCAGTATTCGAATACTCAGGGCTAGTCATTGCTGATACCTAGGAATGTTTTACATAATTATGCAAATACAAAACAATTTCAGAGGATTAATTCATGAAAACTTTTTTTCTTTTTTTCTTTTTCTCGCCTTCTTGTCAACAGCGATGCAGTAATCTGTCCCATAGGCCGTTTAATACGTTGTTTTTGGTAGAGATGTCTCTTTAGTAGGGCGTACTCTAAATCTAAGGGAACCCTGGTGCATGTCATATATATGTTACCTGGTTCGTATGGTTTGTATATTCACTGCCAGAAGGCAAAATCAGCTGTCATGAGATGCTTCAAAGGGATTTTAGGGGATGTCAGACTGGTTTCATGCCAGCACAATTTTTTGTGTGTGTTGCTCTTTTACTTTTTTTTTGTGTGTCTTTTTTTCCCCTCTCGTATATCAGGTAATTGAACTGTGTTTTACAAGGATGGAGATTTTGGCACAAGTGTCAATCAGACGATCTCAGTCATATGCTAATTACTAGTTTTTGTGTAGGAGAGATTTTTTTTTTTTTTTTGTGGGGGTGGGGGGGGGGGTCTTTTTTTGTTTTTTGTTTTATTGATTCAAGGGTATTAAGACAAAGAGAAGACTGGGACCAGTGAGAATGAGATAACCTGTCCTTCATACCAGATTTAGAACTTGCACAACCAGTGACGAAGTTAAGCCCATTTTCAAGTCTGCTAAAAAAATAAAAATAAAATTCTTTCTTAAACAGATCGGAAAAAGCACATTTTCATGTCCGATAAAGAGACAGTAATAAGCACATTTTGAAGTATGAGCTAAAAAGAAGAGATAATTGAAACAGTAATAAACACATTTTGAAGTATGAGCTAAAAAGAAGAGATAACTGAAACGGTAATAAACACATTTTGAAGTATGAGCTAAAAAGAAGAGATAACTGAAATGGTAATAAACACATTTTGAAGTATGAGCTAAAAAGAAGAGATAACTGAAACGGTAATAAACACATTTTGAAGTATGAGCTAAAAAGAAGAGATAACTGAAACGGTAATAAACACATTTTGAAGTATGAGCTAAAAAGAAGAGATAACTGAAATGGTAATAAACACATTTTGAAGTATGAGCTAAAAAGAAGAAATAACTGAAACGGTAATAAACACATTTTGAAGTATGAGCTAGAAAGAAGAGATAACTGAAATGGTAATAAACACATTTTGAAGTATGAGCTAGAAAGAAGAGATAACTGAAATGGTAATAAACACATTTTGAAGTATGAGCTAGAAAGAAGAGATAACTGAAATGGTGAAGGATAGAAAACACAGTCACACATCGTAGATAAGCAGGTAAAACTTCCCACTGGGCAAGGGAAAAAAGGAGCAGAAGAAGGTGATGAGGAGTAAGGAACCTGTACTGGAATAAAACAAAATGTAAAAGCACCTTGTCGATGCTGAAAATAAAGTGGTTATGTAGAGCGTCACAAATTAAAATGAAACGAAACATGTCACGGAAGAGAAGAGTAAAGCAGTTGTCGGTCACAAAGAAATTGGGTGAACACTTCCATACTAGTTGAGCTATTTTGTGCATGTTGTGTGTGTGCGTGTTTAGCAGTATTTTCCTATACAATTTAAAAAGAAGAAAATATTTTATAATTGTTTTTATTCCTTGAGGAATATGCATATAAGCTGTCATTACCATGTCATATTTGATTCTGATTATTTTGTTTGCATAACTGAAGTATGTGAGTTGCAAATGGTGTATTGTTTGGGATTAGTTTTCCACATGAAATATTAGAGGTATTTAAATGACTTTTTGAGGGAATAAAAGTTTCACACACATTATTTCTGCAGAATTTTGCTTTTGCTTTGACTGCGTTGAAGTAACTAGAACAAGGTGCATTGCTGTAAAATCCATGCTCATCAAAACTGAATAACAAGCACATCAGGTATTGCACCACTAAGCATGATAGTTACACACTTGGTTGGTCTTGACCTCTGAGAATAGTGAGCCGGTTTGGCCCAGCGGTAAGGCGTTAGGCTGGTAAGCAGAAGGGCCTGGGCTCGATTCCGCTTCCGCTCTCCTTTCTCTTCAAAAAAGGTTGTAGTTTGTGGACACCGTCTTGTGACGTTGTACCTCACAATTAATGAAACATTAAAATGGCTCTTATCGCCGCCCATCTTAATGCAGGAGTCATTTTGGTGGTGACGGTGTAGCGGTAGGTATATAATCTCCCTCTTCCCCCACCTCCTTACCCCCATCTCCCCGTCCCTAATAAGCCTTGTGGTTTCTGTAGACGTTGACTTAAGTATCGTGTGTATTTACAATGTCTTGTGACTTCGTCACAATTAACGAAACATAAAAGTGGCTATCATCGCTGCCCATCTTAATGCAGGAGTCGTGCTGGTGGTGACAGTGTAGCGATAGGTATACAATCTCCCTCTTCGCCCACCTCCATTCCGCCTTATGGTTTCTGTGGACGTTAAGCACTATGTTTACTTACTTACACCTCCGTTCATTGGCAGAGATCAGGAGCTGTGTGAAAGTCGAGGTGGCCGTCCTGGGCTGCCCGTCCTAACGAGCCTTATGGTTTCCGTGGACGTAAAGCAACATTGAACCATGCTCCCGCATTGTTCTCAGCTTGTCCCTAATATGTCAACCGACATCCGAGGACATTAAGCAACACAACAGCAGCAGCAACAGCACCTCCATTCGCCCGTCCCTGATAAGCCTTGTGGTTTCTGGGGACGACGTAAAGCACCGTTAAAGAAAGAAAGATGCTTTCAGTCAGTCAGGAGTGAGATGCGAGTTCCAAGCGCTAGTTTACGACATCCTACCTCCGTAGGTGCAGAAAGGGATGTTGGGTGTGTGTGAAAAAGGGTGAATGAAAGGTCAAAGAGCGATGGCTGACTCATAAGTTTGCATGTCATCTGTTCTTTCGTTCGCCGCAGCAGTTTTGTAATGACTAACACAGGGCCGGCAGGCCGAGTGTCCAGCATGCTAAATTTGAATGTTGCTAATTTTTCGGATACCATCAACGTGATTTAAAATATATAGTAAGTAAACATGGTGCTTAACGTCCACAGAAACCACAAGGCTTATTAGAGAGGGGGGGGGGGGGGGGGGGGGGGGGGGGAGGGAGGAGGGGGAGGGGAGACATTATATACCTATCACTACACTGTCACCACCAGAATGACTTATGCATTAAGATGGGCAGCGATGGGAGCCAGTTTAATGTTTCATTATTAATTGTGACAGACAAAGTCATAAGACAGTGTCCACAAACCACAACGTTTTCGAAGAGAAAGAAGGAGAGCCGATGCGGTATCGAACCGAGGTCCTTCCGCTTACCAGCCTAACGCCTTACCGCCAGGCCAAACCGGCTCACATTAAAAAATATATATATAATTTTTGTTTTTTAAAGGCTACTCATTCAGCTTTACCTGTTCATACCTGTCTTGACCACTTCAGAGCTCAGTAGCTGTGTGAAAGTCGAGGTGGCCGTCCTGGGCTCCCTGTCCCCAACAGTCTGTACGGTCTCTCTGGACGCAAAGCTACATTGAACTAGCTACAGGCAGGGCTCAGGAGCTGTGTGAAAGTCCAGGTGGCCGTCCCTAATAGTCCTTATGGTCTCTGTGGACGTAAAGCAACACTGAAGTTACAGAGCTCAGGAGCTGTGTGAAAGTCGAGGTGGCCGTCCTGGGCTCCCGTCCCTAACCGTCCTTATGGTCTCTGTGGACGCAAAGCTACATTGAACTAGCTACAGGCAGGGCTCAGCAGCTGTGTGAAAGTCGAGGTGGCCGTCCTGGGCTCCCCGTCCCCAACAGTCTGTACGGTCTCTGTGGACGTAAAGCAACATTGAACTAGCTACAACCACTCAGGGCTTAGGAACTGTGTGAAAGTCGATGTGGCCGTCCTGGTCCCTAATAAGCCTTATGGTCTCTGTGGACGTAAAGCAACATTGAACTAGCTACAGTCACTCAGGGCTTAGGAACTGTGTGAAAGTCGATGTGGCCGTCCTGGTCCCTAATAAGCCTTATGGTCTCTGTGGACGTAAAGCAACATTGAACTAGCTACAGTCACTCAGGGCTTAGGAACTGTGTGAAAGTCGATGTGGCCGTCCTGGTCCCTAATAAGCCTTATGGTCTCTGTGGACGTAAAGCAACATTGAACTAGCTACAGTCACTCAGGGCTTAGGAACTGTGTGAAAGTCGATGTGGCCGTCCTGGTCCCTAATAAGCCTTATGGTCTCTGTGGACGTAAAGCAACATTGAACTAGCTACAGTCACTCAGGGCTTAGGAACTGTGAGAAAGTCGATGTGGCCGTCCTGGTCCCTAATAAGCCTTATGGTTTCTGTGGACGTAAAGCAACATTGAACTAGCTACAGTCACTCAGGGCTTAGGAACTGTGTGAAAGTCGATGTGGCCGTCCTGGTCCCTAATAAGCCTTATGGTTTCTGTGGACGTAAAGCAACATTGAACTAGCTACAGTCACTCAGGGCTTAGGAACTGTGTGAAAGTCGATGTGGCCGTCCTGGTCCCTAATAAGCCTTATGGTTTCTGTGGACGTAAAGCAACATTGAACTAGCTACAGTCACCCAGGGCTTAGGAACTGTGTGAAAGTCGATGTGGCCGTCCTGGTCCCTAATAAGCCTTATGGTTTCTGTGGACGTAAAGCAACATTGAACTAGCTACAGTCACTCAGGGCTTAGGAACTGTGTGAAAGTCGATGTGGCCGTCCTGGTCCCTAATAAGCCTTATGGTTTCTGTGGACGTAAAGCAACATTGAACTAGCTACAGTCACCCAGGGCTTAGGAGCTGTGTGAAAGTCGATGTGGCCGTCCTGGTCCCTAATAAGCCTTATGGTCTCTGTGGACGTAAAGCAACATTGAACTAGCTACAGTCACTCAGGGCTTAGGAGCTGTGTGAAAGTCGATGTGGCCGTCCTGGGCTCTCCGTCCCTAATAAGCCTTGTGGTTTCTGTGGACGTAAAGCAACATCAGTTTGAAGAACTTGACAACCTTCATTTCATTTCTTAAGTTGCTGGGTGTCAAAAAAGTAGACATTCAGTTTGTGGTTTTACCGCAAGTTTCTAATTATCTGATCATGCAAGCACAAACTTTGTATGCTCGTGACGCATACACGGTCACACAAAGAAGGGTACCTCTGTTGTTATGGGAGATTGCCACAGTTTTGGACTCCGGAAGCATGACGATTTGGGCCTCTCTCTCTCTCTCTCTCTCTCTCTCTCTCTCTCTCTCTCTCTCTCTCTCTCTCTCTCTCTCTCTCTCTCTCTCTCTCTCTCTCCAAAACTGAAACTTGTGATTTCTTGACAGGTTTTCATCCAACCAGATTCAAACCATGTATGCCTGTTAGTGTTACATACATGCATACACACACACACACACACACACGCACGCACGCACGCACGCACGCACGCACGCACGCACGCACGCACGCACACACACACACACACACACACACACACACACAGACGGTGATACATTAGGTAATATAATAACTGATGCTAATAAACGCATTTCCTGCCGTGATCAACAAACATTTTTGGGGTGTTCTTTTCTTGGATGCTGTTTCGGTGGGTTTTTGAAACTGAATCGTGACAGAGGTTAAGATGACCCGGACGACTTGTGAAACGGCTGGTGGTTTGAGTGGTGGTGGTGTTTTTCCTGAATGAAAATTATCGTGGCATGCTCATATAAATGTCTTTTATGTTAATCCGAAGCAGTAAGCCATTGTTTCTAAGAGACTAAACATGTTGTGAACTTAATGACCTTTGTGACGGCTTTGAAAGTGGCGGTGGACAATGTCAGACAACCTATTAGTTTTGAGTTGACATCAGCACCAACCTCGCTAGCTCCATCCCCGTGTTCATTCTGCAGTTTAAAGGAACTAGACCTCTCAAACTTGTGTTCAGGGGAGAGTTACCGTAGGCGAATCAGGTATTTGTTGTTGTACTCGTGTTACGTACTTCGAGCGCTAATTAACTCTCTTGTGTGTTGATTCTGCACGAGCGCTCTGGGCCTCGTTCCGCTTCAGATTTGTTTTAAAATGCTTTGTCGGTTTTATTTTGAGTTAAGAATCAAACTCACACTAGAGTTTATGTGATTGTAAAAAAAAAAAAAAAAAAATCCTTCTGAAACACAAAAAACACAGCAATTGTCACAGCTGGCCCAGTGGCTCTTCGCACGCAGCCTCTTTGATCTTGTTCATTGGGTGAGTTGAGCACGTAACTGTGGTGCCCGGTGTCATGGGATGGTGCGTGCAACACTGGCAAGGTAGGACACTTACACTGTTGCGTGCAGCCTAGTCCCGCTAATCGTTATATATATGACTCAGCCGGATTAGAATTGGAATATAAAATCAAGAAAAGAAAGGAACTTGGTGGGGGTGTTGTTGCTTGCTTTTTTTTTTTTTGGGGGGGGGGGGGGGGGGGTTAATGCCCTGTCAACCATGACAGTTTTATCAGAGGCAACGCTTTAAAACAAAATCCTCG